>LKNJ01000351.1:0-77706 GCA_002120245.1 Maccullochella peelii | reverse complement strand
AGAAACAATGACCAACACCATACAAGGTCTATATATAAGTCAAACTGTTTCTGTAAATTGTTAACCAATAGTGCAAAGGAATAAATATTGAATGGATAATGTAATATTTTACTTTATATACATGAAGTGTTTGTACCGTATATGCATGTATACATACAGTATAAATACAGTCCAGTGAGTAACTTTGTTTACAAGACATGCTAACGCTGACTAACTTACAATCCTAGTTATTCCCCTTTGAGTAGGGTCATATCCTCAACCCAAGTGTGTATTAATATTTCTTTCATCACATATAGTATATTCTAATGCTAGGCTAGACCGATAAATTTGCTCAGCCAATATATCAGCTGATATTAGCTTATTGCACATATATTGGAATGAATGAGTAACAAGAAATTGCAGTATGTAAAGCCAAAGATGTGTTCAAGGTCATTTAGAAAAAGTGTCACCATTTACATAGTTTGTCCACCAGACTGTACCGAAAAGTTTATTTTTCCACAGTACATATCTTGGTTACAATTCTATAATAATTTCTTACTTTGCACACTCAATGACATGCACACCAGTGTGAGCTTCAATGCAAGTCCAATAAAATTAAAAATTACTTCATCAGGGTCACCAGGATTCTGCAATAATCAAATTTACATAAATATACAAAAAATTTCAACAATAAATATCAACCAATATATTATACATTTTCTATTTAAAACTCTCAAATAATTATATGGGTGTTGGCCTCAGAAGTCTAGTATCAGTTTGGTTTTAGTACATTCTTCTTTCTCCCTGTTAAATGGATTTAGTGTTTTAGCAAGTTGAGACGAGCAGAATCTACACATCACTGATTATATCATTTTCATTCATCATCTACTATTAAACATGTGCCTTCCTTCATTAATTATTATATGATTATCAAACACTGCCAAGTATCAAAATCTGGCACTGAACTCTTGGTCAGATTCCTAGTTTTGACAAACATAAAACACCGATGCACTGAGAAGGTGGGCATATTTTCTAAATGGTTTTGTAGAATTGCTTTACATTCCTCACAGTAAAATACTGAAAATAGTATATTTTGGTATTGTTTCCGACACTCATATTGGCACCAATATGGAAAGATTTGGGAATGAACTGATACGTTGATTTGCGTTTTGCAGAATACTTTTTTGTGATCTAACAAAAGAGGACAATCATGTTCTCTGGTCATATAAGGGAATATAAATCTGCTGTGTCTTGCAGTTAAAGCAATAAAAAGTTCATCAATGATCGGCTAACTGCTGCCGATGTGTGAAAACTTTTTGGCAGTTTGTACCGAGAAAACCTAAGAACTGCATTATGGTTATGGCCATTCTGTGGAGTCGGAGAGGCCTCTACTTTTTTTTTTTGTTGCTGTTTTTAGTCCTGCACCGTACAGGTGGGCTTAGATGTGCACACTCTTTTTATTCTGTGGAGTCGATCAGCAGCAGCTGAGTACAAGAATTAAATTATCCAAAGTTTCTCCTGGGCAGGAAGCCAAAGTGCAGCACTTCTTCATCAAATATGCAGTGGAAAAAGTAGTATTTTTCAGGTTAGTTCATTGCTTTCAAGTTTAACAGTCTCTTCAGACTGTTACATACGTGGAGAATACTTGCGGAATTGTAACAGGAAGTTTTGGTATTTAGAGCAGCTGCATTTAGTTTGACAGCAGAAAGTGTTTTCAGAGCCTTAAAACCTCAGCAGTAACTGTCAGCTTTGGTGTCGGTTCCTCAGAATCAAAGAGTTGAGAGAAAGAGAAGTTTTTTTCCTAGAGTACAGATGAAAGCAAACATGGTTATGCCCAATCCCTGGGGGAAAGGCATTCTGGGAAATGAAGGAAATAATAAGCTGAAGTTGAACTAAACAAGGCAAGTTGAAGCAAAATGTGGTTTTCCATTAAAACAATTACAACATGTCATTGCACGATTTAAATGTGATACATTGATTATATTTGACAAAACCACAAAATGATATTATTATTATTATGAAGGATTTTCTTATGGCTTATGGTTCTTGCATGAGTTTAAATCACATCTTTTTGGATTATTCTGTTTTGGGCTTTTCCTTCTCAGCTCTGAGTGGCCCATCACGTGTTCATTCTTGACTGTAGCAGCTTTCATTTGCAACTTTTTTTCCTTTTCTATCTTGAGTTTGTTCTGTGCACTTTCCTTTCCTAGTCTGGCATGTGACATCATATCCTCAGTAGCACTCCTTGAATGTACCTTTTTTTACTTCAGTGGATTCAAGAAACGCGCCTACTATAACTCAGCTTAGGGTTTCCTATCATTGCACGGCTGCCTTAGAGAAGCAAATGGGGTGTTAAGGCAAATGAGTCCCCTGGCATGCGTAAGAATAACGGGTGCGTTTCAATACAACAACGATGCTAATTATTGAGCTGTTCTTGCATTACAGTGCAGTTAAAAACCTCAACCATCTGCCCACAGCCCTGTTGCTGGTTGATGTACGAGCTGTAATACAGTATGCACGTTCACCGCCGTCCCGTCTGTATTTTGTTAAGGCAAAGTCTCTGGAGAGGCTGGAGAGGTGTGCGACCAGAGGGGAGGAAGGGGTGGAAGCGAGGGACTCAAAAAGCATCACAGCAGTGCTTCATTACCAGCAATAACATCAGAGATGAAGTGTTGGTTTTCATTTGTTTTAATTTTCTCCAAATGTGGAAGGCTGAGTGCAAACACCAGCATGCTCACAATGCCCCGAGGTGTGATGTGCGTCAAACAGGACTCTTTTTGGAGGTTTTTTTTCTGCACTGGAAAATGTGTTTAAAAAGTCACTGAACCTCAGTGGACTGACACAAAGATGTGTGACCTTTGTCAGATGCTTTGAATTTTGAGAGAGAAATGTTTGTGGTCTGTGGACAGCTGTGATTTTCTTTTTTAAAATCTTGTCACTTGTCACAAAATCTTGTAGTTCGCTGTTAATGTCTGCTCATAATAGCAAATATCAGTGAGATTACCTGTAGGAATTTGACAACAGTCAAAAATTGCAAAACAGTCAATTGCAGTGTGGTCAGCTGGTTTTTGCAGCCCTGACTGGGTGACACAACCTTGTTTCCACAGCAGATTAAAAGATATGTATTTGTTTCAGCTATTTTTCATAGAGCGACATCACAGGTGAACTATTTTACAGATCACGTTCAGGTTAATTGTCACAAGGAGTATTACTCCGCCTGTTTGATAATGTCTTCTGTGGCTCTGGAGTTTGTCACGTCTGAGAAGATAACCCCAGTGATGTTATCAGGGTTATCACAGCTTGGGCTCCAAATTTTTAACAGGAAGCCTGTGTTAAAAACTGGGAGTATGGATTTAGAAAGACATGGGTGTTAACCAGACAGGAAAGGTCTAATAAAAGACACTGTTGAGTTGCATTATGGGAAAGGTGGGATCCCCTTTAAGTTTATGAAGTGCCAAAAATATTACCCGTCGCAAACTACCTGAGCCAAAAGCAATGTCATTAAATACCTGACATACAACCCTCAGCTAAAAAACTTACCATATTAATTTAAATATTTTTCTATAATGACTAAAATGAACCACAACTGGATGTCTACAAATCATGGAAAAGTCTTGACTTGTCTTAAATTATGTGAAATCAGGGCCTGAAGTGATATTAAGTGCAGTGTTTGTCATCTTAAATTAACTCATAGAAGTCCCGCAAATGTAGTGACGTCTGTTCCTCTGCTATAGCAAGAGATGTATTTCTAGTTTTGTTTCTCGACTGAAATTTGTTCTCCATTTTAATTGACATACAGTGGTCTCAAAAAGTTTTGAATCTTAACGTATAAAGCTTTAGACAAGGCAAACAAAAGCCAAACTTTGTAAAACGAAACATTTGATATGTTGACCAAATATTTGATTAATGAAATAATAATTTCTTAATGTTTGAGGCGCTGCATGGACTCTCTACAACCCTACTGCCTTACAGTAACCTCCAGCCTCATGTCAGCTGTAAATACAGGACTCCGCGTTTAGCCGGCCCACGCCTGTGGTCCTGTTATTGACTGATATCAGTCATGTCAGCCCCAGGCTGCAGGAAAGAGGAAGTGACTTCTAATTTGCCTTTCTGTTCTCCTCGGCTCCAAATTTACTTACTCGGGTGTCAGCTAAAACCATTAGCGCAGCTCCCGCACCACATGGGAGAGGCCGGCGAGAGCGAGGAAACATGGCCTCCCCTTTGAGGATGTTCATTAACTGCCCTATTTATTTTCAACTGTCAGAAAAGCCCCTAATTCTCAGCAGTCCCCTCTGTGTAATTAGGTCTGTCGTAGTCATTCTCCAGACCAGGGCCCGCACTCAGACGCTTTGCACATAACCCATTTCTTCAAACTATCCCATATGTCAACATATTCCCTTTTTTCATATTTTTTTCATATGGCAATTCATATCTAGACAAGTCGAATTACAGAATCAGTCTGTAGCTGTGCGCCCACAGTGTTGCCTAGGGAATCCTCCTAGTTTTCCTGTGTTTTAGTCCGTGCCATTTTGCTGAGCGTCTGACATTTTTAATTAAAACGTAGCGAAGTATCTGGTATCGTGCCTTTGAGCTGCACTAAAGTCAACAGACGCTGCTTTTGCAGGGGGAAATTACAGAGAGGCTGCTGGTGGAGGTTTGCCGTGAGTGTAACCATAATTACATATTGATAAATTTATTAAGTGTGTGCCGGTTATTTTTGCTGTGTTGTGACTTTTATGTGTTTTTCAGGTATTATTAGCGCTCCTGTCAGTCATTTGTTTCCTGCTAGTGAAATAAAATTAAACATGTCCATTGTCAACACAGTAGGAGGAAGTGGTATAATGAAAGTATTTGAAACAATTTGGAAGAACCCACTGAATGGAAGTAGCTGTGGCATGAATGTGTTTATCTAGCAGTGGGAAAAAAAAAGTAACATATGAATTAAGCTAGTCTTTGCTTTTCCAGCTGCAAAAGGCTGCTTTACATGTGATCATGGACATATTGTAGGCAAACTGCTCAGGCCTGAACTTATAGTAATAACAATGCAGCTGTTTATCAGGCCTGATTTGTAACTTGTTGATATTAGATGACCATCAGTAGCTATCATGGGATGAGTGTTTTTAGCTTCAGAAAATATTGTGCTCAGACAGACATTAGCATTGGCAAAGTGGGGGTCCCAACTCAGAGGGCTCGGACAAAAATAACACCGGGTCTAGCTCAAGTTTTTTTTAAGATTTTATTTTGGGACATTTTCAGCCTTTATTTGATAGTGATAGCAGAGAGAGACAGGAAATGTGTGGAAAGAGAGTCGGGAAATGACATGCAGCAAACGGTCCGGCCTGCGGGGAAAGAAACTGGGGACTCGCTGCTCAGGGAATTTGTGGTATGCACCCTAACCACTCTGCTATTGGGTCGCCCCATCTAGCTCAGGTTTTGCTGCAGCGTCATCCAGAAATGCACTGCGTTGGCCAGTCAAATACATACAAGCTCACATTTCTTGTAGTTGTTTAACATGCACGGCGTAATTCAAGTGTTCGCCCTGTGATTGTCAAAATGGAGGATATAATTCTTTCTGCCGTGATAACTTTCAGGGTTGTAAAATCCTGTCACTACTGCGCAGTGTTTAGGTGTTTGATAAGTCTACAAACTCATGAATCCTTTACTCAAACTGGACTGCAGTGCAATGTTTGGTCTGAGACTTAAAGAGACTTTGATACAATAGATTTAAAGTAAATTCTTGACCTTTTGAAACAGTAAACAATCTTACCACAGGGTTCAGTAGGTTCTGGAGCTTTCGATCATAACACACAATCTTCCTCAACTGTAGATGTTCAAATTTCCATTCCTCTGTCCACCTCTACTTTAACTACTCTTGAGCCACCATGGACAGTAAGTCCTTGAAGTACTCAGAGAAAACTCGTTCTCTGAATCTCTAAATCAGTTTTAGTAAGACATTTTATTGTGGGCCTTAGTGTCACATTGTGTAAAGTTTGTACTTTTATGGATTGAACATTTTGCACATTCTCACACTTGTTGCATGTAATTACATCAGCAGGTAATATGATACCGTAGTTGATACAATATCAGTTGTCAGTGTTTGTCACTTTCCATAAACTAGAAAGGTCATTAAACGTTTAGTTTCTAATGAGCCAGATTACAGCTTCCTGTCTTGGGTAGGCACTGCTCGTCTTGGTTATCTCCCCCCAGGATGTATTGAAGTCTGGTTCCTTCAGAAGCTGTAGCCTGTTAGTGCTGGAGGCTGGGGCTGCCTCCCCTGCCTGGTTATTTTTGGAGCACTGTCGGGCCCTGTCTGCGGGGAGTGCTGTTTTTGAAGGGCCTCCAGTCCCATTAATCAGCCGAGGGACCCCACGGCGCGAG
Source organism: Maccullochella peelii (assembly GCA_002120245.1). Lineage (NCBI taxonomy): Eukaryota > Metazoa > Chordata > Actinopteri > Centrarchiformes > Percichthyidae > Maccullochella > Maccullochella peelii. The sequence goes on along the minus strand of LKNJ01000351.1, from coordinate 71,349 downwards.
CGGGCCCCGAGCCCTGGCCCGCCACACTGCAGCGTTCTGTTCCTGTACCCCTGCTCTCCGCACAGTGTGAAACTCAGAGGAACCTCATCAATCTCACCTGTCCCACACGTCAACCGCAGATTTAATCAAACGCTCCTTTTGGGCCTTCCCCTCTGCCCCCCCCTCAACACACTCACTGGGAGGAAAAAAAGAAAAAAACTGCAAGACTTGACTGGTCTATAGTCACACTTTTATTCTTATTTTATTTTTTTACCACATTGCCTCCTCCATCACTTTCTTTTTTTCTTTCTCCTGCTTTATCCACCACTCCGTTTCTTAGTTTTGTTTTTTCTGTGTGTGTTTATATGCATTCATGAGTGTGTATGTTTTTCTCTGTGGTCATATGCACTTTGGTTCAAGCTGTGGTGTGTTCCCACACTGGCTTAACACACACATGCACACACACATTTAGGGATAAAGGGGGGGTAATACAGTAAACCCCATTTCCTATTTTATACCTCACTGAAGTGGGGCTCTGTTGGTCACCAGCGTTAACAGGTCCCAAAGTGAGAGAAAGACAGAGATGAAGAAAGATACAGAGGACTGGGGTAAAGTGTGTCAAGGTGCATTTCAGCATGATGCCGGTGTTAATGGGGTGCCTGGGGCGCCCAGCACTGAAGAAGAACACTGGATCCTGTGTTTCTGACGCCCAGCGGGCAAGCCGCGTAAAATCCTCCATCTGTAAGCCCATCTCTCGATGCAGCCACGGTCAAATCTGGAGCTCTTCCCTGGTCCACAAAGAGCTGATGGTAATTCACAGCGGGGCAAAGCGGCGATGCTCCCAGAGGTGGTTTTGAGATGTGTTGAAATTGGCGTGGTAAAATGGCGGTGACCGTAGGCCCCGCTCATCAGCCCCTTGGTGAGAGAGATGTCAGTGGGCCACTCCAGGGCTCCCAGGCTCTGATATGATGTATGAGCCATGAAAAACAGCCCAGAACAGGTCTGAGAAGAGAAATCCACTGTTTTGCAAATCCTAGCTCAACCAAACCATGGCTGTGATTAATAACACTGAGCGGAGTGAGGCTGTGGACCTGGACATGCTGGAAGCTGCAACAGCTCAATAGTAATAACGACAAATATCAGGTCTGTTTTTAACACTGTGCCCTCACATAGCATGCTTTAGCTTAACACCTTGAATGCAACCATTTCTTATAGTGACACCAACTGGAAGATTAGGGTCCAATGAGCAAAAACAATCAACTACTGAATGAAGGAAACAAAGAAAAGGAATGATATTCTGACAGGCTGCGAGATTCAGTTTAGCGGCCAGATGCATAAAAGGTTTGTTTGCATGATGTAATTTATAAAAGAAGAGCATGCGGTCAGAATCCGGGCACCTCGTGGATACTTAAGACAAGGTGTACACACAGTTTTTCTAGGGCAAACCAAGTGATATTGTCAATTGGAAATAGAATAATGTGATGAGATGGAATCTAATATGCAATATTATACTTTTAGGCTGTATGTCAGAGCAGTTACACACCTAGCAATTTAAATTATGCTACTTGAAGGCACATACATATTTGCGAGTCCTCATTGTATTTAACTTTTACGTGTGAGCATAGAAGGCACACATTTTTGCCCATACAGTCTGACTAAAACGTGTAGGGTGAATTAATTCAACCTACAAGATTTGAAAGCCATCCAAATGCACGACTTTATGAATCTGGCAAAAAATCATTTGTATACATATTTCTGTCTTGTGTCCATCATGTGTAGATTCAAGACCAAACTCTGTGTTTGCAGAGTTTTATGCATCTGGTCTCCGTACTTATTTGTCATCGTTACACATTCTTCTCTAAGGATGTAATTTAATTTTATCTTGCGCTCACAAAAAATGATTAATGAAACACTTGTCATTCAATTCCCACAATGAAGTGGCTCCAGGGTCCTGGAAGACTTCGCAGAGAAAGGAGAAATGTTGTTTCCATGGAATCCTGGAACTGGATTTTCTCTGGATTTGTGGGAAACCCAGCGTTGACTGAGTGAAGAAGAAGTCAGTCTATTTGTTCTCAAATGAAGCTCCAGTTGGCTGTTGTTTTCCATTTAATGAAGCAGGATCTGGTCATGTTTCCGTTCTTTTTATGGGCTCTGATCTTTCCACCAGTGTTGTTCCTTGATGTGAGCTGTCAAATTCATATGGACAGACACCTTCACAGCTTAACTGATGTTGATGTAGGCAAAGACTACGACACGTGCGGACATACGTCTATGTTTGCACATGACCTCTGTCCCTGTGGAGATTACCACACACATACACGCGCAGACAAATGAACACATATTCCCGGAAAGGTACTGCAAGTGTGAAAACATTGCCATTTAGTGTATGTAACCTTCTAGCTGTTGCCGTTAATGTCACACACACATGGTGCGTAATGCATTCAACATATGGCAGACGTAGATGAAGAAAGCTTTCGTCACCTTAGCGACGATATAGTACAACAGCCCTGTTCCAGTCAGTTTTAAAATATGAGGATAGAACAACCAGCGTTTCCCACGTCTGCTACGTGTCGTCAACAGGCATCCAACGCCTGTGAGACAGAGATGGAAAGAGAGGGAAGTGAAGAGACAATAAGGGAAGGCAGATGACACTGCTCACCAGAGCTTTACTCTTTATTTAACTGTAATTGGACAAGGAGAGATAATATTTTGTTTCTATTGAGCCTTTTTGTCTCAAAAAATCTTCTTCATGTCAGAAAAATGTAGTTTTTTTTAGCCACGCTATTGACCTGGCCCTAGGGATGTAGTTTGTCAGTTGTTTGGTCGGCTGGAAGTCCATCACTTTGGTCTAGACTAAAATATCTCAACTACTATTTTTGTACAGACATTTATGATCAAAAATGTTCACTTATCTAGTAAAATATCTCGGCATCTACTGAACGGATTGCCACGAACGTTTGTACAGACATTCATGGTTCCCAGATGATGAACCCTAATGACTTTAGTCATCCCCTGATGTTTCCTCTGGTGCCATCGGGAGGTTAACATTTGTGGATTTGAGTGAAGTGTCTCGATTACTATTGAATGGATTGCCATGTCCCCCTCAGGATGAACTGTAATAACTTTGGTAAACTTTTCATGTAGAGCCATTATCAGGTCAAATTCTTTTTTTTTTTGTTTAACTTTAGTTTATGTGTTTTAGTTTAAATACCTCAAAACTGACATTCCCATCAGTCTCAGCTGTTCGTTTTAGTGCTAATCAGCAAATGTTTGCATGCTCACATCCTAAACCAAGAATTTGAACATGGTAAATATTATACTTGCTAAACGTCAGCATGTTAGCATGTAGCTCCTGTATAGTCAAATCTGAGCTCCTTATTGATGGTTTCAGGTCTTTATTAAGGCGTTTAAATCTGGTTCCAAATTTTCCAGTAATTTGAACTGCTTGAAGTGCATTTGATTTATCTTACTGGAATTTTTAACAAGTTACAACGTGTCATTTCACCTCCAACATATGAAGTCAAGCACTCTACAAGTATTTGAATGTTGAAATTAATTAATTTGCACAGGTTTAATATAGTCCATGGCCAAAGTATGCTAGATGATAGTATTTTATCACTCTTGGCTTTGCAGTGCAGTATTTATTACAAACATTAATTGCTTTACAACATTTGCCGTCTCCTCTGTCATCATGCAGTCATTGATTTACTTCCTTGTGTAACCTACTTTCACTTCCAACCACTGCAGAGGCACATGTTTAAAGACACTTTCCTCTGACCAAAAGTAACACGGGGGTGTCTGGCGAAGTAGCATTATGCGTGATAGCGCGATTGCCCAGTGGCTAGTTGACTCTCATTTGACACTCGATTGGCTCAAATGACACCATTACCATGTCTGCATGCCTAATGGCTTCCCCTGGGGGACGGAGCAGAGGGGGAACATGCGTTTGGCGTGTCAGCTCGAGGTGAGAACACACATGAGCCAGACTCGGGCCCCGTCTGCACCCAAATCAATCCTGACACCTCTTAAGAGGCTCTCAGCATCAATGGCACTCCAGTGCAATTACCCCGTCGGTAATGACATAAGCACCTAGTTCCTTCCTGCCTCTTTCTTGCTGGGCAGCGACCAGCTCCCTCAGGCCGGTAGATGGAGACTTTGTGGACCATGCTGGCCTCAGAACAGTTGTTATTTGATCCCTCTGGGCTGAGACATGGAGAAGCTCTGGGCTACAGCTGGTGAGAGAGCAGCTGTTATCTGATCTCAGAGGCTGTGCTGAGCCTGTCCCTCAGTCAGATTGAATGTGATGTAGCCCAGCTAGCTGTCAAGATAACCTATTTCTCAGCAGTGGCTGAAGAGGATATCCTCTGAAAGCTTCAGGTTTTAATGATTAGTTATGATAACCTTGAAGACTGCAGCCGGGGAACATATGACCACCAGTCAGATTTGAGGTGATAACACAGAGATCCCATGGGTTTTGTGGGGAAACGTTTTAAAACGGGCTCCTCTGTCCAGCTGTTGCTGTTTACAACACAAGTCAAGCTGAAACAACCTCATCTGAATTGTGGGTCATTTTCATTGAAAGTGATTAAACGATAATTACGATATCAGCCTCAAGATGTATTGTGTATTTGTCTGTTTGTTTTTTTTGTTGTAAGGCAACACAGACGCTCCATAGATTTTAGCCAAAGCCTTTTTCAAGAGTTCATGAGGGTAACACCTCATTGTAAACCACTAAAACTTGTTGACAACGTGATTTAAGCCAACATGAATAAGTAGTCCTTAAGATGTTTGTTACAGTTTTGTGACAAACCGGGCAAACTGGCAAACAAAAGATGGTGTGATGCAATCAAAAGCTCAAACAGCTTCTAAATGGACCTTGTGTGGTAAGATTCTTTTGTCAGTTGTCAAACCCCATCACTTTCTCTTTTTTTCTTGCTAATTTGTTCAGTACCAGTTCCTAGGGCCCTGTTCAGACCAAAACATTGCATCAAAAAATGCAACCTCCTCATTAATTTCAATGAGGCCGCTTTGTTGGCCCAGTGGGGGCTTGACGCAGAGAGCGAAGGCAAAAAGATGTTGGGTTGTCTCGTCAAAAGGTTCAAAAAGTTGAACTTGGGTCAACTTTTGCTGCATGCAGTTCATTCAGCAGCACACTGCATTGCCAAGCGCAGGTTCCTGGTAGATTACTGTTTAGCCAGCATTATGGCTCTAGGGATGGCAATGTTGGTTGGAACTGTTGGTCCATCACTTTGGTCCCGACTGAAATATCTCAACACCTACTGGATGGATTGCCATGAAGTTTTGTACTGACATTCATGGTTCCCAGAGGATGAATCTTAATGACTTTGCTGATCTCCTCGCTTTTCCTCTAGTGCCATTTGCAGGTTTTCACTTATTCTGTGAAATATCTCAACATGTACTGAATGGATTGGCACAACATTTTGTACAGGCATTCGTGGTTCCCAGTGGATGAATCCTAATGACATTGGTGATCCTCTGACCTTTGCTGTAGCGCCACCATGAGGTTGGCATTTTGTATTGGATGGATTGCCATGAAATTTGGTACAGACATTCATGTCTCCCTCAGGATGAATTGCAATAACTTTGGTGATCACCAACTTTTCAGCACCATTACCAGGTCAAATTTTTTATTCGCAAATACTTACTTTGGTTTATTAACACATACCAGCAAAACTGACATTCCCTTCAGCCTCAGCTGTTATTTGTGTACTGTCCTAATGCAAATGTTAGCATGCTAACACGCTAAACCAAGACCTTGACACAACACAACACAACCCCTTGCATTTTCTGTCTAAACATGTTAGTTTGTACAAAAGTTCCTGGCATTGCTGGCCCCTCTGTTATCCTATATTTTGTAGACCTCATGTGTAATTCTAATCCTTGTGCACGTGGACGTTCATGCTATCTCTACCACATATTCCACCTCCCCACCCCAACAAGGACATGATCCCTTACCACCTTCTCACCTGTGAGTTAGAGCACCCGGCCAAGACACAGCACCACACCTATGCCGGGAACTGAACCCTGGCCTCCATGGTGGACAGACAAATGTGTGTCACCCAGGCGCCAAGCATTTTGTCTTCATAACTGTCCAACAAAAACACCAAGTTCCAGTCTGCGTCTTTGCGATTTTCTGCTCTGTCAAAGTCCTAATCTACTGTGTAATGGCTTTGGTGAAGAAGCCCTAGATTTTGGATGCCTTTGCGGTTTCATGTCTCATGACAGGTGCCGCTCTGCTTGCCCTCTAATTATATCATGTGGTGCTTGGTGCCACAAGCAGTGGTTAAGACTCTCTTCCAATATGGACGATTGAAAGCCAAGGTTCAGCGGAGTGGGCTGATGCCAGTAGAAATGAGGCGGTCTGGCTCGACCAGCCTCTGAAGAAAGAGAAACACAATGTTTGCCCAATGATACAAACACAACGAGTGATCTCTCTCTTTCTTTCAGAGGGGGTGAAGAGCCCGCTGCTCTCGTAGCTCCAGCTCTGTAAAATAAGGTCCTTTTTATAATGTTGGTGATATGGTGGGCTGCATGTTGTATGGTATATTTGATCTACTTCTGTGGTTCTGCATCCCCCTCCTCTTTCAGTGTCCTTCCCCGTTGTGGTAACAGAGGCCTTGAAGTTGGCTGGACGGATGTTAATTGTTATTGTTGGCCGGTGAGGTGATGCATTCTTTGTGCTGCATGTGTTTGGGAGAGAACAGAGGTGCTAGCCATGGAGTTAGCATTTCGGTAATACAAGCATGACCGATGCTGGCCTCCGACTTGCCAATAGTTTAACACTGACACTTCAGTCTCTGCAGGCTTCTCTCTAGTTGTGACTTTCCCACCTTTTCACCTTCACCCTCTCTCTCCAAACACTAGTTTCTCTTCTCTTCTGTCAATTATCATCATTTCTCTTGTTGTTGGTGTAGAATTTTAAATCAACAAATCATTACGTCATTGATTTTGAGACATTGATATTATAGGTACTGTAACTTTAAGCACATAAGACATGACTTATACAGTATTTATTTTAAGAGACAATAGCCCTAATAAAGGTGTGAGATACAGGCTATGAAACATCTTGAATCATCTGGTTTGTTTAAGGTAATTATATGAGAATATCCTCACAAAGCATTTTGCCCTTCTTCTCCAGGAGCCTCCAGGAGGTGGGCGAGTATTCTCTGGGATCCAGCCAACTGGGGTGCCCCACCTGGGCAACTACCTGGGTGCCCTGGAGAACTGGGTGGCCCTGCAGAATCAGTATCCTTCGGTGCTCTACAGTATTGTGGACCTGCACTCCATCACTCAGCCTCAGGACCCGGCCCAACTCAGGAGCAACATACTGGACATGGCAGCCAGCCTGTTGGCCTGCGGCATCGACCCAGAGAGGGCAATACTCTTCCAGCAGTCTCAGGTGGGCAGGAGAGGGGGGATGGATGGTGGATGGATTGATGGATGTCAGCTGTGTTCCATTACAAGCTGGGATTCAGATTTTCCCAACTGGTCTAGTGGGTCAGTTTTGAGAAAACAAACGTCAAACATGATCCTAACAGGATTTTCTTTGCCTGACATGAAATTATGTTCTCCATGTTTCAGTCACTGTTACCGCAATGGCAAGTAGATTATTATAGCAAAAAATAGCCACAAACATTTACATGTACTTTTTATTTTACTGTACATTTCAAATGTAAATCTTTCACCATTCACTGCACAGGTGCTATGATGGATAAGGTCATGTGTTGCTGAGAGCATAGTGCTGTTTAGACACCACCTTGACGTTACGTCTGATAAACGCTTCTTTAAAAATATTTTTATGTGGGCTCTTCAATTTACTTTTCCTAGTAGGAAGTTGCAATTTTCTTACTTTGCAATGCCCTTCAGAAAAGTACTATTTATACGCGATCACATATGAAGCACTCTTGTCTGACACATGCTTGTGCACACATATTTAGCTCAAGTCTGCACATATATTTCACATGTTTACTGTGGCAAAAATTTACATAATCAATGCTGTAGGGGACTGGAAGTATGTGGGTGTCTGCTTATCAATATATGTCTCTCTTTAAGAGGCAGCTTCTAGTCTTTTTTCAAGTTTGTCATCTAGACAGTCAGCCATCTTTGACTGTTTATTTTACTGCTTTCCACCCTGTAATGTTTACCTGCTGACAGGCTGGCTGGCCCCCAAAACATTATTTGATCGCTCCTGATTCTTATCTCCACTGTACGCTCTGCAAATTCACAGGGGCTTTAAAAACACACGCTCCTATAAACCACCATTAAGTCCTGCTTTGGCTGGATAATGACAGTCTTAGCAGTCTTTAGATTTAAATTCACAGTGAGGATAGAGAGAGAAATCAGAACAGCTGATGGTTCTCCCTTGATACTGTGTGTGTGTTTTCTTACTCACAAGTTTAGAAGTTGAAGTGTGTGTGAGAAAGAGTGTGAGATAGTTAAGTTCAGTCCGTCTGTGTTTCTCTGCCACCCCCCTCCCCTACACACACACACACACACACACACACACACACACACACACACACACACACACACACACACACTCGCAGTCCTATTTTTATTCCCGTTTAGCTTCATGCCACATAACTTGGCAGTGTGGCGACCCTCCTGTTGAACACGCCTGCTCCACATGTAAAAATACAACGACTGCCCAAAGAAAATACTTGTCTTCATTGAAAAAAAAGAAAAAGGAGCAGATCTGGTGACGAACCGACTGTAGTGGTATCAAAAATGAAGTGAATGAATCAGCAGATCCACAAATCCTCTGGGTTTTATAGAAGTATCGAGGAGAAAAGTGGATTTACTGTGCCGGGCGGGCCAACTGTCGGCTGTTCTCCCAAATCCCATCTTTACAGTCTTAAGGAGTTGTTGCCATGGCTTTATGATAACTCACTATTGGTGTAATGCCCATATGATCTGTAACATTATCTCATGTTGCAGTGCATTCTTGTCATGTAGCATGAATGGAGGCCTTGTTCTTCCCAAGCTTTTAAATATCCGAGTTTTATTGCACTTCAAACCATATCCATCCCTTTCTGCGCTGTCATCGACATCTGTCCCATCTCTTGTCTATCTGTGTAATGAATACCGGCCCCCTATGTTAGCCTGAAATCCTTTATCGTTTATGTCCCTGCTGTCTGCTGTTGACGTCACGCTCCCCAGAATGCTTTTCAAGCAAGGAGGGAAAGAGGGGATGGCAATATAGCCAGCGTCCATAAACTTTAATTTGCTGAGGCAGAAGGCTATTTCCTGCATCCCCACACACACTCTCACACACACAAGCATTTATTTTTTTCACATTCAGGACAGCCTCCATGAAAGCGGATATGTTGGAGTTAATTTACCACTGCCAGATGCACAAGATACACTACATTAACATTCACCTATTCATTACTTCACTACAACTACCTTTTTAAATAAAACTAATTCATAAACAAATCTGTCACCATCACTCATACAAAAAACACAACTACTTTTTTGATGAACGATTCTTATTTTAATGTTCTAAAAGCTGTCATAGTGCAGCAGTCAATAAGCGTCTTCCATGTTGTTTATTTTTTCTTTTACGATGAACAAAATTAAAGAAACATTTCAAACAAATGGCAAAGAAAACAACATGTCAGCACAGATGGTGTTTATTGTAAACCCACGTTATGAATCCGCTCTGTTACTATCAGGTAATGCATATTAACCCATCATTTTTGGTTTAATCTTATCTATCCCGGCAGTAAACACAGGTGTGACCGGGTGCACCTGTCTGTGTAAGGAGTGGAGGACAGATGGGGAGAAGCATAGACTGGCAGTACTCCTTTCTGCCACTTGGATGCGCTAGGGAGTCACCCTCTTCCTCCACCACAGCTGTCCCATACCGTACCTCTCATCCACTCATCTGTGTTTGTTTAATCCGTCTGCTTAATTGATTTCTTCTATTTATCTCTCGAATTCTTCCCTGTGGTTACGAGTGTGAATGCATGTAGATGTGCAAATATTATTTTGCCCATTGTGTAAACATAGATTATTACTTTCTTTGTTGACTTTTGAACGCATACATACTTTCCCTGATCCAGCCCCACCGAGACCAACAGTTCCAGCAATATACAGGCCAACAGGAATGAAGAATATAACTTGGGAGGAAAAAAAGAGAAAGAAAAACTACAAAGAGAATGAAAGAAAAAAATTACAAACTACAGCAGTGACAGTTCTTTTAACATGAGCAACAAACAGTGTTGCGCAATGTTGTAGTAAAGTCATCACTTCCTGTATCCAAAATTTGAAGGATCAGGATCTGTGAGTTTGAGTTCCTAACTGACGAGCCAAAAGATTTGCAGATGAATGTGAGTTAATTACACTGAGCTCAGGTGGTAGTGTTTGAAAATATGGCAGGTTATAGATTAGGAAAGATTGACTAGTTACAGAGTAAAATATGAAAGATCCAAAATGAACTAAAACATATGACCCAGTGAAATCTAATTATTCCATCTAGCACAAAGGAATTAATTCAAAATATATCTGGCTAACTTGTTGTAAGATCTTAAACTGATGGAGGAGGTATGAATTGCAGAGATGCAATGTTAACATATGTGTGTCTGTGTGTGTTTTCTAAGGTTATAACAGATCATTTTTCCCTGACGGTAACATTGGATGTGTCCCCGTCCCCGTCCCTCTCTCGACCCTGCAGGTGTCCGAGCACGCTGAGCTCTCCTGGATCCTCGGCTGTCTGACCAGCATGCCCCGCCTCCGACACCTGCCGCAGTGGAAGGTTAGACTTTGAAGATTTCGTGCAGCACACACTCACACATTCACATACACGTGAAATGATCAGCAAGACTGTTAGAGCAGTTGCAGAGGCAGCAAAGTCCTTTTCAAAGTAACTCCGCACTTGGTACGAGTACTAATATTTACTATTTATAATCATGTGTGACACTCTGTGTTTATAATCTTGCCTCCTTCTTTCTCCATTGCTGTGGTGCAGCATTACAAGTTCGCACTGACTGACTGATTTGTGAATGTATTTAAATCTGATTATAAAAACTACACACAACTCTGTTGTAGGTATCAAATTGTCTTGTCTTCTTTAACGTTACGAGCCTCGAGTTTTATTTGTATCTTGTATTGTATTTTCCATTATAGAGAACATATTCACCTTGGCATGTGGATCCATATACATTTTATTAAATGTGGACTTATAACAGTTCATTGATGCTTTACAGGCCAGACTACGAACATCTGTTCAAACTTAATAATACTGATTAAAAGAATCTTGCCGTCATGGTTTAACTACAATACAACAATATAACATTCTTATTATTTGTTGATCACCCAATACTTACCATAGCGTTTTTATTTTAACCACAGTAACCACCAAATAATAGAGATAACTATAAACTGATAATGAATGAATAATCGATAGAGAAAGTGGAAAGTCACTTCAGTTAATGTTGAAATAAATACTGTACATCCATTCAGTATTCTTTAGTAAGATGTTAAAAGACAAAAACAATGTTTAGCCATTCAACAATAAACAATAAAATAAAACTATGAATACAATGTTTAAAAATTATGACTTCACTGTTTGTTAAGGGACATTTGTATAAGGTGTCTTTTTGATTTCCTTCTCTGTTGGATGGAAGAGACCTGCTTCTCGAACCTCAAACAACAAGTATCGAAGCAGTTTAATTATATTACTTTGATAACTGCAGTACGTAGCTCACTGCTTTTTACTGGAGTCGTAGTTTTTGCTGGATGCAATAGCTGTAGACTACTTACTGAAGTTTAAAAGACAGATACAGATAAAAAAAAAACATTTGTGACAAAATGGATTATTCTATCCAAATCGTATAGAGACTGTCATTATGATGGGATGCAGTGCCAAATAATATTTTGGACTGACCGATGCGATGTCCAACCCTGATATCCTGTTACTCGCTGCGGTCTGATCTGTTTTTGACAAACATCATCAGCTGGAGATGAGAAGTATTTATTTCACGGCTGAACACAATTAAGTAGAAACTGGCCCTAAAATCCAGCTTGGATTTCTGTGACTGAAATAGTTTTTGTACAAACAAACTGCAATCTGAAGATGAAGATGGCTCCTTTTTATAGTGAATTACAGATTATTTTTGATGTTATTATTCTGTCTACCAAAGGTTTGACCTCCTCTCACTCTCCCGCTGGTTCAGAATCATGCTAATTTAATTATTGCCATGTCGGCGCTTAACTTCAGTTTAATAGTTGCAAATTAAGATCATTCCTTTTTCCACTCCCTCTGAATATACGGCATTTATCCAACATCCCTGTTGTCTGTTTAATCCTTCTGTTTCTCTGTTCCACCTGCCCGAGTTGTTAAAAGTCGTGTAATTACAGTTATTTTCCCCCGGGCTACGTGCACTTTTAATACATGTTGAGGCAGAGTGAGAGAGCCAGCGGTTCCCTGTTCTTGGTATCCGTTGCTACATAGAAAACACCTTTTGTTTACCCAACAGATGAGTTGATCTCAAACATGGTGGAAAATGTCACGTGAACTCATCCGTACCCCGTTTGTCTGAGAATCGATGGGTCGTAAAAGTGAAAATGGCTCTTTCTGGGGGGAAAGGAAAAGTCAGCTTGAGTCAGTCTTTCCCCCTCTCCGCTTTTATTTTTGCTTGTATTTGAGTTTTTTTCCCCTTTTCCTTTTCTCTTCTATCTCAACTTGCTTATTTTCCCTTCCTCTCCTTATATTCTTTACTCAGATGAAGAGCAAACAAAAGAATGAAGGCAATGTCGGTCTCTACACGTATCCTGTCCTCCAGGCCGCCGATATTCTCCTCTACAAGTGAGATCTCCATATAAGTGGGATGTTGTGTGTGTGTGTGTGTGTGTGTGTGTGCTGTTAGATACGTTTTGCCAGTGCATCATCTTTGCAGCACCATTGTTTCCACTCTTCACTGTGTTTTTTGAGCTTCATCGACTAAGCTGTTAAATCTTTTCTCTCTACAAAGAACATTTATTGGCCATTGTTTCCCTTCATTTTATTATTATGTTCCGCACACATATATGTTCCTCCCGTAGGAATGGGTTATGCACCGTGCTTTCTATGCGGTTTTATTTGCCTTATTTTGCTTCTGGCACAGATGAAGTCAATACATCCTTGTAGAAAACGTGGTTTGCCGCCATTTTTAGTTTTAGAACATCTAGACAGGAGGCAGAAATCTGAGAGACAGATACCTCAAAACCTGGACAAATAAAACCAAAACTATCTCCACAGGTAGATACTACTAAATAAGAAATTATGTTTTCATATAATTTGTATGAGTCACTCCTTATGTGTATTTAAAATGCAGTAAATCAATCTGTTTACTTCATGGTTTCTGACATGTTGCATTTAAGTCTTAGTATTAGATTTTAGTGCTGAGAAATTGTCTGATGCAACATAGTGTGTTTATGTACGTTCCACAAGTTAAAGTGTGTTTTCTGCAGTGAAAATTAATATTTAAGCAACATATTTCTGAACAAATTTAGAATTTATCTCTTCGTACGGTTTCTATTTGAACCATCAAACAACCAAAACCTAATTTCCTGTGAAAAAAGGGCGACATAGCAGAGAAAACCCCTCATCTCTAATGCTCTCTGGATTTTATTAAAGACGAAATGAATTCATTGCTTCCGCCCGGGTGACAGTTGCAAAGTTGCTAATCCGTCGCTGAAGAGGGCTGCAGCAGGGACTCCAAGTGTCTCCAATTTGTGCTCACATCCTGCTGTGTATTTTAACTCCTGTGCCGTCGGTGTGTAACGGTTGTTTAGGAAGCTCATGTTGTGTTATGGGTTCATCTCTCAGGTCCACTCACGTCCCCGTCGGAGAGGATCAGGTCCAGCATTTAGAGCTGGCTCAGGATCTCGCACGCATCTTCAACAACCGCTACGGAGACCTGTTCCCTGAACCCGGCGCCCTGCTCAGTAAGAACCCACTCATACACACATTTACAGGCATGGCGGGACACACACACACACACACACACACACACACACACACTGGTTTTCATCACATATGGGCTTTTGAAGGCCAGTTACCGACAGTGAGATAGATCTCTGGTAGCCAGTGATGGTGCCAGAATTCAGTAGCTTTCCATTTTTATTTTTATGTTTCATCAGTTTCCTTTTTGGTACATGTTAATGGAGAGAGTGCCATGGTGATTTCTGAATTAAATCACCATCTTTTTTCTTTTTCTTTTTAAATCATTTTTGAGTCCTTAAAACTTAATTTTCTTAAAACAAGTGAAGAAAATCTGCCAGTGCAGTCAGAATATTTCAGCCAGTTTTAATAGAAATCAGCTTGTTTCAGTCATTTTGTAGAAATGAGTGTCTGTATGTGGAAACAAGAAAGAATGGAGCACTTTGCTGTGCTAGAATTAAGATCATTTCTATTTTTTTATAAAATACTTGACACGGCACTGACAGATTGTTTTCACTTGTTTTAATAAAAATAGCTTTTTAAGAATTACAGACAAACCTAACTTTGATGAGAGACTTTTTGCAGAGCAGATTACAACGTATCTTGTAGCCATCTGTGTGTATAAATTGGTCTCTTTGACTTTCCCTCTGTGGATTTCTTTTAAATCAGGGACCGACACCAGTGATCTTGTCTGATGTAACTAAAATAATCTCCATCATAAAAGCCTGTTTTAGTTGCTGGAAATATGTAGATTATGATGTAACGTCATTAACGGTTGCCCAGAAGACAACTGGAACAAGAAAAATACAGTGAAGAGCAAAGCAACAAATGTCAATAGCTGTGTGTTTTTTCAGAGGTGCTATTCTGGTACAGTGCTGCTTTATCTTTGCAAACTTTTCTTTTCCAATAACTTTTTTGGCATTTTAGGCATTTATTAGATAGCGATAGTAGTAGAGAAATGACGGGAAACGGAGAAGCAGAGAAGGGATTTACGGCACAACATCACCTACTTCCAAGGTGTTTCTGGCCAGGCCACAAGCTGAAACACGTTGGTCTGACAATAAAGTTGTTCTGTATACTACAAGTGTTGTTGCTGGAGTTTTGACCTCTTCAGGTAACAAGGGAAAGAAATGAGGAATGGCGTGCAACAAAGGTCCCCGGCCAGATTTGAACTGGGGACGTGGCGGTTCATGATTGGCATCTTAACCCCTAAAGCCATAGAAGCTTTTTAATTATAATAAAGTGCTTTTCAAGGTGAGGAAATTCAAAACATAAGCAACATTAGGGACAATTGCAAGAGGTAAATAATGAAACATATACATATATGCAAACACACATAAAAGATAAAAACCAACAGCTCAGGACCACAAGATGTATATTTGCTGTCTGTCACAAATGCTTAGTGATGAATAAGAAAGCCTTCATGTTTTCTGCTTCAGCCACTGGGAGAAGGAAGTTAAACTGACTGAGCTCATATCTCCGGCCAAATTCAAGACTATTTTAAATTCTATGGTAAACGATTCCATTTGTAATCGTCTGTTTTCGTGGCTCTTGTCTGTTTTGAGTTAGATTTTTTAAATTGTTTTGACTGTGTTTGCTGCCATTTTGGCCAGGACTCCAACCTCAGTGGATCTTAGTTAAATAAAGGTTTTTAAATATTGACGACTGACGACGAGATATTAGGCCATTCAACAAAGATGTAACATACCATATGACATTATTTGTTTTATTTTGAAATGATTGCTATGTGTTTTCCAATATGTCCTCGGAGTTTTTACACACACATGGTTAACATGTTCTGAGAGCCCAGTTTCATCCTCCTTGATTATCAGGATCATGAAAGCACAAGATGGAGTCAGTCATGTGTGCAGCGCGGCTTTGATTAAAGAAATATTTTCATCCTCTTGTATCAGAATAATAGAGTGATAATACATTTGGGGGGTTGTCCTCGAGATGACTTCAGGGAGGGTGTGTGAGTGTGTGTGTGTGTGTGTGTGTGTGTGTGAGTAAGCAGGCAGTCAGCAGTATTTGGCTGAGACTGGTGGATCCCTTCCTCATTTCTTGTCTTTGGCAAAGCGGGGTTGCCAGTCACCACCTTCCCTTTGAAACCAAACTAAAGACTCAAAGACCTTTTTAAAATTTTCCTGAAATAAGGGCTTCTCCGGGGTGATAAACAGGACGTGGCATGTGGGACGGATGTGGACTTAATACTATGGGATAGAAGAAGAGCCGGAGCTCGCAAGATGGCGGAAGGATGGGAGTTGATAAATAAGAAAGGGAAGGAAATCCCGGCTCCCACAGTCTGCTCATCACTTTACACTGAGATACGTCTGCTTCGCACTCGGATGCTCTCTCTCTCTCTCTCTCTCTCTCTCACACACACACACACACACACACACCAGGCAGCAATCATGAAGCTGTAATTCTTCATCCATTTCTGCACAAAGACTTCATCATTTCACTTCCGCTGACACAAAGTAGATTCAAACCCTGAGTGCTGTATGTACAAAAAAAAAAAAAAAAAATTAACCAACTGAAATCCATCACTAGATATTAAAAAAACCCTCAAAAACTGGAGGAAATGTCTTCACAGAGTCAATAATCTAGCTCTGAAATGATTTTCACTAAGCAATATGTTGATTTACAGAAGATTAATTGACAAGAAAAGATTACTTTTGAATTATTGTTTTTATCTGATTTAAAAGGACGGGTCTTCTCATCTCTTTTAACATTTTCAGTTTTTCCATTCATACTTATGGATTTCTCGCTCTGATTTTCTCCCACAGGCTCTACACGAAAGGTCAAATCCCTGCGTGACCCTTCTGCCAAAATGTCCAAATCCGACCCCCAAACGATGGCGACCATTACCATCACAGACTCTCCTGATGACATCGCCCTCAAGCTTCGGCGTGCCGTCACTGACTTCACCTCTGAGGTCACCTTTGACCCGGAGACGCGGCCGGGTGTGTCCAACCTGGTGACGATCCATGCTGCCATGGCGATGATCAGTGTGGAGGAGGCGGTCGCCAAGGCCAGAGGGTTGGACACAGGTGCCTACAAGAAGCTTGTAACTGAGGCTGTGATCCAGAGGTTGACCCCCATCAGAGAGGAGCTCGAGAGGCTGCGGTCGGACCGCGCTCACCTGGAGGGAGTGCTGGCCCAGGGGACCCGCAGGGCTCGGGAACTGGCAGCACCGGTCCTCAGAGAGGTCCGACAGCGAGTGGGATTCTGCTGAGAGGCAGCTGGGCTGGAAAACTGCAGGCCGTGCTCAGTACTATATTATTCCACTGACTGTTTACATTTCCAGGATATTCAAGGATGTAACTCGTTTCATAACAAAATGTGTTGAAAGCAAAATAGAAACTGCAGAGTAACAAACTGATTGGCGGACGACCATTTGTTATTTTGCCCTCTGCGTTTGTCTCATTGAGATGAATGAGGAGAAACGATGAAAAGATGTCACTTTTGTTTTCGTACATGGAAGACACTGCGGCTTATTGATCTGCCTTTGAGTTTCCCCCAAATACCTCACAAGCTGTCGTTTTGATCTTCTCTTCAGTATTTTGTCGTCTTGTCTTCAGTGCTAACAGTGCTCATCCAAACTGCTATGCCACCAAAAAAATGAAATCTTCTGAAAAGCTTCCATGAAAAATTCTCTTATTCAAAGAAGTAACATTTACTCATTAAATTATACTTATTTGGTTTGAGTGTTCAAATGCAATTTGACTTTAGGTCACAGGTGTTGAGATCTGATGTTGCAGCACATGTTCACACCGGCAGCTCAGCCAGATGTTTGTAAATCTAGATTGGATTCATGATATCTGGACTGACAAAGACGAAAACACGACAACAGAAAGAAAATGTAAACAGATTTTCGCACGTAAGATTCAAACCAGATTCATTGGTGGTTTGACATCTGATTCAAACATTATTTTTTGTGAGTGTGACCGCTCCAAACCAGATTTCTGTAAACACAGCACAGCTCATCAAAAGTGCTTTACAAAACTAAAAGAAATGGAAGAAAGGCAAGAAAATGCACCCCAGCTCCTACAGATACACAGAATACAACTTGACGATTGCATGAACAAGCAAAGCTCAGGCACAGTTAAGAGCTACAGAGTGAAAACGCATTATGAGTATCGGCCTGCAGGACACTTATTGCTGATGTGTCCTGCCTGCAGCGCAGATATTATATGAGAAGTGAAACCGAGCGAGATGACTGAAGAGGTTCTGTGGTGCAACAACAGTGGGGATCATTGAAAATAATTATTGGGTGTATTTTTTTTTTTGTACACAAAAAAAGGTAAGTTACTCCTGTTTGTAAGTAAGAGCGCAAAACTATAAAGACCAGTAGTTTGATTCTTTATTATTACTTTATACAGTGCAGTACGGCGTCTTTCACCCTGGCAGAGTCAGTGCACATCATGCTCAGCACACCACACACAGTGGTAAATAAAAAGCATTGATTCATTATGGCCTCAGCAACTGAATACTTGTCCCATGTGCTGATCTTCAGCCTGCTGCAGGGAGGTGATAGTGTGTGTGTGGTGGTTGTAGTCAACTGGTTTACTTGTTGGTGTTGTCATTTTCTTTTTTCACAATTTTGTCCTTTTGAGTATTTAAAAAAAATAAATGAGAATACATGATATGTTTTTTTTTTTTTTTTTGCATCTCAGCCATTGTTTTCATCCTTTTCATCAACGTTGATTTTTGTGGACGTCTTGAGACACATGCACAACCTTACACTTCTACACTGTAACAGCCAAACACACACACACACACTGGGTGCACTTGCAGCACACATTTAAAAACATACATGTCCGTGCACGTATTTTCCTCACCATGCACACTTATGAAAACTTATTTATCTAATTGGAACACTAGATTGGCTGTTTATACACGTAAACACTTTGACATGATCACATCCTAAATAGGTAAGATGCACGTATGGTGTGATCCTACTCGAGGAAAAACTATTTATTTTACTGTTACGGCAGCTTTCCAGTAAAGAGAGATCTTACACTCCTGCAATACACCTGCAATAGTCCCATAATGATGGATCTATATAAGATCTATATAATGATCCAGTAAGAGCAGTGACTTTAACATATTTAATGGTATCTTCCTCACGTTCTTTCCTCCTTTCTTCCCTTACCCCCCTCTATGTTCTTCTTTCAGTTTTTCCTCTTCTTTGTTGTCTTTCTTTCTTTGTTTTTTCTCTCATTTGATCTCTTCTTTCTTTGACTCTCTATCATCCTTTTTCTTCCCTTTCCATTTTGTTTCCTTCTTTGTTTATTTCACGCCTTGCATTCTTTTTTTTTTTTTAGGTTTTAGTCTTTTTTTTCCCACCATTTCTCTCCTTTCACTCTTCCTCCCTTTTATTGTACCCACTCATACCCCCCCACCCCCCCACAGTTCACCCTCCCCCTGCTGTTTCTACTTTTACAGTTTTAACCATCACACTTTCTCTAATTGAAAATGCACTTCTGTAGTCCTATAATATCCCTGCAGGGACTCACTCTCTCCCTCTCTCTCTCTCTCACACACACACACACACACACACTGCGGAGCTGGGCCGTGCTGTGGTTTTTCCATCTCGGTGTTTACCTGGGAACAGAGCGTATATCCTCGCTCGCTTTATTTCCCTTTGGTCCTTTTTCCCCCTGTTGGCATGAGCAGCTGACAGAGTATAAATAAAAATATATAGACTACATATACACACAGCACCAGGCTGTAAATCACAGCGACCTGTTAGGACCACAGCATTATGACAAATACATGTTTCTGTGTAAAGTGAGACTGCAGTGATATCGGTGCGGTGTAATAAGTAGTCTGTTTTAATGTGAAGGCGACTCCGTAACTGAACCGTTTTATGCGCAGAAGTAAAAACTTTAATGGAGTCGTAATAAATGTTACTTTTTAAAGAAATCCTGGTAAATGGAAATCGTGTCACATGGAAACAGCTACAGAAAAAATGGAAATAAAAAACGAGACTTTTTACTGATGTTGAACTTGATGCAGAGAGCAGTGTAGGAAACTAGTAAACCTAAAGCCTCTTAACCTTAACGCAATGAACTTCATCTGGGATGTAATGATACGCAGTTTTTTTTATTTTTAATTAATGAAAATGGTGGTCTATACTTATAGTACTGTATAGCATAACAATGTGTGTGTAGGATATATACATATATAATATATATACATATATAAATCTGTCTCTTTGTCATTTTATGGTTAATTGGCGTCGATGTTTAGTGTCTAAATCACTTTTATAAGCACACAGCGTATTTCATTTAACTGAGGAAGAAGAGAAAAACACGCACACCCGAGATCCGAGTGGCATAAAATATCATTTTATTTATTTATTTAGATAGGTAGTTCTCTGTCGAATAATTAAAATATAAAGTTTACCTATATAGGCTGTAGCTGCATGATGTTTTTTTTTAGAAGACATTAAAATGTGGGGCTGGTCTGGAGTGCCTCAAATATAACTGTAGTTGAATTGTAAACTATAGAAGTGTCTTTATAAAACTCCCTTTCATGTTCCAGGAAAATTCAAACGGCGATATAATTTAATAGAAGCTCATTTCTTCTTGTCACGGATTATTTATTTTATTTCACACTAAGTGTCGGTGAAACAACGCAGATTCTCTATCTGTTATGCATCCTATCTGAATAGTCACATGTGAGGCTTAAAAGGAGTTAACTTGAGCTTGTTGTGATCGTCACAGTAACACGCACAGTTTAACACCCGCGCCATCATCTCGCACGAACCGGGTGCTGCCGATTTTGTATTTTACGCCTATAAATCATCGTCAGGTGAGCGTCAGCGAGACACAGGCCTAACACTGACCAGCCTCAATCCTCACATCTTCAACTTCTCAGTGGATGCGGCTCCTGCAGTTGCTCTCCACACTATATTTAGTCCTGCATGGGGAATCGCAGTCCTTGGCCCCGGGGTTGGAAGGTGCTGAAACAACCCGAGAGCTGCTGTCAGTTTGGATGCTTTACTGCTTCCTGTTTGCTTCATCCCCGGGGTCAGACGGGGTCAAAATCTTTCTTTTACTAATTGAACATTAACGTGACTTTTGACCGTTTCCGCCCACCTTACACGCGTCTGTCTGGTGAGGATGAAGTCAGAAACACAAAGGTTCCTCAGAGAGATTTTGGGTTTATGACTCTGTGCTTTGCCACAGTTTGGTAAAAGCGGAAAACCAAACAGAACTGGCAAGAAAAGCTCGTTTTAGGAGTCATAATGTAAAAATGACTGCCTGATGAATTGTGAAAGTGTTTGAGAGAAAATATTTGAATGCATTAAACCTTATAAAAATGTTCCGTATAAACCTCTGGAGATATTTATCTGATTTAGTTAAAAAAAAAAAAAAAAAAAGAGAGCCCCCTCATGCTTTAGTTTTGGGTTAATGAGATGCCATCTGGGCTATAATTGGGATCTAAACAGCAAACAGTTGGTTTTAGTTCTTACTGCTTGTATTTAACGAGTTTCCTTCCACGGGGATTTAAATCCAACCTCGTATGCACGCACGCACGCGCGTGCACGCTTAATATTTACTTTGCCAGAACTTTACGCACAAGCGTTGACTCGCACAAAATTATCCAAAATATTATTTTTTAAAAAGTATCCACGGCGTATAGTTGTGTGAATTCAAATCAAAATGATATTAATATAATTTCACACTCCGTGTCCCTCCCTGATTCTCTGATTGGGTACTCAATAATTAGTTTCAAACAATCTCAGCGCGCACATTATTTCCATTAAAGCGTCAGAAATACACATAATATCTACTGCGTCGATCTCTAAGCAGAATAATGTCCGTTTAGTTAAACCTGTAGAAGCTGTAACTGATGAAATGTCACTTCAATACTTTTATAATATTTCCGTAGTGACGTAAAGCGTCTCAGTACGAAACTATCAACGTATGTGACTCAAACGCTTTAGTTTTTTAGGCTGTACCTGTCGGTAAAATATCCCGACAGTATTTCCGCAATATATATATATTTTTGTTTTTGACACTTAGGCTAAATATAATTTTGTGATGTACTTTATATCACAGTTTATATATTTTGCCAAGTTATAATCCAGGTGCGCACTTTAATTTTTATTATAAGAGGACAAATGCTCAGCGGTGACCTTTACAAAGCTTCATTTTCGGGAGCCGCAGGTTGACTTCAGGCCTGCTCGCTCGGTGCAACCCAGCAGCGATCATCCCCCCCCACCCCCCACCCCCCCGATCTTTTCGTTTCGCAGCTGAGTGGAAATGTTTTTTTGTCCCAGCGGTGGAAACTGATCAGCGTCTTTGCTCTGGTCTGAGCGCCTCTTCCTGAACATCAGGCCTGCAGACTGATCTCGTGCAGCTCGGAACAAAGTCTCAGCAAAGCGCCTCTGTTTTTAAAAAGCGATATTTGATCATTGGAAACCGATTATATTTTAAGAGTTTGACCAAAAGCTTCTGCGACAACATGACCTGCCTGTTCTGTTATTATAATTAATCACCTGATACCTATTGAATTATTTTTTTAACTTTCCCAAAACAGTATTAAACAATGTATTTTCTGATTTTTCATACCGTTCAGTTGGTTGTTAATGAATCAAATAATTGCTCTTCGGTTCAAAGTGATCCGTTATTTTAAGGTAATTTTGCTTTGGCTTCAATATGTTTTAGTAAAATGAACGACTAATACATGAGTTTACAGTTAATTTAATAACAGACTAACAGAATAAATAGGTGACAGACCGTTGATGGAAGCCTACATTTTAAATATTTCTATCCCCTCCTGAATTATCTCCCTCTAAACACACGCATTTATAGTCCAGAATACATATTTATTCTGTTGCCGACCTGCAGAAATAAGCGCGCAATAAACCGAGCAGAGCCAAACCATTTCACTTGCTAATCTAAGCCCACCTGTCCTGCTGCAGCTCTGCTCTGGCTCCTCAGCTGTCGGGCGACACAATGAAGCTCTAATGTGACTTTTCCTACAATCCCTGGTCAATGATGGAATCAGCAGCTCAGACACACTTGGTGAAGAGACAGATATTAAAATGACTTTGGGATGTTCGCCATGATGAGGTGAGGGCCTCAAGTCGGCCTTGGCTGACAGTCCCAAAAACCTGGATGATCAACCTTCAGAGGAGAAGTGAAGTGAAGCTGCAGGATCTGGGTGTCAAAGAGGGGAGACATCAGGACTGGTGGGGTCAATAAATACATCATTTAACTCCAATGTACTCTATTTTATTAATGTATTATTCTGTTTGCAGGGGAATCTGCGTGTAAAGCAGGCATGGGTATAATGAGAAAAAAAGATAATACGCTAATGTATTTCTCATAGGCTACATTAAGGAGTCAGTTCATTTGGCTGCTGCAGTCCGGATGACTGTTCCTCTTCCAGGACGCGCGTCTCCCTCCGCTGCCATTGGACGAAACACTTTGTCTCGGTGTCTATCCAAACTTCTCATTGGATGCGCGGGTTTGACAGGGATCAGGAGGGCCGCCCCTCTGCGCCTGGAAAAAAAGACTCCTCCAGAAGTGAGTATCAATCAGCGAGAAGTTAGGGGGACAGAAAGAGAAAAAGAAAGACGCGGAGTGGAGGGACGGAGAGACGCGCAAAGCGGCAGACCGCATCAAAACTATCAATCCTCCCGGACTTGATCTCATGCGCAGCCAGGATGGCACAGTCTGCCTTCAAAAGTTTGACGCGGCGCTTCTAGTCACAGTTGGGATTACTTTGGACATTTGGTGAGTTTGCGTCCCGCTGTAAAGACTGACGTGTGCATTTTTTTACTGTTTTGCTTCACTTCGTTGGACGGACGGAGTGGATTTTTCGTCGCGTCCCCCCCGTCGGGTGGATTTGAGAGAAATGAGTGAGAGGAGGCGATCTGCCGCAGCTCTGAGCTCTAGAGCCCACGCTTTTTCCGTGGAAGCCCTGATCGGCTCCAACAAGAAGAGGAAGCTCCGGGGCTGGGAGGAGAAGGAGCTGGAGTTGTCCATGGAGAGCCTCGCCACGGACGGAGAGGACCCGGCGCACTGTCTGGATATGGACCCGGGTCAGTGCGCAGACATGCACCACACCGCTCAAATGTCCGGATCTCCGTTAGGCTATATCCGACGAGTCCCGAGTCAAAACATGGCTACACTGCAGTGACCCAACCCACGACAGGGCATGTAGCTATAAGCTCCGCGGTCTCTATGAGAATGTGGAGTCTTATTTCTTTAAGTGAGAGATTCTGCTCAATGATTCCGCAGCGCTGTTAAACAAAGAAGAAAAAGTTTTGCTGTTGTAGATGCAGCTTAGACCTGATGCGTGCAGGCCTGTAGAGAAGTCACTCATTCTGGTCTACTGTCAGGGATGTGACACAGAATAAGCATCAAGAAAAAAAACCTTAAAGGAGCTTATTTGCGTCAAACAACTTTAAAAAATGTTTAGGACTCAACATAAGTTTAAGTGATTAAATGTGTCTTTTGTCATGGCGGGTTGGCTTGTCCAGGTTTTGACTCCGGACTGCTGGATTCTGCTGTCAGATATGTGACTTAAAAAAAAGGCAGAGCGTAAGCTGTGTTGCTGTTTGCTGTCAGTAGTTTGGCTGCAGGCCTGCAGGGAGGCCTCGGCTTGTTGCACGAAGGTGAACTGGCATGAAGTAAATGACCTAATCTAATGCGTTACATTCTCAAAGGGAAACAAATTTCAGATATTTTTAATTAAATTGTTGGTTTATGGGAAATAACCCCCTATGTAGAACTGCAATTCACAATGCAATAAACAAGTCCGTCTTGCGCCACATCGCAGAACATCAGATCTTTCCCAGGTAGGCCTGTGAGAGCCTCAGAGCACTTTTAAGGTAAAATGAAAGATTTGATCATTCGTGGAAAAATGTTTAATGTAGTTTAAAGACGTTTTGCAAGAAAAAACAACCACCATCCAACCAAAATGTGCAGACATTATATACTGCAATACTGTAAATGCGCAGCGTGTGTATAAAAAAATAAAATCACATAAAATAAAAAATAACAAAATCAAATTTACAAGCGAAACAACGAGGGATTAAGAGGAATGTTATTGAAGTGCAGTGAAAGAAATGACCAACTGAAGAATTTTCTTTTTAATTTCTTAATAACAAGCATGCGATGAGGCAGTTTTCAAAACGGGCATTTTTTGCAACAACTACAATTTTTATGAATAGCAATTAATTGATTTAAAAAAAAAAAATTTTTAATTCACGGCTTATTTGCATCAACTTAAAAGTTAATTGGATTATTAGCATATAAGATACAGAAGGCTATTACTGCATTTTGTGGAATTAATTAACTACAGGTGTAAAGAAGTGGCTGGCGGCTCTTTCATTTTAAACTACTTAGATTTCAGTGTTTAGACATGAACTTATAAAAACGGATAAACCTGCTGAAAAGTAACTTTAGTACCAGATCTCGATGATTCGCCTTGAGCTGAGACGTCGACGCGTATCAGCTTCATTTTTAAACTGACAGCTACAGAGCTGCGCGTCCTGCTCGAGCCGTAGCTAAAAAAAATGTATTTTGTTTGAAAATTCAAGGTAATTCAGTTCAAACAATGTTTAAGCTCAGTCGTCTTCTTGCAAAATTTTAGATTTGGTGAAAATGGATCCAAATGAGGCCCGTTCTTAATTGTTGAATCTTTAATTTAGCTTGAAATATACAAATCATATTATCTTATATGTGCATCGAAGCTCATTAAATCTTTGCAGGAAAGTAGAGACGGGCAGAAATGAAGCTCACCTCGTGCTGCTGTCTGTCTCAGGCCGAAGCTGAGTCCCGCTGCCTGCTGCAGTCTGACCTCCGGGGCGCAGCGCCTTTACGCACGGCTCCTCTCTGCTCGGAAACTGCTAGTGATTGAAAAGCAAAACTTTAAAAAATGGGAAAATAGAAGTAAATCACTAGGAGGAGGATTTGAGGAGGGGGATTTGTCCTATAAACTCTCATAGGAAGATTGTTGTTGTTGCTGATATTAAAGTGTAGAACTATCTGCCGTAAACTAAACGTTGATTACAGTGTTATGGCAAACAGCTTGTTGGTGTGTTTTAAAAGGTCAAAGACAACAAAAACTTAAGCTTAGACCTCATTAAACAACCCTGCCGTCATTTTTTCTAATGCTCTTTGGTTCCTTGGGGCAGAAAAGTCTTTCTGTTAATCTTCTCCCAGGTTTTGTCCCTGGGAGCTTTAGGATTTGTGGCTGAATGAATTACCCAGTTCCCGGTTCCTCGCCCCCCCTGGTCCCACTCATTAGCAGGCGGGTTCCTGGCAGGTTCAGCGGGTCCTGCTCGGGTCCTAAAGCCTCCGCTTTGGCGCGTCGGGCCGCGGTGACCGAGAACAGCGAGTCTCTGTGGTGCGATTATGTGGTCTAGAGGAATCCTTAACGGAGTGATTTTATTTTTACTTAACTCCAGGCGAGCTGGAAGCCGGTTGGTCGTATAACACGTTTATGAGCCTCAAAGACAAGGGCAGGACTGAGAAACGCACAGGCTCTGAACCAGACTCGCATTTAACAGTCTGCCTGCAAGAGCTGAACAGTTCAGTTAGCACAGAAAAAGTCGTTTTGTTAGGCTTCACAAAACTACTACAACCACATGTCCATACTATTTACCCTTTAAGACAATAATTAACAAGTTGAACTACACCTAGTATAACCTTTTTTAGATGCCATTTATTAAATGCCTAACCCAAATCACGTGATTTACAAGGTGACACTTTTCGCTTTTACGCACATATTACGCACAGAAGTAATTCACTACCAACACCTGATGTCTTACTAGGCATCTGTTAATTAAAATCTAGATTACTGTATAATAATATACTAATACTAAAATGATCCCAGTGCTGCTCCTTCCAGTCAGTGTTCCCCGGGCTGATGAAAGAGACGTGTGTATGAGCCGGATTGAAGTTTTTACTGCTTCCTTCGTGCCTGAGTCTCCATCAGTGAGGAAACAGGTGCTCTGGCTGTGTGGATTGGATTACTTGGTGATTTCATGGTTGACACATTGCTACTGTCCACTTCAGAAACCTGCTGCAACTTCATTAAATACATCAACTTCATGAAGGGCCATTCCACTATAAATGAAAGAGCAGTAGCAGCAATATAAGTATTTGAGTACAACTTCACTCTCTCATTTGTTAACCTCTAAAACATTTGATTTCCCCTTAAGAATCTGTAAAGTACGCTAAAAAGTCACATATCACATCAGTATACTGCACATTCTCTATCTGCTTGTAACGCTTCACTGAATGCATGTGGTGCTCACACTTATTCAGATAGTCAAATCCAGTTAAGACAGGATACTTATTTTATTGCAGCACCACAACATCAAATGGAGACATTGCAGATGATATGAGATCATTTTATACAAGTTTCCCAAATTTCAGCCTGTGATTTTTGGTATGTTTTGGAAACTTTATGCATTAAAATAAAGTTCTGTATAGGTTTTCCATGGAACAACAATGCCTGGCTGTACAAAATGTTTGGAAAGACGGAAACACAACCAAGTTTCAGAGGTTAACCCTCTTTGTTGGAGACATCTTAAAAGAAAATGAAATATTTATGTGTAGAATTTTTACCTGCTACCGCAATAAAAACGATTTCACCTGCATGTCAGACTAATGATAAAGATGATTCCCGTATCCAACATCTATCTGCAGCCTCTCCATCAGAGGTGTACCACCACAGCAGTAAACATTTCTATCTACTTTCTGATTAAAGGTATTGTATATGTGATGTTATGTGTATAAGTTCATTCTTTAAGCAAACTTCAGCCCTTCTCCAGCCGTCTGAGGCTGATGTGAGTGTGGCTGCATGTGAACTGTGACGCAGAGGACAATTTGATGCGCAGACTTGATTAGATTCAGACAAATTAGTGGCCTTCTATGGATGTTAGCGTGGTTTTAATGAGGCCTGGCATGAGCTGATTGGGAGCCCTTAACCGCAAGATACAGGCCCTGAGTCTGTGTGTATATACTGTGTGTGCGTGTGTGTGTGTGAAGCTAACCGCAGCAGATGTCAGGGCAGCGTTCAGCTGAGTCGGCAAATTTTTGTTCATCAATAAATGTCAGTTTTTATTCATTCAGCTTTAAGAAAAAACTAAACTGAAGCTTCAACAAGAAAACCTTCACATAAACTGGATGCTGTGTGATACGGGACCCAAATTATTGTCCTGCGTTTCCTGTTTTACTATTTTTTGATAATTTTATTAGTGTTACGAACTGACCTCAGGCCTGATGTTTGACTCTCCACATGAATATGTAGAAAAACACATGCATATAGCAGACAAACACACCACCAAGTAGCTGCCTGCCTACATCCGTCTCTTGGTTTAGACCTGTGTGTGTGTGTGTGTGTGTGTGTGTGTGTGTGTGTGTGTGGCTGGTGAGTGGCGGAGGACAGGTCCTTCAGCCTGATGACAGGGCGTACGGGCGGAGTCGACGGGCTCCTGCTTGGCCGGCGTTTCCCTCCTCTGCATCTCGGAGGCGTTCCTGCCAAATGATCTTGTTCAGTCGGGCGGCTTTTGCTCTCTGGAATGTGTCTGTTTCCTCTGAACGCCTCCGTTCGCACACTAACATCCAGTTTTAGATGCCTCTGGTAGATATCCGCTTGCTCAATGTGGCTTTTCAAGCTGTGTTTATTGCACATGTTCAAGCAGATTTCAGATTCGATTCCAGAAATTACACATTTTTTCAGTAGTGTACAGAAGCACATCTCCAGACTGAAATGACATTCTTTAAGATTTATCACCTTATTCAGGTGGAGGAGACTTATTTTAGGCCTTTAACCGGTAAATTATTCACAATTACTGAACATTAAATGAAAAAAATATGCCACTGCATATCAAAACACTTTTCCCTACATTATATCTGGTGGACGACATTGAGCTGTTGATTTTTGATGAAAGCCTGATATTACACAGCAGTCTAAATCCAGTTTACAGCACTCAACACTTTGTTGGGAGTCAGTTTGTGCAAAGCAGCTTGAAGCTGAGATGATCTGAGCCTCGTTGCCTTGTCAGTGCAGCAGACCGTATTATTCAGATTGACAATGTTAGGCCTATAGCTAAGAAACAACATAATTTGAACAATTTGTAGAGACATTAAATGTTCTGTAAAACTCAAAACAGAGGTGTAAAACAGGGTTACAATATTAGCCCAACAAGGTTTAATATATACTGCATACACAGAGTATATACTGTCTGCATGCAGTTTATAAATGAATCCCCAGAACAATCAGACACCCCTGTTCTCCCTCTAATAGATGCTCAAATTAAATGCCTTCTGTTTGCCAGATCTTATCGGACTGGCCTCATCTGAAGATTACATTACAACAGTGCACGCTTATAGTTTATACTTTAACACTAGCAGTATGTGTAATTGGTGTTTTTATAGAGAGTGAGGGGGCAGCTGACTGGCTGGCCCAGTTAAACAGTTAAAAGCAGGGGAGAGTAATCGTGTGTGACAATCCTCGCTGGCTGCAGTGACACTGGAAGGATCTCCCAAGAAGATGATGGAAAGTCTGTCTCTGTGTCTCTGTGGTCATTACAGCCCTCCACCCCTTCTCTCCTCCTCCTCCTCCTCCTCCTCGCCTCCTCCCTCTGCTCTTCCTATCTCCATCTCTCCTCTCCGCGCTCTTGTTTCCAGCGGGGTTGGCTCGGCCTGCACTGTGGCGGTTTTTCGCCTGGGACGCTGTCCAGTCTCTCAGCAGCTCTGCATTTGCATAACCATATTTGTGTGCCCTTAGTCTGCCAAGTCAACCTCCTCGTGTCAGGGCCCCCAATAAATAATACATTATTAGATTCTTTTTTTTATTTTTTTGGGTGGTGTTGGTGGGGGGCGGAGGATATTCAGCTATAAACTATTTCTGAGAAAAGTGAAATAAGAGACGGCATGTGGTGGTCTTATGAGAGTTTTATCCCAGTAAAGTGCAGTTTTGAGGCATTGAGCATTAAAGATTTGACATCCCAGCTGGAAAAACTATGATGCACTTTGATATTTAACCCCAAAAGGTTTCCATTTTATCTTTTAAATAACACCACACGTGTGTTAAGTAACATTTAAAAGTCAGAGTCAAGCAGAATAATTCTTTGTTTAGAAATTCTGCATTTCTCTTTAAGTGGAAGTGGATTTTGATGTTTAAAAATGTAATTATTAATGGGCAAAAGGCCATTTGGATTTAGAATCTGGTGTAATTTGTATAGTTCCTGTTTCACTTTACAGAAATAGGTCAGTTTAGGGTTTTGGAGCTTAAATAATACAGTGAAAATGTATGTGGTGGACAAAATAAAATGAAAACCTGCTGATTCTGATTATAACTCTTCACAAAGGTCATGTAGGGTTTTGGATGGTCTGTAAGACTGTCAGGTGTTCATGTTATTTTGTCCACCCTGCTGTGGCCTGGGCAGTTGGGCTGTTGGTTTAAAATGAAATGAATACGGCAAATGTAAAGCAGGCTGAGGTCATCCTGGTTGGTGTCTGGGAGTTCGAGGCTCAGACGGATGGAAACCTTTCCTGTAGGTCTGGATTCGTTTCAGGATGGAGGGAACGTTTTTATCTGCTCTAACATTGTGACGACGTTGATGACTCTGAATGGTCAGTCTGTTAAACTTGGTCCACAAGGAGCACTTGTTGGGAAACTTCATTTGCGGAACGCTTCCCATCGGAATTCTTCATTGTGTGGCCCAATTTAAAATTTAATATTTTCTACATCGCATTTCAAAGGCTTTACGCAGCATTTATTCTGCTTTTGACATCAACCCAGAACTCCGTGGCGAGTTGAGCCAGCGAGCCAAACTCGACCGCTTCTCTCCAAGCTGCAGACTGCAGGTGATTTGGAGTCAGCGGAGGGAACCGCTGCACTTTCTCACCGCGCCAAGTTTCCTGCCTAAGCATATTAATTCCACTGTTTCAGAGCTGCCTTCTCATCATCTTCCTCATTTTCCCCTCAGACTCGGAGGCGAGTCCCGGCTCGGACGGAGAAGGTCTGGCCGAAAGGACGTCGTGCTCCTTCGGCTCACCTGACGAGCTGGCCCCCGGACCCTGTGAACCATCGCCCCCGGCCTCAATGGAAGAGATCCAGGTGGAGCTGCAGTGCGCAGACCTGTGGAAGCGCTTCCATGACATCGGCACGGAGATGATCATCACCAAGGCGGGCAGGTAGGCCCGACACACGCACGAACGCACACGCACACACACACTCAGCTGCTGGAAATAGCCCAGAAGGTCTACGTGCAGCTCTGCTTAGGACTCATGGCGCAGCCGCAGACAGACTGTGCGCCAACTGTGCGTAAAAGGCGATTTGCGAACTTTTAGGCGCAAATATTTTTTTTCATTATTTGGCGAGGACGAAAAACCAAATGAGTTCCTTAGCATTTCCATTATGAGTTATTTTTTGAAAATAATTTCTTATGAGGTCAGATTACTCAGAGACGCACAGATTTATCAAATGCTCAGTCCTAAAATCTGCAGACTCACGGGCCCACAAACACACACAAATGCGTCATTTTTAAAGAAACATACAGTTCAGTTAGAACTGAATACACACACACACACACACACACACCTCTGAGCTCTGTTTGGAGGGTGTTAATGTGTTGCACATGCAGGCCGCTCTGTTGTGTTCAGGCCTTCATGACGCGGCAGGTTATCCCTGATGTCGGAGAATAAGGAGAGCTGGTTCTAATTAATCTCTCTCTAACATGTTCCGCCTTGTTCTAGCTCTCTCGGGCCAACCGTCCAAACCCAGAGCAAGCGCAGAAGTTGACCTGCGGTAAGGACCTTTCCCCGCAGTCTGCTCCGCTCCCCGAACCCGGAGCGCAGCACATTTCCCCCTCTGCTCACATCAATCGGCATGACAGACATATTAATATTGCTTCAACTGTACTGAAAATATCCCCCCTTAACAAGATCTTCATTATCGTGTTGAGTCTTTTGCTTCTTAAATAAATAAACGCTGTCAGAGAGGTGAGAGAATTATTTCCAACAAAAGTTTGCTTTTAAGAAAAATGTTTATTGGATCAAAAGTTTCTTGATTATAGCAGAGTGTTGGAGTGTGATATTTTCATGACAAGAGTGAAGTAGAATTGAATGAATGATCTCATCCGTGTTTACTTTGTAGTTAATAACGAGGAAAATTCAGTTCAGGCACTTGATAACATTTATTTTGTGGGTTTTTTTCCCCAACTGATCTTTCCCTCAAAATGGTTCAGTTCTACTTTGTACAGGCCAATAACGCGTTTTATGTGTGGAATATTTTGTTCTTGTAAAATGGCTAAAAATCAAATGTGATCTAGTATCAGCAAGTGAGTCGTATCAAGGAAGGATTTATTTATCCAAGACGTTTTTTCAGACAAGCGCAAAACTCGTCTATCAGAATAATTTACTTATATATTTTCCTTTTGTTGTAATGTATAAAATATCTGGGGTAGATCTATATATTTCAGTTATTTTGTTCTGTTGCTAAACTTATGAAACCAGAGCTTTATGTTTTTTTCTGCGCAGCGTCAAAAGTTGTTTTTCAGCTCTTTCTCTGATTCTGACTTCAGACTGAAATATGCTCCAATGTCGCTCTCCTCTACTCGTTATAGACTGCTCTTGGCCGTTTTTATGAATTGGGTTTAAATTGGTAATCAGCTCATAAATAGAGCAACAATCATTTTTGCGCTGAAGCAGAGTGGAGGCGGACACGACAGTCGCCGTGCGTATTTCACGGCCTGCTCATAATAAGCTCATAAATCCAGAAGAGAAGGGAAGCAAGAAAACAGCCCTCTTTTCTCATTAGGCAGGCCCGGATTTACGACCTTTAAATGAAATGGGAAAAATGCCGCGTTTGAAGTGCAAAACGAGGAATTAAGTCGAAATGTCTCCCTCTCCACATACAGACCGTTAATATAGGTCTTTTTTTAGACTATCATTTTCATGTTTGCACGAGTTTCAGTCTCAAGCTTCAGGCCGCAGCTTCAAAATGGGAGGAGCAGGTTGCTAAAAATATTTTAAGGATAAAAATACATGTATTCATTTATAAATAACATTTCCAGTTTGAGTTTTTAAAGTAATATGATACAATCAGGACTACAAACACAGAATAATCCCTTAATTAGTGGAGTGCAAAGGTCAGAGGTCACAGAGGCATGACAACATGGAACAAAGTATTTCCCTCCACTAAAATGATGAAAATTATAGAAAGCAAATGAACATATTATTGTCTTTTTTTATGAATCCAAGGGGTCCGAGTAATGATCTGATAAAGGCTCGGGTTCAGGATAAAGATGTTCTAGAAGCTTTTGAAATAAATGTGATTTATTTGATTTTATTAAATCAGTCTGAAGACTTTATGTCCTTAAAATGCTGAACTCTGATTGGCCAAAAGCTAATTCAGAGGTGCTAAACATGCTGAGAGGAGACTTTCCACTTTATAAGCTGCATGATTGGATGGATTTCAGTACAGGAGCCAATCAGGACCAGTTAGCGTAAAACACCTGAAAAACAAATGTAGAAAGCTTTAAAAATGCACCTAAAAATAACCACAGAGCTAAAAACCAGAATCAAATGTCCAAAATATTTCTACAATATATTCTTTAATTTCCACAGTAGGGCCCTTTTTAATGAACTGTCTAAAAAATGTGTCTGCTCGCTGTTGGACGGGTTCACTCAGCGCTGCACAAACATCCCTGTGTTGACATCAGCTGGGAGGACGCCTCCTCGTCTCACCCATTAAAGACTCACAGAGCAAACACAGATTTCTGCTCAAGTAGAAAAAAATACCTTTTTCTGCATGAATGCAACTAATATTTAAAAATGTTTGTAAACTGTAAAATCTCACAAGATTTTCTGTTACTATTAATCCTATCCAGTGTATTCAGTGATGTCATTTACCAGTTAATTCAGTAGCTGTGATGATGCAACAGTCTGCTGTGTAGCTTGCAGGAGGCAGAGCTTCACTGCACAAACGTTTAATCAACTGTATTAAATCTTAATAAACATCAGGAGTGACGGATCTGCAGCGTGTAGCAGCATTTTCTAATCTTGACGGTGCCCCTGCTTTTTATCAAGTTGTAACACTTAATGCTCTTTGTTAGTTTGGAATTTCTTTCGGGATTTAGTGACTTTTAAAAAAGGCCTAATATACAGTATACAATATTGAATTAGATTTTTCTACATTGGAATACATGTGGGAGGTGCAGGCCTGTTAGCGACATGCACCAACTACAACACCGTAGACTTCTTTCCCCTCTCAGAACAATGACTTGGAGAAATAATTATTTTGTTTGTTTTCGATTTCTCAGCATTTTTGTGCTCAAAACTCTTATTGTGACTCGAAGGGAAACGCCTTCTTGAATAAATTAATTTCAGTAGACGTCTACCTCAGGTTTCTCCTTAACCACAGCTGCAGAAAACAGACATGAAATCTGAATTTTTATGTGATTTGAGTTGTCTCTGCATGTTTTTTAAAGCTCCTAAATGAATTAAACGCAGTTATGTATCAGAGTTTCTTAACCTCCAAATGCCATGTTATAACTGAAGTTTATCAGTCTGGTTTCAGTGTCCTCTGATGGTCTAAATTCTGTCCTTTTGGCATTATTGTTTCACCTGTAATGGAGATTCCTATCACACTGGTTATTTTTAAAATGTTATTAATCTCTTTTTTAAAATTTACATAACAGAAGGACAGGGACAGAAACGAGTATTACTCCATCAGATTCATCGGTATGTGTCGCCTTTTCCCCTTCAGGAGGATGTTTCCTGCCATGCGAGTAAAGATAGCAGGTCTGGACCCTCATCAGCAGTATTACATCGCCATGGACATTGTGCCTGTGGACAACAAGAGATACAGGTACCTTCCTCACACGCCTCAAACGCCTGTGCCGACATCAGCTAGTCAGAGTCATCCAGGACAAAGGTTCCTCTCTGAACACAAAACGGTGTAAAACCTGACATGAAACTGGTTTGTCTTTGTACATTTTATTTATGCTTCTTGCAATTTTACTCCCCTTCCAAATGCAGAAACGTGTCCCAGAGTTTCTCTACCAAACTGCTGCTAAACCAAAATGATTTCATTCTTTTGGGTTTTGGTTTCGGAGTTTAATGTCCCATGCTGGTCTAAATGCTGTTTCAGATGCTTCTCAGCCATGACAAGAATGAACTTGAGCAGAAAACGCTGAGTAATTGTATTTTTTTTCATGAAAGAATGCCAAATGCACAGATGCTGCACACCAGCACAAAAAGAACAGCTTTCGCAAATGTCGGACCGAGCATGAACATTTTGACCTAGTTGGATTGTTCTCATCTTCATGCCATTTCTCATATGAGAGTCGTACGTAACAGGGTTTGGACTGGAGAAAGATATTCCAGCCTTTTTCATTTTTCAGATTTCTCATAACTGCTACGAGAGGTGTTCCTGTCTTCTTCTTGGCAACACAGCAAAAATAAGTAGTTGCTCCCATCATTTGCATCAGTGAAGTGAAGCGAAAGTGATTAAAGTGTGCATGTGCTGGAGGAAGGCTTGTATATGATGGATCTCTCTGGATATGCAATAAGACTGATATCCTGGCCCGCAGCACTAGTCCCTGAAGTCAGAGCCAGAGAGAGGAGATTGAAATGTATTCGTCATCCCACTGGCCGAGCAGCAGAGCCAGAGGCTGCTGCCTGCAAATAGGATAACTCTCAACGTTCAGGTCTAATGATGGAAACGGGGAAAAACAAGGTCGAGCTGGAAACAAAATTTGCGGTGCTGCACGTACAGTATACCTGCAGCTGTAGTGGTTGACTGTGGAAGTTTTATAGGGTTACTTTTATGGCTCAATATAATCTTTTCAGGTATTATGACAGAAATGAGGAAGTGAGATTAAGATGATGAGAAAAATATGTGAAGTTTACCTGCGTATTCAGTGGCTGCATCTGGTTTTATAGATGCTGATGCAGATACAGGCTGTTACTGTGTGTGTGATGAAGTGATAATGTGGCAAATAACCCAGAGCCGGCCTCATTATATTTAAAATAGAGTTTGACCGATGAGGACTTCTACAAGCTGACGCTGCTGTTTTTCTATCAAAGCTGCCAGGAGACCGTTTTTTGTGCTGATATTTAAAATTGATGGTTGAAATTCCAATTTTGTTTTTCGAGATTTTGCAAATATAGCTTCCCGAAACAGCATTTAGACAACCATAGACAAGCTGAATCTCATTTAGCAAAGGTGGGCAGCTGAGAGGATAAGGCTGGCAATATACTGTATTTTTGTTACTGTCAACAAATACAATGAAAAGAGCAGAACCAACAATGAGTTGAGGCCAATTCATGGTTTCCACTGCCGCATGACTTAAGTTTCGTCCTTTGCCCAAGTCTGCAAGGGTCCCAAAATTTGTGACCACGCAGACTTTTCATTTTTAAAAAGCTCAGTAATTTAAAAACGCAGCTGGCTGCCACAGTTTTTAGCAAACGCTACTTAAACAGGAATAAAAAGGGAATTTGTTGTCTATGGCACAGACTTATCCATTAAGCTCAAATTTGTTTTGTAGATAAACACCAACCTACAGTTAATATCATGAATGATTATTTCAGTGTGGTCATTTCAAGGATTTTTCTACCATTGTTTTTATTATTTTTTTTATTCAAGAGAAAGTGTTAACAGCTCTCTCTTTAAGGCTATTCCAACATAAAACCTTTGAACGAAGAATAAATTCACACATTCACTAAAATCTGAAATATCAGTAACACCTGACCTATCAAACTATCTCTAAAAAAGACATATATATCCTAAAAATCCTGAAAATAATTCACTTTTTGAGCAGTAGCACAGAAACATGTCCTTGAACGCAGCATGTGTGTGACGTTGAGTTGAGTTGTGTGTGTGTTATCAGTAGTGACCGTATCAGAAGTGTTTTAAAGGTCTTTCTTGGCTGGTGAGCACATTTTAAAGCAGAAAGTTGAATGACGTTAAACATGTTTACAGGGACTTAGTTTTGTTTTCATGCATTGCAATGCGAGAGAGAATATTTGATATTTCGTCCCCCCTTCACAAAACAAAAAACCCTGTCATCTCAGGAGGAAACGGAGAAAAGCCTCTTCCCCTTCGCGTCAAGAAAATTCATATTTATTTATGACAAAAAGCAGGTTTGTCAGAAAGAAATTAAAGTCTCCATAAAAGCAAACGATGAGTATAATAAAGTGACTTGTGTGTATTTGAGTTGAGCTTCCTGCACCCTCCGTTTCATATCGATGTTTATTAATGTAAAGTTTTCCAGCAGAGCGCAGCAGACGTTCTGCCCTGCCACCTCTCCCCGTTCTCCCACCAGCAAACCAAGACACCATGTAGGGTTTTTAGAGGCCAGAGGATCTTGTAAAATTAAATAGGATTTTCTTCCTGGCTGGAGGATTTACCACAGGCCTTTGCAAAGTGAGCTGGGAGCTGTCACTGGTGTGTCTCACAGTCCTGGGGAGTTTGGGATATGGAAATACAGTCTTTATTGGAATCGACTTACTTTACTTGGGCTCCCTGCCCCTCTTTAGGAACGTCTCATTGGTACCGCGCTCATTAAATCTCCATATCATACAGTTCTTTTATGTGGACAGTCTCCCTCAAACGTACTTTATTCCTTCAACTGTGTGTCTGAGCATGTTCACACACACACACACACACACACACACACACATTCAAAAGAGATAAAACACACATAAACACATCTACAAGCATTTATGCTGGCAAGTTATATCATGTACTTCTAATCTTAATCCAATGAACTCAAGTTCTGAACTTGAACTGGGCCTGTGTAGAAGTGAGGACTGGAAAAATGACATCAAATTGAAAGATTTGTCCTTTTCATCTATCTTTGTGGGGACATTTGGTCATCATAAATCCAGAAATAGAAGAGCACGCGCACACACACACACACACACAATAGAAAACATATTCTGAAGACAAAAAGCACACACAAACACATACACAGGCATCAATGTTGCTATACATGTGAGGACAATCATTGAGTACAATACATTCATTCCCCAAACCCATATTTCTAACCTTAACCCTAATAATCCTGACCTAGAGATCCTGATCTTGTTAACCCTAAATCTACTTTACCCTAAACCTAATCCTAAATCTAACCATAATCAAATTTGAAACTGACACTGTGTAGATATGAGGAGGCAAAATGCCAATGCCCTAAAGTAAACCTAATCTTAATTCTAAACTTAATCCAATGAACTCCTAATTTTAAACAGACCATATGTAGATATGAGAACTGGCAGAATATCGTCACTTTGAAATATTTGTCATTTTCCCCAGTCTGAAACTGGCTTTGTGCAGAAGTGAGGACCGGCAGAATCTCATCATTCGTCTATCTTTGTGTGAGGACATTTGGTCCTCATATGTATAAGAATTCAAGAACACACACACACAGACACACACATGCTCACACAAAGCTATTGGTCTTCTCTTACAAACTCAGAACACACACACCAGTCAGCCCTGAATGGTAATTTAATAGCAATATTTACTCTGTCAGTACAGTAACCCAATATACAGCCAGGGCTTGGCAAGTGTGTAAATATGTGTGTGTGTGTGTGTTTTTATGTGCATGCCTGCCTGTGTTGGAGCATATGTGTGATGAGCTGAGAACGCACACTCACACATACATTGACAACCTGTTGGTGTGTGTCTTTCTATGTGTGTGTGTTTTATGTCTTAATTTGCATGTGTGTGTGTTTATGCCAGTGGGTGTAATTGTGTGTATGTGAGAGAGAGAAAAAGACAGAATTAGCGTATGCATTGCAGTTCAGTTTAGTCAGCTGTGTGGTTTGGTTGTTGGCTGAGAAGGGAAAGGACCCCCCCCCCCATCTGTCCAGTAAGAGTGTCACATAAAGTCCAGTCTTTATTGATTGTGCCGGTGCCAGATGGCGGATTTATGGAAGATGAAAGCGGGGGGACTAATCAGATTTCCAGTCCTGTTTGGGGCTAAAGTTTCCTCGTTCCTTAACACTTTCCCTGCTACGCTGAGCGTAACCCTAAACAGCGCTCCAAACAGGAAATTACAGAAACGCCTGGCACCCTTTGTGAGTGTATATGCATGTGTGAGTGTGTGTGTGTGTTAAGGTCAAAAGTCAGAGCTGTGTATGGAGGAAAACGTGGTAGTTAAGTGTTGTTTTTTGTAGTTCATTGCCCCATATTTCACTATTTAACAGTAAGCAAAGACATTTTCATATTGAATAATCCATATTTTACATCTCTGTGTTTTAAGTTGTATACCGCTTTAGTTTCCCCATTAAGGGTTTTTTAGGAGGGAAGTTTTTCCTTCTCCGAATCGAAGGTCTAAGGACAGAGGGTGTCGTATGCTGTACACATTGTCCCCGAGGCACATTTGTGATATTGGGCTATATAAATTAAATTGACTTGGCTGGCCAGTTCCTATAACTTAACACTGTCCTGAAACACAAGAAGTGCGTGTTTCTCATTTCCAGGTTGTGTGAAATAAACTCAGCATGAGCAGCAACAGCCAACGAGTCTTACTAGACGAATGAAAGAGCACACCTACAAAAAGTTAAAATTCAAGGAATAAGACATCTCTTAGTAATGCCCACACATGACACCACGCCAAAGAGGAAAATTACTGAATATTTACATACCTCCAATAAAGGCTAAGTTGTTATTTGTGCAACAAAACAATAAGACAATACTTTACCAGGCAAAAAAAAGCATTGTGCTGGTGAGATTGAAAACCTGTAGTTAAAGCTTTATTAAGGCATCTCACCATGTGGTTGCTGCAAACCTGGCAGAAACATCCCGCTCAAACATGGAGGTCTGGTGAAAACTGGATTCCTGTTGTGACTACACTGTATATTGTATAACAAACAGGGCAGAGAAAGGGAGAAGTACCAGAAAAAGCTCTTGGTTGTGTGCTTGCATTGGACATTAGGATGTTAACACAGACCATTTGCAGATGCAGCCTACAATTTGTTTCCAGTGGGTGCCTCTTTCACTCCCTAAGTCCAAACCACTTAAGAAAACCTCTGATTAAATAAATCAACTATAGTCCAACATTCAAAACCTCCATAAAAGTTGCTTCTTGTTTTGGTGGCAACAAAGCATAAAAATATAAGAATAAAGAGGTGAAATTCGCTGAAGGTGGACGACACATTGCAAGTCCCACAATGCAACATAGGATGCAACATCCCACAGCGTACAGTTATGCGAGACAACACCTGTCAGTGACGATGATGATTCATAACTTTCCAAAATCTCAAAATATTGCTCATTATAAACTACTGAGTATCTATTATTATATAGGGAGTAGTGAACAATTGAAGGACTGTTTGTCTTGTTTTGTGGCAGAGAAAGGCTGAGTATGGATTTTTTGCTTGTATTTGAATGTAATTACAGTGTGTGTGTGTGTGTGTGTGTGTGTGTGTGTGTAACGGGGTGGTGCAGCCCTTCGAGGCAATAACAAAAGGACCAAATGAGAGTTTTGTCCATGTTTCTGGAGTGAGTGATGACTTTGGCAGAGACGCTGCAGATAAAACACTTTCAACTGAGCGCAGGGCCAGAACTAAAGGCAAACAGCTGTGCTTCACACTCGCTCTCCTCCACTTATTCTCAACCTCGCTCTCCCATTCTGTGTTTCCCTCTCTCCTCTCCCTCACCCATCCCACCTTTCTCTTATCTTTCTGTCCATCAACTTCATTCTCTTCTTTGTTCCTTCCTTTCTTGCATTTATTCCCTCCTATTTTCCTTCCATCCTTTCCTTTCTTTTCTTTTTATTAACAGTGCATACAGTGTTGGCTGGTGGTTTGTGGACTTGTTTTTAAAAAGGAGGGTAGAAGTCAATTTCTTATTTTCTCTCTTTCTTCTCTCTCCCTGCTGTTTAATGGGTGGGACGCCCCGACGTACCCAAACTCACACACAACATCATCAAATATTATGGCTGGGCTTAATTGAAACTATGCAGCTGAGCGTGTGACTGCATATGGAATATTTTATGTCGCTCTTGTTAGAAATTTCAAGCGCAATGAAGAAACAACAGATTTTTAAAGCCGGTGATGTGGCAACGTGGCCGAGTGTTTGGAGTTTGTTTGCCAGCGCAGAGTGAAAAAAGCCGAGGCGCTCCAGCCTTTTTGATCTGCAAACAGCCTTTCTAATAACCCGTTCAACCCTGAAGTAGCCTCAGAGACTTAAATGAGTTTTCACATCAAGTGATGAGGGAATATTAGTCCTGGAGATTGCTCTAACCTTCTGTGGAATAAAAACATGGTTTGCATAAGAAATCAGAGTGTTACATGCAGAGGAGAAAAATGAAAACGTGGTTGTAGGATGGCATTGTGCTTTTCCAGTTTGCATTAAAATTTCAAATAACTAAAATTTAAGAGCGCACAGTTCTTCTCCAACATATTGGGAATGCAGAAGACAGTCGAGCCTGATCTTCCTGCAAACTGTTCATGAATTTATATTATATTTGCAACTCAAACACATTCTTTTTAACATGAAATTAGGCAAAATCATGATCACCATTGCAGGTAAAAAAAAAATCCAAAATAATTCACACAAACTCACTAAAACAACAACTGAAAACATACAAATATGTGTTATGAAACGTTTCGTTATTTTTGAATTTTACAAATTTGTATGTGAAGCATGAAATAGTCCCATCCTTTCTCCTTCTTCATTTATTTATGGTGCATCTATCCTTCATTAATATAGTTGACAGTACTTGTATACAACAAAATGTGTACAATGTAAAAAAAAGAAATAATAAATAAAAAGAAACCTGTGAGGTCTTTCAACTGTTTATATTGTGACCAGATCATTGATCTTCACTTCCTGTATCTGAAAAGTTTAAAGCTCAGTTACAACTTATGGTCACACTTTGGGTTCATAGTCTGTGAAGTTTCAGCGTGCAGGCCGCAGATACTGAACATATACTTTGTTTGGATGTTTTTGGTGTAATGACCCTCAACCAAAAATCAATTCAACTCAATCACTGAATTCCTTTTGCAACTGGTGTGTTGGTGCTCAAGCTATTTTCCCTGTCTTGTCTTCCAGGTACGTGTACCACAGCTCCAAGTGGATGGTGGCAGGAAACGCAGACTCCCCGGTGCCTCCGCGGGCCTACATCCACCCGGACTCTCTGGCCTCAGGAGACACCTGGATGAGGCAGGTGGTCAGTTTCGACAAGCTCAAGCTCACCAACAACGAGCTGGACGACCAGGGACACGTAAGGGACCGTTTCTCTTTATCTTCACGACTTTGCTGCTGAATGCTTGTACATGCTGCTAACATGAATATTTTGTCAAGAAACACTTTGCTACAGCATCTTTGTGTATATGTATATGACTCAAGACCATATTTAGATATGTAGAGCATCATAAAAGACCTCGATATTAATGAGAAATA
The DNA here is from genome assembly GCA_002120245.1 of Maccullochella peelii. Lineage (NCBI taxonomy): Eukaryota > Metazoa > Chordata > Actinopteri > Centrarchiformes > Percichthyidae > Maccullochella > Maccullochella peelii. The sequence continues at coordinate 29,024 of LKNJ01000351.1, read as the reverse complement.
TGCTAATATTTCCCATGACAGGGGAACAAAAGTGATAAATTACACATTGCTTCATAAATGAATGAACAAAAGTATTTAGTTACACCTTAAAGGATTCTGCAAGGCTTGTTTACAGCAAAATATAACAAATGAAAAATTAAGTTAGGCTGTATATCATATTTAGTGCTTACATTTCCTCTTCCTGTATTGTTCGTTCATGCACTCTTAAATCTAAAGGCAACATAAGAGAATGGGAATCTTTCCACTGAACAAAGAGGTTAAGTGATGTCCTCTTCAGATAATGTAGTTTAATATGTCATATGTTTTAATTGTTATTATGGGGTTTCATGCATCAAGTTAAAACCCCTGGACCAACAGGCCAATCAGATGTCAGTATTTCATGCATGCATAGTGTGCTTGGAAGCTAGAAAGATGATAGCTATATGAGCTGAAACGCTTTGGGTCTAAATGTTCAAGCTGTGATTCATTAGTTTCATTTTGGTGCTTCATACTTCATGTCACTCCACGGTGCTGTAGACATGAATGCGCTCTTGGAGCTGTGAGGCAGTTTTTGGATAGAAATGTTTTTTGATGCGTTTGTTTGAAAGGAAAGCTGACACGGTGCTTCATGGACTTCATGTGTTCATGACTCACGGAGCCGTGAGACTTGTTCAGAATTGATTTTCTGCAATACATGACAGTCTGCTGTGCCACATACTGCCCTCCCACACTCAGACCGTTTCTGCTTGAAGATAGTCCACCCTGACTGAATATTATTAGGTTTGAGGATTAGCGTGGAGAGATATTAGAGGTCTGGGATTTCAACCCGTGCCCTTGTTTTAATATATAATATTCATTTCCTCCATGGCTCTGTGAGGCATTTTGTAATGAAACGGTTTCGTTAAAGGCACTTAATGATTGAATTTGATTTGTAGTGCGCTCCAGCAGCCACACCACTGAGCTAAAATTTGAGTCTGACCACAATCTGCCTGATTTACTGCCTTGCTTGTAGCCAGTCAGCAACAGAGGTGGTGAGCTAAAGTAAGTCACTTATTGGTTCTGGGCTGCTCTAAATGTGTAATGTGGGTTTCATAGGTGAAATATTTAACTGTAATCCAATGAGTTAGACCACAATTTGTTTGATTTACTGCCTTCCTTATGTATAATCAGCAAGTGGGCAGCAGCCTAAAATCCCTTATTTGCACTTTATACTTCTCTGTAGTTAGAAAGCTTTTGATTATTAGCTTTAAATGGCCCCTTATAATAAACCTGCAAGGTAAGCTAAGAAAATACTCAGCTAAATATAAAAATTAATTTTACAATAACAGTCATTTGTGCAGCAGCACTGCAACTTCTGCAGTTAACTGTTTTCAGCAGAAAAGCTCTGCTAAATCCTTACTGGGTGGCTGTTAAACATGGTCGGATATCTAGCGTCAGCAAGCTAAAGACCAAGTTATTTTTGTCAGGAGTTGGAGGAGACCACATCAAAGCAAAAACATTCATTAAATTCATTGGGGGGGAAGAAACACAACTCCAAATGAACACTAATGTTGCTTAATGTCTGATGGATAGGCAATTGTTTGCTAACACATTAGCTATAAAAAAAAAAAGCCCCCTAGTGGTCAGAAATTGATTAATGCAGCTTTAAAGACAGGCCCAATATTTTTATCACCGACTCCAACTATACTGGATTTAAACAATGAGGTAATGGTTTGTCGATGGAGAGAACACACTGTGCTGTACTTAAGTGTCACTAAATATTTAATCTCAAATGGCCCTTACAAAAAATGTAATTAATTAAACTGCAAAGTATAGCATTTAAAAGATCACAAAAATCTGAAAAATGGCAACTTTGAGTGAAATAGAACCTCATAACTCAAAGCTGCCTTTATATAATCTTTTCCACAAAATGTGTAAAGCTACTCAGAGCATCAATTTCAGTTTCAATCAGTCTTCTGTGGAAATTAAAGCAGATTGAATTAATAGCAAATCCAGGAGGGTCTCAGGTCTGTTTGAACTCCATTTGCTTTTAATAGCTGATGCAGAGTTGATGCAAACAGGACTTGATCTTTCTTTTTTTCATATATCACATAATCTGAATGTCGAAACAGTGGAAGATGGCAAAATGCCTCCCGTCATGACTGTCAAGCTCTTTTAGAGGAGGCTGCTGTGATTTCTGCGGTCTGAGATACTGTTGAAAAGAGCATGAGGAGCTGCTACAAATCAATTTCTTCCCAGAGCTCGCCATTAGTGCGGAGATGCCAGGTAATGCGATGATTGGAAAAGCAGTGTAGTGATGTTTCCAGTGCTTTGACAAAATGGTGGCGTCCAGTTTAGCGTAACGAGCTGCGTGGGGCTGGCAGGTTCCTGCGCTGTCGCAGCTCTGCAGATGATCACATCAGCTCAGCGGTGTCAAATGTAATAACATATGGGTGTTAGTGGGCGAGGATTCACATGCAGTGCTTTCTCGCAGAGTGAAGGGAGGTTGTCTTTCCTCTCCCGCTGCTCAGTTTAAGGGCTTTGTTTCCCCTGGAGGCCGAAAGGAAATTAATTTTGGAGCTTCCTGTGTGGGGAAACCTCACCACTTCTCGCTCATCCTCCTGACTCGTGGTGTCGTGAAATGTCAGCCTCATCAGAAACAGACACCGATACATGGCATGAATCATCAGACGTCACAGCGCACAACAGAAGCAGAGTCTGTGAGAAAAAAAACACTATTTATTATGTCTCAGACGCCACATTGTCATCCAGACTGATAAACAGGGCCTTGGCTAGTTTGTAATTTTGTGATGAATTTGCAGACATAAAACCCCTGTCATTAAAATAAAAGAGGAGTGACAATTCTACCAGTTAAAAGTGTTCTAATTAAAGCATTTGTCTGAAAGACAATGTCTTTGCTCTCGCCATTAATGTTAAATAAAGCAGAGAAGGTGGTACTTAAACTCTACTTAAAGCCCCTAAAAAATCAGGAGCAGAAATAGTATTTTTCATTACAACATTAAATATTTATGACTAAAAAACACAACAATCAAATTTAAAGTTGGAATAAACATCCTTTAGGTTTTATAAAATCTTCATTGGTGCATGAAAACACGTGACATCCCGCCCCCCCTCAAACCAGTGTGTGCGGGAACCAAAACTGTTGTATGTTTATGTAGGACCACCCCATTCACAGTAAAAGTCTGATTGAAAAAATAAAAGTTTTTTAGGGCCTTTAAGTATTTCCATTTACTATCTACTTTATACTTCACTCCAATCCAGAAGGAAACATACTAGTTCTTTAAACACCTTACATTTTTTACACAAAAGTCCAATAATCAGTTAATAAAATATGATAAATTGTTGATAATTGATCGATTGACTCATTCTATTTCATGATTATAAATGCACTTTAGTCTCCACACTGCAGTAGTTAAAGTCTTCAAGGATAAAGACACAATAAAGCTAAATGGCTTATTTCTATTTTATGTTCTCCACATATTGATCAAACAGCCCGATTGCATATAAAGAAAAAAGTCAAATACTTGACACTGATGATAATTCTGTACTCAAATAAAGTTCAGTACTCCTTTTTATCAATGTGGCAATAACAACACAAACTGGTTTGGAATTTAAAGTCAAAAAACAGCTGAAAAATGTTCCTTTTTTGTTTTTTGTGACTTTCTGACTCTTTCATACATCAAGTGAAAAACAGTCAAGCAGCTTGATGTGATTTGTACACAGAGGATATCATGCTGTAAGCTAACAGCACTTTAAAAAGTTTTTGTCTTTGCGACGCCTCGTAGCCTCGGGCTTCGGGCTTCGTCCCCGTGAGTTCAGATCCGCCTCATGCTGTCACTCTCGCCTGTCGTCCATTTCCTGTCTGTCCTCGCTGGTCTATGGGAAAACCTAATAAAACGCTAGAGCAGGCCGGACTGGCCAAAAGATTTTTTATTTTTTTTTGTTGCTTCTCTTTTGTTTCATAGTTGCTTTGTTGTTAATGATCCATTGCATTGTAATGTATCAATGCTGTCATGTGAGATCATTCAAAAGTCCACTGAAGAATTGTCTGCTTTAAACATTTGCCTGTTTTTCTTTAATCTAGTGAATCTGGCATTTGAGTGAAGTTTTTCACAGCAGTATTGTGTGACGCATTGTAGCCCTGCTCATATTGTGCAGTCAATGCTGTCACTACTGGTGACCTAAAGTGAGAGTCTTCATCGTTCTTAATGTAATTTCACAGGTTACACTAATTTAACGAGTTAAACCACAGTCTGTTTTATTTATCGCTTTGATCACAACATTTTTATGGTTATTAAAGTGTTTTTAACTCTGTTTGACAATCAATTTAGGCCACACTGTCGTGTAAAATGTGCTGTATAAACAAGATTTGATTTGACTTTAAAAGGAGGCACACACAACATCTGTTACACACGGGATGTGTTGGTGTCTCTCGGGTGTGGGTGTCCAGATGATTTCCAGAGGGGATTAAAACAACGTCATTACCTACCATGAAAATGAAAACATCACTTATTTAGCCTCATTGTATTTGAGCGTGAACAAGTGTCAGCTGATGTCCTCTGGCTGCCCTCAGTCGTTTGTTCTGAGTTCAGCGTGCCGACGTGTGATCTGCTTTGACTTTACATCACCTCAGGCCGACTGGGGACTAGAAGCATGACTCCTCCGGGCCGTAAGGCAGCTGTGTGTGTATTTTAAAGTCTCTATTGCTAAAACATGACTGCAATTCAGCCTGTATCCACTTCCTGTAAGCTTTTCTATTTGCGGTTTTAACGCTCGTTGTCTGGTAGCTTTTATTTTGGCAAAAATCATCTGATACACAGGAAGTGAGGTTCCTCTCGTAGCAGCAAAAGATTGAATCAAATTGAAAAAGAACTGGACTTTGGTTGCGCACCTACGGCTACAATGAACAGACAATGAAAATCTGTATCCTCTACGAATTGTGTATCCCCTCACGTGGAAAGGACATGAAAAAAAATCACAAACAAGCCTGATCTGCAGTCATATTGAAACTTTTACTTCTGATAGGCTACTTATTTCTGTAATTTCCATTTTGAAAAGGCTGTTTTACCAAGTGAAAGAACAGCGGCAGGAAAGCAACCCACAAGATTTGAAAGTATTTTTGCCCCCGGTGTAAAACTGATGCCGAGACATGCAGCCAGGAGACAGTAGTTTCTTTGGGAAAAGTCAATTTTGCGCAACATCTTACTGAGCACCCGAGGAGAAAGACACCGCAGCACCGCCCACGCAGTATGATCGACAGGTGATCTCTGGGCAGAGTGTGCTGAAAACACCAAAGAAATGAGGATTGCAGATTACAGCATGCATCTTTGTCTATCTATGCAGCAGCCCGGTCATTATTTGTGTATGGTGTGTGCGTGTGTGTGATTTGAGGTCTGGAACGTTAGATGTAGTGTTTCTGATACTCAGAGCTGTTGGAGGTGTTTGGCTCTGGGTAGGAGTTCTCACTCTCAGATTAATCAAGAACAGACCGAGGCCCCGAGGCGAGGCTGGGGCCGACACTGTCTGACGCCTCCTCTCCGCTGTGCAATAATCCTCGGCCCTCCTGTGAGCGTCATCGCAGTGTGAACCCGGTTTCCGCTTAATGTCACGTAGCCCTGATAGAGAATCAGTCAAGCTAATTGATGTTACAAAGGACTTGCATGTATTATGTGTTTGCAGAGAGGAAAAAATTAGAGGCTGAAACAAGTTTTGTGTTGGAAACTGGGAAGTTTAGAGGCACACATCATGCATGCACATACAGATTTGGGATATACTCACTATATGAGGGCCTTCATTCACCAAATTCAGTTCATAACCCCAAATCCTTCACAGCTACATGCCGAACCCTCACCGAAACCTGATCCAACTTGTCACTGTGCCATTAAAGAAATATTAGAATCTGCACTTTATATGTTTTCTCTTGTCATTTTGTATTACAAGCAAAAACACATTCAGAAAAATTGAGAATGAGATGTTTGATTTTGCCTGCAGTTTAACTTTAAAGGGATAAAAGAGGCACATTTTTCTCAATTTGGAAGATGTCTGTCATTATTTTCCAAATGTCCTCACAAAGATATTTAGGAAACCCAATTACTCACACACACACTTGTAGATGAACATGTGAAGACACATTTCGAGACTTTTTTGGGGGTTTTTTGATCAAAATTCTACTCCAGTGATTTGGATTCAACTTTCTTCAGACATCATACCACCTGGGTGATTGAGATGAGCCCTCACAGACGACACTATCACTGCTAATAATTTTAACAAAACTAGCTGCACTTCACCTTCTTTCCTTTCATATTTTCAGGTCATCCTCCACTCCATGCACAAGTATCAGCCTCGTGTTCATGTCATCAGGAAGGATTTCAGCAGCGAACTGTCTCCCAACAAGCCAGTGCCGAGCGGCGAGGGAGTCAAGACCTTCAGCTTCCCCGAGACCGTCTTCACCACCGTCACCGCCTACCAGAACCAACAGGTTTCTTACAGCTCTCATTTTATTTCCTCACAGGAAAACCGCATTAATCATTCGCCACACAAATTTACTTTTAATCTTCTAATCTCAAGAACGAATGCAAATTCAAACAGTCCCTGCAAAATGTGCATCATCTTGCAATTTTTTTAAATCCCTGAAACTTTTCCTGCAAAAAAACTGGTTGAATTAGAAGAATGCTTGTAGTCTCCCTAGAACTTGTCCTCTCAGGTGGTTGACTGTTATTAAACTTACCAAAACTTCGACTTTAATTCCAAAAACTAACCATGTGGATTATGGATCTAATTGCCAAAACTACATGATGTGGTAGGAACCAGTAGTTTCCGTCTAGATGGTTAAGAGAAAAAACAAACAGAAACAAACAAAGGACGACTTGCAGCTTTTACCATTACCACCGTTTATTGTGAAATAGCACAGAAACACTGGAATACTAGTGTTTTGGAAAAGGTGTCACCAATTCATTTTAAGCTGCAACAATCACAAAAATCTCCTTTCCATGTTCTTCTTGTCTGCAGATCACCAGACTAAAGATCGACCGCAACCCGTTTGCCAAAGGATTCCGGGACTCTGGCAGAAACAGGTACGTTATCACGGCATCTGTTTACCGACTGAGCGGCTGTACAGTACAGCCGTACAGTGTGACTCTGTGTGACCTTTAATATGGAAATAGTCCTCTGAAGATAGTACCATATGCTGTCCCATATAAAAAAATAGCTGCTTTGTCTGTTGCCAAGAGGAACCCTTCAGATGTGCAGCACAGACAGGCAGAGAGTCACTGGTAGACGGGGTCACTACACCTTACCTCTCTCTTTTTATTTCTATCATTGTCTCATTCATCTCATGAAATGTGCATGGAAGTGCTCAAAATGCAAATAACACTGTTCATGCATGAAAATGTAGAAACTGAAAGTAGGAATTAATCAGACCACATCACAAAGACAGATGTATTGTACATTATCAAGCCATGTCACGCTCTATTTACACACCGAAAAGTAATCCTGTTTACATTTTTTAATTTTGTGTGATGAGCGTAGCCAGCTGAAGGTTTGCAGTTACCTTTCTCGATGTCATTTCTCTATGAACAGTCTTTACCAGCATCAGAGCTGGCAGCCCCCGCTGACCTATCACAGATCTTATCTCCACGTGGTATCTCTGGAGCTTCTGTTGCCCCAACTTTACATTACATTTTTGTCAATGTGCAGGTCAGCTCTGGCATGTGATGTAGCTACGTACCATTGCTAAGCTTAACACAAAGTATACATCCACCTTGAATCTTAACTGTAAATTATTAGCCAACTGTTTAACATGATGTGAACGTTCTGTAGAATTTGAACTGACTCATATCCTTTCATGGTTGAAGTATATAATCTTTACATTTATCTGTGTCTGCAACATCTACAGTGAGCTGTTCCAATTCAGACCAAAGATTTGCGACGAGACGAGATGAAACTTGCAACTACTTGCAATGCGCCGGGTCTGCAACGTTCTGAATCCTGCCAGTCTACACCAACGCGACTAGACGAGACGGCATATTGTTTCCTTAGCAACGACTCTTTGTACTCTCTGTGTTCTATCTGCCGGCTTTTCAGGCTTTTTTTGTTGCTGGATAACTTTTGTGATAGTGAGTTACTTGCTACAGTTGCATTTCTAGAATCAACGAAACGGCAAAAAAATTTAAAAAACGAGCAGGTCAAGATGACCAGCTGACTTCACTACGAGCTGACTGGCTGTTGAAACAGGTGGCGTGCCTTACGTTCTAAAACCAGCCGCTGGCGATTTAACAAGTTGAGTCGAGCTGCGACGGGCCAGATCACGCTGCTGCAACTTTTCCCTGCGACATTCTAAAACGGTTTTGTCTCGCCGCAAATCTTTGGTCTGAACTGGGCTTTACAGTTTGCGCTCATTTGCTGAATGTTATTGAGTTTGCATTGTGGCTCCATTATCCCGCCCTTCTAGGCTAAAAGTGTTTCTTTTTTTACACTTCTAGTTACATAAAACTCTAAAAATGATTTAAACACATATTTAGGACCTGCTACAGGCTGAAACATAGCCATTAAAGTGCTGTTGAAACAATGGTTACATTTAACCGAGACGTCTAGACATCTTTTGACCTGCAAATCACCAAACCCATGCTTACAGGGTTATTAACACTGTCTGAAGTCATGTTTTTTTATTATTCCGCATTCTCACACAGCATATGACCCAGTGAAGCCAGGGAGCCATGCAGCATCAATCATTATCAGACTCAAACAAGATTATTTCAGATACTGTATGTTGAATCTTAGCCCTCCTCGTCCTGTCATAACCTCAGATATCACAAAGACAGGAAGCAACACACACACACACACACACACACGTGCCAGACAACACACACACACCATGCAGACAGAGACAGACAGGGTGTTGCACTGTTTTCTGTGACCATCAAAATGTGTGACAGCACACACACGCAACCTGACTGGTCAGACCCTTTCGTCGCTCTGTCAGCTGTTGCATCAGCTGTGTTACTACCGATGTGCAGATGTCAGCCAGAGAGAGCTCTCCTATTGGCCGTTGACACTGCAGAATCATAAACCATGTGGCTGATCACACACCTTCTGAGCAAGCTAATGATATTATTAAACATGTGTCACTGTCTCTTCCTTCCTCGGCTTGTCGCTTTCCTCGAGTTTCCTCCACATTCCTTTTCGTTCTGCCTTCTTTCCTTCCTCCTGATTCATCCCTCTTTCTCTCAGTCTCTGAATTATCATATATAACATTTGTGGAGGAGAGGAGGAAGGGGGGGGGGGGACTGAACCACCAGACCCCTCCACACATGAAAGCAGCCCCCTCATCTGGTCTGCATTATTGGCACACAGATATTTGAGACATTTTTTTTCGTTTTTCAAACAATAGAGTGTTTGATTTATGAACTGGCATTAGACTTTCATTGCAGAAAAGCTGCAGATGAAAAGATAACGGAGAAAGAGATATTTGTCCGGTGAGAGAGAGAAAATGAATTTATCCTCACGTCCCGCTCGTGATTCCTTCCCTTCAGCCTGGTTGGGATTTGTTTTATTCAGATTCAAGTAGCAACCTCACAGAATTCAGAGTGAGAGCTTGGCTTCTGTCTCCTTAAAACCCCTCTCTCAGTCATTCACGCTTTGTGTCTAGAGCTGCTTTTTATCTTTGATCATTCATGAATATTGATAGAGAGCTGAGGCTCTGACCCTTGACCTTCATGCTGCTGCTTTTGCATAATTATGGTGGTTTGGGAGTTTAATTGGTCACATACTGTAAGCCACTCTGGATACGGGAGTCTGAGATAAGATAATGTGCTTCACAGTAGATGAAAACTACACAAAAAAATGGGAAGAAAAGTAGGAGCATTAAAAACAAAGCAGAATAAAAAAAAAAGGCATTAAAACAATTTTAAAAAAGCAATATAACCCCCTCTGATTAACATCATCATTGATTTGGATGGAGTCTCAGTGGTGGTGGTTGGATGTTGGCATCAGCATCAGGTGCAGCTCGTTGAGTTAATAGATTGATCTGATTTGTGATTGGCTCCTGTGTGCAGCAAGTGAACCTTGTCTGAAATACACCATAGGCCTTTGTCACAGCAGACGTTTAGACTCGTCATAGTAGAAAAAGCACAGGTGTTACTAATAACATTAACGATGGCTCGGTTCTGTTCAAGCATAAGCCACGGCAGCGTGACAGTGAGCCTGCATGCACAAAACCGAAGCATCTAAATGGAATTCAGCCATCTTTTAATTACACCTTTACGCCAACATTTGCTTTTCCATTTTATTTAGGAAGGGGGGCGAGTTGCACACGCTTCCTGTATCAAATTGATCCTGCCTCCTCCAACTCACACACAGTACTTGAATCTGATTGAACCGTTGAAAGAGTGAGGCTCTCCAGTGTCCAGCCAAATAGAGGGTGGGATTTAGCTGTCGTGTAGGAATGTATGGTTTGTATTTGAGCAAGACATATAGAAAAAAACATGGAAAGCTTAATCACATTTTGTAAACATAAATTCTCAGAGTGGTGTGTCTTTATCTGTCACTTTTCTGCTGCTCTCCTGCTTTGTTTTTTCCTGTCGTAGCCGGTTGCGGCTGCCAGGTCACATAGAATTAAGTAGTCATTTTAATGTCATGTGTACACCACTAAATATTACAGTTCAACCAATTATAAGCCGATTGGGTAATTGTGTGAAACATGAAGATATGTGAGCAGACAGGAGCCAAGAGCTGTGGCTGAGGGGGGAGATGAGTGACTGAGCTCCATTTCCGATTTATATTGTATGTGCTTCAAAATAGCAATTTGAACGCTCCAGCCACTTTGTTTTGTAATTGCACGTTGGGGTATTTAATACTGTTTTCATTCATTTTCCTTTTAGGTAGGTAAAAAGTTAAATGGAACACTTTTCCGGCCTGTCTGACAGCTTCACATGCATTCTGTATCTACATGGTGCGCTGAAGTAGCACATTTATATTCATTGAAATATTTAAAGCTAAGACTGTTTGGCTGCACAGTTAGCTCAGATGGCATGTGGTTGAGGTTCTGTGCATCATTTTATACACATTTCGCTGTAACATGCCAACATACAGTATCTGGCATGACAAGTGCAGTAATGATGGACTAACTGGGATCAAAGAGGTCAGAATTAAAACTACAATCATGAAAAAGAAACAGAGAAGATATATATCACGTAACAAAAAGTGAGCACAGATCACCAGATTGTGTTATAGTTTGTGAATCTGTCGGGTCTTGTCTGTCTTGTTTCCTGTGTGTTGCTGTCTTTGTGTCTGATTATCTGCACCTGATCCCCTTTTGCACACCTGATCCCCGTTTGCACACCTGCCCCTAATTCCCTCGTCTGTCCCTTCCCTATTTATACCTGTCCTTTTCATTTGGTCTGTGTCAGTTCATTGTGTCATTGTGACTGTGTCGGTGAGATCCGTGTCCTGTGTGCTTGTTCCTGCGTGGATTCCCTATCTGCCTGCTTTCCGGAACCTGCCAAAGAACTCAATAAATATCCTAAACTCCTGTAGCCTCCGCTGTCTGTCTGCACCTGGGTCCTTCTCCCTGCTCCTCCACCCTAACAGATTGAAATTGCAATAGAATACAAATGTCTTGTTGCCATGACAAGAAATACATCTTGTCATTGACGAACTGCGATCATTTTGATGCCACAGTAGGCTTGGCTGACTTGACGTGTTTGGGGAGGTGCAAAAAGTCACCTTCCAGGAGCAAAAATATAGTTTAATCTACATTAATACTGTACTAGTGCGGTAATCTGCCTTAATGCCAACTCGTTTTAAATCTAAATATTAGATTATCCATTTTATTTAGATTCTGCAGTGAAGACTGTGCCTTTAACCAATTAAAAAAGTAAAGATATTTGCATATTGAGAGAAAAATCAAAACCATGAAATATTGCAAATATAAGATTTATCATCCTATAATAAAACAGTATGATTTTCTTGAAGTGTCCTTTTTGCAGTCAAAGTGTTGGAAACAACAAGCTGCAAACATTAAAGCAGGTGTGACATCTTTTGTTTTTCTTGCTCTGCCACGTGTGTGCTTTTTAAACATTACTCAGTTTATATTAGTATCGGATACGAGTGTGACATTAACTCTCATTAAAAACACACTTTTTTTGGATTTTAGCAGTAAAGTGGCCGCAGTGTGAACGCAGCCTGTTTGCTGTGGAACATTACCACCTAATTCCACATTGAGGGGAAATTCAAAATTAATAGAAAGGGCAAACCTGCACTGCTAATTCTCAAATTAAGCACCTTCTTGTTTTCCTTTTTCAGACTTTCTTAATAGCGTCTTAATATAGAACTCTCCCAAGCTCTAAGTAACGGTGGTGTGTCGTCAGCTGTGGGCTTTATGGCCTAGCGGAGGGATACAGCTCATTTGTTGGGTTTTGGTCCCGCAGCAGTGTGACTGTATGAATGAGTGCAGTGACGGCAAGGGCCCCGCCGATTAGCATGGCGCACTAACGAGCTGCCACGGCCAGGGAGTTAGTGGCCCTAAAATAACATGGTGAGCATGTGACGGGTGCTGGTTTCCCTGGGACGGGGGCCGAGCGGCCACGCAGGGAAGTAAATCAAGCAGGAAGGAGAACCGTGTACAGATTCAAGATGAAACGTCACCCAGATTTATGTGCACAGTAAAAACTGCTCCTTTTTAATGGCTCCGGTTTCCTTCAAGCAAGAGTCCAGTTTCTTTCTCTCTCTCTCTCACACTCACTCACTCACACACACACACACACACACACACACACACACACACACACACACCAATATCACTTCCCCTTCTCTGTTTTCAATAGTTTTGCTCTTACTCACTGATATTCTCTCTGTCTCTCACCATCATATCCATCTCTCTCCTTTTCCAGTCGTGTATTAGACACACACACGTGTCGTATATTTTATGACTATTAATATAAAAATAACTTTTATTTACATAGCACCAATGTATATTACAGTAAAACAAGGATAACAGAAAAGGCAAAATTTGACATTTTACATCAGAAAACAAATGACTCCATCTACAGGATCTGGTCAACTTTGGTGGCAAGGCAAGATTTTGGAACAGCTAGCAGAGCCCACTCTGCCAGGAGAGCCTCAAGCAGTGATCGGGCTCGCAGGGAATTAGGAGGTCATAGATATAAGCTGGAGCCTGATCATGTAAGGCTTAAAATACAAGCAATAAAATCTTTAAATCAATCAAAATCCATTCTAAGACCCATAATATTAAACTCTCCCCTCTGCATCTCACTCTCCACCAAACTCTCTCTCTGTTTCTGTTCATGTTATCTGGTCAACACACACATGCAGAGGCCCTTTCTTTTTCTATTCTGCCATTCTTTGTGTTCTGAAATATCTCTCGCTCTCTGTGTCTCTTTGTCAGGACTGGCCTGGAGGCAATCATGGAGACCTATGCTTTCTGGAGACCTCCCGTGAGGACACTCACCTTTGAAGACTTCACCCATATGCAGAAACAACAAGGTGTGTGAATGCACATTCTCTCTCTGTACAGGAGAAAACAACACATCAAACTCCACTGAAAAATGTTCCTCTTGAAAATCCCCCTTCAGTCTGTCTTGTCTACTTCTTATTCAGTGTTTTCCTACAGGATCTTTTTGTACAGTGGATACAAATATAGAGATTTAGTGCAGAATAGTAAAAGACAGTCAGGATCAGTTCCCTTATCTACAAAGTAGAAACTGGCATCTGTGTCTCCACTTTGATGGATTTCTAATTGGTATTATTGTTGAAGGTAGGCTCAAATTGGCGGCTCTAGAAAGAATCCCTTGTTTTATTCTGAAGGACTGGCATCCAAAGCTGACCTGACACCCATTTACGGCAGCAAACAAAATAAATGATCCCAGATATGCAACGAGCATTGCTAACAGTGTTTGTTAGGGTGTTAAAATGCTTTTTAAGGCCTTGCTTACTGCCAGACACCAGACAGAACACGACCTTTTTGACCTTTTCTCCTTAGAGCTCACTGACCCCTTTAGATCAGCTTTGTCCCCCCCAAAAAACTCATATGGGAGAATGTACGTGAAGAAATGAATGTAAACTGAAAGCTATGATTAGAATAGTCACTGACTGGGATCTTTTCCAGTGTACAGGATAATAGTGAAATTAAACTATTCCTCGTTTTGCATGGGATCGGAATCCTTCGCGACCACTATGAGAACCACTGTGGTATCACATTTTACTCACTGCTGGCGTTAATGCACTTCTGTAACATTTTATACCACTCACTTGATGTGAATGTGTCAACTTGTTGGCCCAAATGAACATACATTTGATACACTTTGCTGCTCATTAAGCAACACATTGTGTTTTTTAAGGTTAGTAACAAGGTAAAGTAATCAGTTTCTGTATAGTTAACTATCTTCAAAACTTGAGAGTAGTGTACAGTGGTAATTAGCATGACCTTGGTGCATGTGCTGTCCCAACCTGAACTCTCCCTCTGCATATTTTCCCTGCATATATCACCACATACTGCATCAGCTATGGATGTCCTTCATTTGAGCTTGGCCATGTGCTGCTCCTCTGGCAGGTCGACTGGCGTCTGCTGAACTTTTCACATCGCGCGCAGCCCTTAAAAATAAAATCGTTAAACAAATCCTGTGGCTTTTGGACGACTCTGCGACACGAGTCAGCGTCAGCCGGGGCCACCTCCCTTTGTCTCGGCTCCAGCGGCCCCGGCAGAGGGTCCAGTCATGGCTCATATCAAGGGCCACGCCGCTTTAAAGCAACTCCGTTTCCTTGCCGACCCTCTCTCGGTTACCTCTGGAGGTCAGCATGACGTGACGCTCCGTATTTTGTCTGAGCAGGCGGACATGTGTTTGTTATCATTAAAATCCTCCAAAGTGTTTAGGATTTAATCAAAGTCCATTGAACCCTTTGTCACCCTTAAAGGACGCTGGTGTACGTGAGCAGTGTGTATTGACTGTGTGTGTGTGTGTGTGTGTGTGTGTGCGCGCGCCCCTTTGCCCTTATGGCACCAGACACCCTTTTCCCTTCAAGTAATCAACTATTCCCCCTCGGCGCTGAAGCACCTCGAGCCCTTCTAACCAGAGGAAAACATGACATCACCTAACTATCCTCCTCTTCCTTCTCATATATGTCTACCTTGCTTTCTCTCTCTCTCTCTCTCCCCCGGTTCTTTATTCCTCTCCCTCCCCGCAACACCTCCCCCATCTCCTCGAGCAGAGCGGAGCGCTGCAGTGATATTATCGAAGGCATATGGTGCAAAATCAGAACCCCAGCCAAGGGAGTCCTGGATTATTTAGTTATGCCTCCTCCTCATTCTGGGTTCAAACTGAATTTCTCCAACAGCAAGATGAACCCTGGCCAAATTCTCATTAATAGAGAAATATGCGATTGATATCCCACAGCTATCATTTCACTCTGAAAGGCTTGACTTAGTGGATACAATTTGTGCCAATCTTTGTGATTTCATATATATATATATATATATATATATATATATGCACTCCCCTTTTTCCCCTTCAGCTGAATCAGTACAGTGCATGTCTAAACTCAGTCAGTGGCTTTTTATTGAGGAAAGGACTGGGGATTTTGGGCGGCTCTGTTGACCAGACATGGTCAAAACTGAATCCATATTTATCTCCACATACCAGCAATATATTTTACGATTCGTGATCTTGTAACCAGCAGTTTCAAGTAGCAAGACCCTGCAATTAGTCTGGAGGGTAGGGGTTTGAAAAAGTCCATGTGGATCAACAAGGTTATATATTAAATTGGCGACAGGTGAATAATAAAGTAAGCAGTAAGTTACATTATTAAGTCTGACTCAGTGCATGTGGACCACTGGGAAAAATACTCCCATTGGCGATTACTACTGCATTCAGCTTCCGTCTGCTCTTTATGAAGAAAGAGACAAAGAAGATACTTCCTCATGATGAAGAGAAGACTCCAAATTCTGTCTTAAAGAAACATTTATATGGATGTGGAGGTCTGGCAGTGAGAGACTAATACTAATACCTCCCCACAGGGAACTCCTGTTTGTTTCTAGCTACCCTCCACAGGGAGGTCAGAGGTAGGCAGGCAGGCAGGGATTCATATCAATTTCCCATCGTATCAAATTTTCAAAAGGTTTGTCGACACTTTTCTTAGCTATTTTATGTAGAATACATGAATAAATAAATAAATAAAAAAGAAGGAGATCATAACAACATTTGAATTGTGACCTGAACGCAGCACCACTGCTTTGCTCATCGCTTTACATGGAAGAATCTTGCCCACATGGGGAACTATTCATTATTCAAGAATTTAGTTGTTTAATTGTATGTATAATTATCTCTTTCATGAAACCTTGACTCTAAAGATGAACAGTGCCCCACATCATGGTGACAGGTGTGAGTTTAGGACTCCAGACTTCATGAAGGCTTTTCTGGGCTTGTTTGTGTCTCATCCACTACTGGATGACACAAACACCTCAGTGGATTACACCCATAGTTGGACGTTAAAGCTTTTAGTTCAGTGGTCTGCTTCTCTCTTCCTTATGAAAGTCTTTGAGTATTATGCGTATTTTTGCACTGACTCAAACTCAGCTGTATCTGGTCTTGGAACCGATTTTTTATTTAAGTGATCAAGATGGAAGCACCCTTCAAATGGCACTGTATTTCACTATCTCTGTATTTGTGTGTTTTCCAGGTGGAAGTACAGGCACTTCTCCCACCACCTCCAGCACGGGAACCCCATCCCCTTCTGGTGCCGCACACCTCCTGTCTCCCTCCTGCTCCCCTCCGACCTTCCACCTTGCCCCAAACACCTTTAATGTGGGCTGCAGAGAAAGTCAGCTCTGCAACCTGGGCCTGTCTGAGTACCCGGCCTGTGCTCGCAGCAACATGGCGGCCCTGCAGGGCTATGGCGGCCTGGCCGACAGTTCCTACGGACGCCTGCAGGCTGCAGGGGGTGCTGTGGCCTCTGGTCAGCCCTCTGACTCCTTCCTGCCCCAGAGGACTTCCTCCTTGATTGCTGCTGGCATGCAGGGCAGCGCTCATGCCTCCCTGACCAGCGGCGGTAGTGGCAGCGGCACTGGAGGCAAGATGGACGCCTACAGCGGTCAGCTCGGCTCTTTCCCAGCCTCGCAGCTTCAATATGTGATGCAGGCCGGAGGTAGCTCCAGCTCTGCCTCATCCTCTTCATCTGGACCCTCCTCTTCCTCCGCCCACATGTTCAGCGGGAGCCACCACCACGTGCAGCAGGGCTCCTACAACGCTTTCTCCCTGCACAACCCTTACAACCTGTACGGATACAACTTCCCCACCTCTCCTCGCTTGGCTGCCAGCCCCGAGAAGCCCCAGGGAGGTTTGCTCTGCTCCGCGTCTCCTGCCGGGGCATTCGCTGAGCGCCAGTACCTGTCCAATGGAAGCATGGACACTATGCACATGATCGGCAACACCACCAGTGGCCAGCAGGGCGGCAGCCCCTGTGATGGACGTCAGTATGGCTCCTCCTCTCAGATGTCCATGCACATGGTGTAGAAACTGGGATTGAACCTCACAGTCCTCCATGTTTCTAAAGTCTTTCAGCTGAAAAGCAGATTTCGAATATATGAACCCGGTTTGGTGTTGATGTTGAACCGGTGTTTTTACGTTGAACCGGCGTTTATGTACTGAGGTACAAAACAAACCTTTCAGAAAAGGATATCATCTCATGTTTTCTGTTTTTAAAAGACACTCCGCCACTTACAAAGCATTATAGAGGGAGTCAAAACTATTATTTAATTATCTTCGTATTAATAAAACGAAAATTGGAACAGCAACCTGACTGTCTAACTGTTTCTGACAGGAAAGAAACAACAAACTCAGATTGTAATACAAAGGCGAGGTTCAGAAGGGATTATCAGTTGTGAAGCTGTTATGGTGCAATAGTAGCAACACTCTTTTCAAGTGACTCATTCTTGATTTTTTTTTTTTTTGGGACTCAAAAGGCCGTCCGGTCATGACATCAAGTAACCAAAGAATCTTCACTGTGATCCAGAAGTTTTTACTTCACGCAGCACTTGTGCCGCATCGTTTTAGAAATGTCAAGGGGTCAGCGGCTCGCCGTCATGCTCTGAAGTTTTGGCTGGAATGAAAGGGACAACTGGACACGATCACTGAATGACTCACTGCTCCACGTACATGCAGGAGATGAAGTATCTGGACGCTGTGGTGGCCAGTTGATGAATACAACACGTAGTAATTCAAAGAACTGTAGGTCGGGTTAACTGAGGATCTCCGTCTTCATCCTGAACACTCCCAGCAGGCGTGTACACGAGAGTTCAGGACTCCACCACACAACTTCATCAACCTGTTGTCCTCATAGACTGGAATGGCTTCACTATTTTTGAGTGGATTAAGTTTTTAAGCATCTATATAAGATGGCGAATGCAGTCAATAACGTAAGCTTAAAAGTTGTTGTGTGAAAAGTTATAAAAGAAGCAATAGCAAAACAGAGTAATTAAAGTATGTTTTGGTGTGTTGTAGAGATGTGTATTTAAGTGCCGAGCAATATAACAATTTTACAGGCCAATCTGTTATAAAAATGTGTGAAAAAAAAGGGAAATAGCCAAGTAATTCTTTTTGGAGGCATTTTAAAAAAATGTAAATACAGGTGCCAAGCACATAAAAAAGCTCAATAAACGTTTTAATTCATGTACATGGTTTTGATTTGTTCTCTTCGTTAGCAGTAGTTTTTTAAAATAAATCTTTGCAGAATAATTGTCTTAAATATCAAGAACATACTGTGTTTTCCAACCCCACAGAATGGGAAAAGATGGTTTTATTGGTGGTACGCTATGAAGAAATTTTCCCCAAAACTAATTGCTCATAAAAAATCATTTGGAGCACACAAGCAAAACAAATTATAGTGTTTACTGGAGGTAATCAACAAAATAATGATACTTTTACACACTGCATGTTCTACATTTCACAGGGATTAACTATTGGAAATGACTGATAATTATTATTTTAAAAACATGCCCTTTTGAATAAAGTTGTGGGAGTTGACTTATCAGTCAGTCACAGCCTCGAGGCTACAATAATAATGAATGACATGATTATTAATCACACAAGGGAGTGTTCTCTGCTTATAAAACACACATCTGCTCTGCACCACATCACAGGCATGAGCTTCAAACGCTGACGCAATGCATCGATCATAAACCAAACTGGAAGAAAAAGACCCGAAAAAGACAAATTTTCTCCCTGCTGGTTCTGTTTATTATGAGGAGTATGAAGAATAAAGCTCTTGTGCCAACTGCTCTGCTGTTGTGCTTGATGCACATAAATATGGCACCTGTTTAAAGAGACAGAGAAATCCCCTTGTAATCATTTGAACCTTCAAAAGAGGGAAAACATGCAGCATTCAGGATCATTACTACTCCGGCTTTGTGGTTCCCCTCTTGTTACGCAGGCACATACTCCGGGGATTTAGCTGGGGGCCAATCAGAGTCCATTACACGGATGTCTTCTGAACGGCTCTCCCCAATCACTTCCTATGCGTCCGGCTCCAGCCATGAAATATCATATCTGAACCATCATCAGAAAAAGAAAGGGGGTGCGGGACCGTGGAGACAGCGACCCAGTATTGGAAACACCTGTTTTTCCAAGCATGACTTCAAATAATGAGCAGGGTGATGTACCGGAGAGAAGCGCATGATTTCATAATTTGGCTCCACTCCATCTATCTGGACATTATTTCCAATAATTATTCTCGTTATTTGTCTGATATACACCCCACTCTCTTGTTCCAGCAGCATTCAAAATCACCCTGTCGCCCCCCCCCCACCAGTCTTCACCGCAAACTTACCTCAGGGCCTGTTAAACTAGGAGATGTATTTGTAAAGACGCGCAGTGCACATGAGTCTACAGAGCAGCAGCGTGACATAATGCACAGCAGCTCTGTTTTTATACCGTAAACTATCCATCAGGTCCTTAAGTGGAAAAGAATGGCCGAGCTTGAGTAACAGCCACTCTCCGCCTTTCACCGTGGCGTCTTTCATTAGAAACAAAATATGCAAACAATCCCATCGATTGATTAATGGTGGAGTGCGGCCGGCTCGCCGTAAAACATGAAACTGGAACAATTGGAGATACAGGACTGGGTTTTTTAACGAGCTCCTCTGACAGAGATGAGAGGGATCTGGTGCCTAATCTGCTGCTTTGAGCCTGTTTTGAGGGACAGCACGCTGACTGGAAGGTATCCCATAATCCTCCTGTCTCAGCCATTGATCTTTCCCTCCGAACACATTTCAGACATTTTAACAGACTCAGAATCACTCTCTGGGGAACTCTACTGCATGCAAGTCCAGCTGAGGGGGGTCAGTGACCATATGCAAAAGAGAGGAAAAACTTGGTTTAATTTCTTGGATCTGAAGGTCTGGTTTTGATACGACAGTGCAAGTTTATATCAGACAGTCCAATCAGAAATTCCTGGTAAACTATTGCCCTCTTGTGTTTATTCCTCTTTTATGCTTCAGATTTCTTGGCTTGACTCATCTTCACAGTAAATTATTGCTGACAGGAGACGTAGACCCACTTTCCTGAGGTGTTACAGTGCGCCTGACATGCGTATTGAAGCACTAAATTACTGCTCTTTCACAAAAGGGCTTTCACATACCTTCAGCTGCCTTAGGCCCTGTGTTTTTTGTCTCCTTCAAGGAACATCTTGAAGCTATTTTAGGATTGATAAAGTCATGATACAGATGTCAGCTTAAAAAAAGAAACATACAGACTCTGGTGATGTGGCCAATGTTTTTACAGTCTCAGAAGAAGAACAAAGAAGAACAGATCTCTGAAGGCAAGTTGTGCTCTTTCTGAAGCAGATGACTCAGAAAGTAGAAAAGTACATGTACTGTAACAGAGTTAATGACCACATCTATATATTATTATCAAAAGCTGCTTAGAGAAGAGGAAACCTCAACAAATCACAGATCACCAGCTTGTGATCTTTAGATAAAACTGTTTACATGTTGAGAGGAAAGTCTGTGGCAGTGCTTGCCTTCTGTCTGCTGATTAGAGACACATACTGCATATCCTATACAGGTTTTTTCTAAATTTGATGAAGCCATAAAATGCTGATATAAAGTAAAATATTCATACACAAGGTACAAAGTGATTCTCATGGCTACAACATTACCTTAAATGTAAATATTCTGGATTTCTTGTGCCTCATGTTTTGCACATTTTTGGTCATTGAGTTAAAGTGAAAGTTTTGCTCGTCATCATAACATGTGTTTGTAATGATGGAGCCACCAGTGTGTTTGGCAGAAGCTAATAAAGAGGCATTTTCAAGCTATAATCTACTGTATCACCAGTTACAAAGACCTTGTTTTGACTACATTTCTGCCCTTACACTTAACCATAATTCTACCCCGAACATGACAAACCTCAATCTGTATCCTCTATTAAAGACAACCCTTAATCTGATCTGAATCCTAAACTCCAACTTTAAACTAGCCTTAATCCTTACAGATTCAAGAACTGGCTAAAATGCCTGCAGTTTTCAGCATGCAGGTCAACAGGAAACAGTCTAAATTATTATTCTTCTTCCTCAGGAGGGAAAAGAGATGTTTGAGATATGGTTGACCCACACAGGCAGGTGGTTCTGATAAACCCCCCGGCCCAGGCCGTCCCATGGTGCCATGCCTGCAGAGTACAAAGACGCCCCACTGGGAAGCCCCCGTGTCTAAATGAGAGAGGTCCGGTGCTGTGTGGCAGTTTGCAGTCAGGTCCTCAGAGATCCAGCGGATAGTGTGACTGACCGGGCAGGTGACCCGGATATTGAAACCCCCGTGGAGGGTTGATTTTGGAGTGTGAGAACTGGAGTGGTGGGGTGTGAGAACGGTGTGCAGTAGTAAAGGTAAGCTAAGTGGAGCTGTGCTGATTAGCTGATTGATCTATTAGTCGACTGGTGGAAAAATAATGGACAAAAATGTCATTTATCAAGCATAAACACCATATATTCATGTGTTTCCAGCTTCTCAAATGTGAGGATTGACTGATTTTCTTTGTTTTACATAATTGGAAACTGATTTTTGGTTGGTTTTTGACTTTTTATCAAAAACACAAAGAAATTTGAAAACCACACTGCTATGGCATCCCAGGAAGCATTCATTGGCGATTTGCAGCTCAAAAGACGTCTAGATGTCCAGGCTACATATAACTGTTGTTAGAACAGTGTATAAATTATTGTATTTTGATATGAAACCGGTCCTTACTACACAAAGACATTTACTCATTGCATTGCTGTTATATGTAACTTTGATGCCTAAAAAAAGTTCAGCCTGTAAATAAATTTAGCTTAGTTTAAACTTAGATGTCTAGACGATGCTGGTTGGGTGAGTGCCTGCTGTGGGATGATGAGGGAGGGTGTGGAGGGACAAAGGGAGCTGGTTGAGTTGTGGGTCCAGATACAGTGAAACAGGTGTCCCCAGGCCTCGAGCGGGAGAAATGAAAATTAGGAACGGCGGCTCGTTTTCTCCCCTCTGACATTAACTGACTCTGTCGACTGGTGGCAATAAAATATGATAGCACTGGATTTCCCACTTTTTCAATATGACATCTTCTATTTTAAGGATATTCTTTGTCATTTTTTTTGGAACTAGGGATGTAAATAATAGTCAAAGACATTTTAATGTAAATTTTTCAACAACACAACAGTATTTCATCCAACATTTTTTGTTTTAAAGGCTCTGTGTTAAGTAGCTCTTTTTAATTAAAAAAGATTCTTGCCGCACAGGAAGTCCTGTGTCTGTATTACACCAAAGAAGAACTGGGTAGTTAGCATGAGCAGGTACAACTGCTATAAAAGGGATATTAAACTGGTTAAAGTGCTGGTTGAAAGTCGATTGAGTAAACCATTGTGTGACTGACAACTCAAGCTGTCTGAACTGTCTCAACTAAGCTCCACTCGCTGGTTCTGCAGGGATTTTACATCAAAGCCATGAACCATTTGCAAGCACTGTTGGCACCATGGCCCAGGTCTGCTCTGAATGAAAGTGTACAAAGGAGAACAAGCCAGAGGTCAGTGCCATACATAAAAGGCCGTCCTATAAAAACAACAATGCTTATAAGTGTGTGCTTGCAACAGCGTGCCTCCCTTGTCCTTGTCAGGCCTTCTGAGAGGGCATTCAGAGTTTTCCATGCGCTACGCTCATTATTTTCACAGGAAGTTTGTTTAACGGTCAACGCTGGGACAATGCGAACAACCAGGCATATTTGAAAATGCAGACCTAATACCCCTGGCTAAATATTCTGGAAGATATTCAGCCCAACACACATGCGTTCTATAAATCACCTTTATAATGCTTGTCACATAAAATGTTACTACGACTGTGGGCTTGAGAGCGTGTCCGCTGTGTTAAAGCTGGCCTGATTTCAGGACAGCCACGCAGCCCTCGGTTCCCCCCGCCACCATCAATCTATCTATGGGGGCCATACATGCCTGCTGGTGCGTGTCTGAATGCAAGTTTGAGAATGGCAGCTGCGCTCTCTCATGGACCTCACCTGCACTGGCTGGGCAGAAGCCAGAGACAGATTCGCAGAGATTTCACGGTGACATTACCGAAACCGTCAGTGAGCGAAGTGTCTGACTTATTACTCTGATAAAACAACATTCAACACATTGTGGTCCGGATAACACTATTAAACAACACTGGTGTAATCCCCGGTAACAGGCCTGTTGAAAGCTGAATCACACCCGCGCTCATTGTGCTGCCCAGCAGCTTGGCTGAGGTTGCATTGCGACGTGCGCTGAGAGCGGAAAACAGGAAGCCGGGGGTTCTCTCTCTTTCCCCTGGTGGAATTTGGAGTCGCTGCACATGTTCAGCAAGCTCCTGAAACCTGTGTGTCACAATCACACACTGACCAATTGCTTGAACTCTGCCAGACCCTCTTTTTAAGTGCCTGAAATGCACAGCTGGAGCACAAAAGGCTGTAGACCTGTGTGCTTGTGTGTGAGTGGCTTCAGCGTTTAATCACAATACACAAACATGGACACACAGAAGCAAAAACAGAACGTGGAGTAAGAGTAGATCATTCACAGGAGTTTTATATGTGTGTGTCACTGTATAAATCAAGGACGACCTCTTCACTTATTCGATCAGAATGCATTGCTTGTGGCCGTTTCATGGGTGTGTTCTGGGGTCAAGTTAATTTATGGACACTTATTTATTTTCTTGAACTCATTCCTGAATCTAAACGTATACGTGTGCAAGCTTACTGTTACAAGTTGGCAGGCAAAATGCCGAAATCTACGGTGCAGAGATCGGATAGGTAAACTATATTCTCAGAAAAAAACAGCATCATGTTCCTGAATAAAGTGCCTTTTAGAACAAAAGGTGTTGTGACTTCTGTCTCAGAATCATTATAGTCATAGTCATTTTTTCCTTTGTGCTTAATCACATAGGCGGAGTTTGCGGGGAGGCATTGCCCCCCCTAGTGGCTGAAATATATCACTACATTGAGTCTAAAATAGGTCCAATAAAATTATTTCTTGCATGCAAGAAATGCAAAATGCAAGAAATAAAATAACTGTAAGAAATTCATCTGAATTATATTATGTTTGGTTTTGTAATAAATTCATTTTTGAGCAGTCATGTGACATGGCACGTTGTGACGCGGGACGTTAAACGCGAGTTCCCTCTCTTGTGTGTATTCAGTGATTCAGCTAGCTAGTTTTTCTGTTATACAACGAGCAGAAATTATGGACATACGGCAATTTCTAAAACGTCCAACAAGTACAGCTTCATCAGCAGTTAAACCGCCCGAGACTACCAGCCAGCAGCCGACACTGAGAGGCAAACAACCACAGGCGCTCTGGATTAGCAAGCCAAGCTAACTCGGGGCCGACAGCTAACACCGCAGCAGAGCGACCGCCGGTGCCAGGGCCGTCAGTGGGTAATGATGGTGATCTTGGTGAGAAACACTGTAGTCCCAAGTGGCCTGCTTTATCTGAATTCCCCACAAAAAAGACTGGAAGCTCAGGAAAAGACTGAGCAATAAAGGAGAGTGCATCTTCAGGATCTACTGCAGCTAAACGTTGTGAAAGCCATAAAGCTGCTGTTGAGAAGAACAGATCTTATTTGTGTAAAGTCGTTGATATCGTGAGGTTACTGTCGAAACTCGGAGAAGATAGTGGACATATACGCGGGACGCAAGAAAAGGCATTTACTTCTACACTAGGTAGAAGACTGTTTTTTTTAGTGTGTATATTTTACAAGCCTTAACAACAGGCGACACTGTTGCTGAGCATTTTTTACTTGTGTACGCGCTATATGTTGGATATAAGTTATATGCACATTTCATAGTTTTCAATTTAACACGAAATTAGTCCATGTGTACACTAAATGTTTTAAACGGGTACATGGAAAATTAAAGCCTAACTGGATAATATAAACAAATTGATATTCCACCTTTAACAGACTTGGTTGCTGGTGCGCTCACGTGTGAAAGACAGATTTCCCTTCACGTAAGCCTGTGTGGGATACAGTAGTATATAAGTGGTCAGAAACTCATTTGGTGCGCTGTGTTTTTTTGGATTTATTGCAAGCTTGGCATGTCTTCTGTTGCTGTATGTATATGCATAACACGCCACACAATAGTTGGATTGTGTACTGACGTCTTAAAAAATGTTTGCCCCCCCAGGGCAAATTTCAAACAATGCCTATGCTTAATCATGCTATACCCATGTTGCAGGAACAATTGTTTTTGGAGGGGAGAAGAGGTTATGGACAATAAAATGGAGCACAGCATATAGATATCCAAATGTATCTATATTTTATCTTTTATTCAAATACTAATGTCAACAACCAATACTAATGTCATAACTATGAAAACACGAGAAGCTGAAGCTGCCATTATAAAGACACACACCGTTCTGATCCCAGATTTCCAGGTGTTCAATATGTGGATGCTCAGACAGGCGGATACCCAGCATCCATCTGCAGCTTTTCCCTTTATGGTCAAAGCACTTTTAAAGGTTTCAGCAGGAAGGTCTTCACCAACAGCACTTGTCTCCTCAGTAATGATGGCAGGTGTTGAGAGAGCAGGAGTTGAGTGACTGAATTTTGTCAATTTCTCTGTAAATGTCTACATGTACAGTGCATAATGTAATTTATGCATAGTCTCTCACACAAATCGGTGTGTGTGAATCAATCTGTATGCGAAAGAGTCCAAGTTCAGTCTCACAACATGTACAGTTTGAGACATCTGAGCCTAATCCCTCACACCTGCTCCATAAAGGAATGCCAAGTTAAATTTATAACCACGAGTAAAGACCCAGTGGAAAGAAGATTTTAATTGAGGATGGCTCTGTGATGTTTGGACTGCATAACCCGGTTGTATGTGTAGTTTGTTGCATTTACTTGCCTGCCCATTTCAATTCAATATTTATTACTTAATTAAGAAGCCAGCAGCCTCATTTAAAGGATCAGTTCACCCAGATTACAGAAAGACGTATTTAGTAGTATGTAGCCATGCAGATAGTTTTGGTTTCACACGCTGATGATGAAGATTTCTGCTGCCACCCACAATGATGGTTAATAGAATTTATATTGTAACAGAAACATCCTGATTACTCAGCTCGCTGTCAGTTTTCATTGGAATTATATTCTGCCAAAGAAAACGTGCAACATTTTGCAACTTCTGCAGGAGGGAACAACTGTGCTGGAGATGACATAAAGGACAAAATAGGGATACCTCTGTTGTTTGCTACTGAGGCAAGATTTAATGGCTTAGACATTACTGTTAGTCTGTACTGATAGTCTCATTAATCTCTAATACTAAGAGTCAGCCAACCCCCCCAAAATCTAGCTACTGTAGAAGTGTTTCTTTCTGATAACTTGCATGTACCAATTTGTTTTAGCTCTATATGGTAAAAAGTACATCTTTCTTCAAATCTGACAAAACTGGACTTGATTCCTTGTGATTTAGCAGTCAAAAAAGCCTTGTACCTGCATTACTTAGTGTTAATGCTAAATCTTTTTTTTTTTACTTTGTTATTCTTCTGGTACACAATGTAGTTCATAAACAGTAGCTAAACAAAGTGGTTTCTATGACACCCCAGTACTGATATGAGTAAATTAATAGTTTTGCGGTCAAAAGTGTGTGTTTATTGGGTGTTTTACAAAGTCATCAAACTCGACTCGACCAATCAGAAGCGAGGACTGGGCCCATGCGTTTTATAATGAACAGTGACTTGGATGCTGCTGCGAGCAGCTGTGTCTGTTGTCCAGATTGAGACCTCAAGCTCAGCCATGGCCCGGGCAACAGGTTGTGTTTGGACCGCACATCTCTGGCCAGAGCTGCTCTGCCCTGCCTGGCACTTGATCCACTTAAAACCAATTACAAGACTAATACAGTGATCACCTTCCCGACAAAAATGACAATGGAGCCTGTGGTGGAGGGATCCAGAGAGCAGGACAAGCCCTCAGCGCTGGTCCTCTCTCTGTCGTTCTCTAGCAGCTCTGGACTTAATTCTTTCTCTCCCGCGTTGCTGTTATCTCCATTAGTTGCAGCAGTGTCGATTGATATAATCACTGTTTTGGCTACAGAGAGGCGAAAGGTGGTGACGGATCAGTTCCTACTTTGATGAAATGAGATTTAGAAAGTGTTTTGTGGGGGGCTGCTTTAAGGTCAAAGGGCAGATGGCCAGACACATCAACCCATGCCACACTTTGACGCTTTAATCAATTTTAAAACACATAAGCGTTGGGTTTGTGTTAAGCTGCTGTCACAGGATAACATTTTGTTTTCACTCAGTCTATAAAGTAATAAACATCTTCCTGAGAACAAAGCACAACTTAATGAAACAAAGATTGCCATTTACCGTTGGAAATCTGTGGGATCCTCATTGTTTGTCTTTATTAAACACAACAAACTACATAGTGAATACAAATCTTTGAACTGACTGAAAGAAACGGTTTGAATACAGCATTTGCAATTTCCACCTATACTTCAAATTATTAGTGTGCTAGTTTATATAACTGAAACTACTGAATGAGGGAAACATTTCAGTATTGACTCAGTAAAAGCTGGTCAGCTAGTACCTACTGTGAATATTTGTCATTCTTGAAGAGTTTTTCTAAAAGCTAACTGCAACCAACCGCAGAAGCTGTTCCCAAAATTGCCGATGGTGGTTAATAAAACCTTCAGCAGTCTTTATTAAGAGATACGGAAACTGTTTTATGTTCACTAATACAACACATTCAAGTGTGAGTGTACGACGTACAGTAGACAGACAAAGACAGAGTGTTTGTGTGTCATCATACATATGGTGAGCAAACACACAGGCGTTCTCCAGCATCACATAGGCTACAGTACAACACGCTGATTTAATTACACAGGAAGTAGGTTCTGTGACATTTTTCTTCTTATTTATGATGTGTTGTGGCCATTTCCGTCTAAACCAACCGAGAGGGGGAAACCCAGGGCAGCAGTTAGTCTGGAATGTAAACCGCTTGTGTTGGGAAAACAGTCTGTTACAGTAAATGCTAACTATCAAAACAAAAAACAAATGCACAAATTATTCTATAGCAAACAAAAAAAGAAGGTTGCAATAATGCACTAAGAGGTGTCTTGAAAATAAATGACTCAACAAAGGAAATGCCTATACCTCGTTTTCCGAGGAAAAAAAGTATTTCTCAATTTAACTTTTTTTGTGATTTCCTGCCTCTTTGGAGCTAAAACAACAACTCACAATGTAGAATTTTTAAAAAATATTTTTATTTTAGATTTTACAGCATGTCCACTGTAGTGGACAACAGAACGGTTTTACTGTAAAAAAACAAAAAAACAGCGACACTTCGAAATCAAAATAGGCTGACAAGAAAACAAGAATGTCAATCCATTTTCTAATGAAACTTTCTAAATAAAACTGAACATTTGGCCTGTATCTTTTGTTAACCTGCTGAACAGAATTTCTGTATTATATCGTACACAAGACCTTCTTTTGTTTTTCTTTAAAGACTGTCATCACTGTACTGGGAAAAGTATTGAATTTGACTCGAATTTTCACAGGTG
>LKNJ01000350.1:227278-351720 GCA_002120245.1 Maccullochella peelii | reverse complement strand
TCTCTTGTTTCCAGTGTGTGCCTCTGTCCTTGATTGCCTACACCTGTTCCCCATTACTTACTTGCCCCTGATTCCCTCGTTAGTCTCTTATTTATATGGGTCCCCGTTGGTTCATTGTTTTGTGTCGGATGTGTTGTGGCCTCCTGTGTGATATTCCCTTGGTCCTGTGTTAGGAAGTATTTCTTTGCTTTTGTGATTTCCTCAATCTGGACTTGCCTACCTGCCTGTACCTGCAAGTAAGCCAACAGTAAATGTTTGAAATTGTTTGCGCCTCCTCAGCTGTCTGTGACTGGGTCCTTTTCCTGCTGCTTCCTACAACACATCGTAATATATATGACCCTGAATACATTAAATTTGGAATCATAAAGACAGTATAGTGTGTTGAATGTGATGAAATCCTGTCAAATGAGGCTTGTAACCATCGAAGCTCCAGAGACACTTAAATACAAAACACCCGGGATGTTATGGGTTTTTTTTTTTTTTTGGGTTTTTTTTTAATTTTATTTGGGAAGGTGGTTCTCGAAATTTAACAATCAGAATTGGGCCTTGAGTTACAAAAGGTTGAGAACCCCTGGTCTACAGGTTACTTAAACACACTATGCCGCTCAACTTAAAATCCAAACAAGGACAACAAACTCTCACAAGCAGCTACCAAACCTTCAGCACAGGCTACTATCGTGCCCAAAGCACACTGACTTAACAACCAGCAAATGAAAAAGTATAGAAATGATTCAAAGTTCAAAACTTAACAGCTTTAGGGTCCAGCAAAACAAGGCACAAAACAATATAACTTGAACTTCACAGCCAGTAGGCTAACGCACACAGCCACGGTGGGACATTTTAGCTACCAGTACAGAAAGCAGCGAGCACAAACAGGGTGTATTTCACTCACGTTATGTGACATTGAAGTCAATTCTCCTTTTCTTCATGAAGACAAACTGGTTAATATCCATTTTCACTTCACAATTCACCTAAATAGTTTCTTTTACACCGTGCTGTCTATTTGCCGTTTCGCACAGTCATAACAGCGACCCTGCTAGCTGCTTGTTTGGGGACTCACCTAATCAACGGGTATCAACTTCACCTGGCTTCACGTGTGCAGTACCAGCAGGTACCACTCAGAGGGCGCTGTTTCACTCGCTTGCTGAAAGC
Organism: Maccullochella peelii; assembly: GCA_002120245.1. Lineage (NCBI taxonomy): Eukaryota > Metazoa > Chordata > Actinopteri > Centrarchiformes > Percichthyidae > Maccullochella > Maccullochella peelii. Next base: position 350,568 of record LKNJ01000350.1, on the reverse strand, counting down.
GAGTAAGCAAGGAAGACTTTATATACACTATAACACATTTTATGCCAAGTGGGAAACAAGGCGCCTTACAGAAAAAACATACTGTATGTACTAGACCAATTAAAAACACAAACACAACAAAACAAACAAAAAATAATGCACAGGAGGAAATTAATGTTGTAGTTAGTGGTGGAGCATATCTATTGCAATTTAAGGCAGTCCAGCAGGGCAAGGCCAAGCCAGGTAGAAGAATTAAAAAGCTGTACTCAATTCTAAATCAAACAAATGCAGAGATTTGTTCTTTTTTGTAATGACTCTGGTATTTTCAGTTAACTGCAGTTGTTTATTTTTTTTGAAAGCATTCAACCAGTGACTTAACAGGGCTGAGGAATGCAGAAACTCAATGGAAGAAGAATGGGAGGAGATTGGAAAACGTTTTATTAAAATGACAATGATAGGTATTTTGGATACTAAGTGAGTTCTGGCTTGCCTTGGTTCCTGAGAGAAACCCCACAGCATTTTTCAGGAGGGCCACAAGGTTGTCACACCCACCCAATAAGTATCATGAATCTCTGCAGTTGTAGTGGCTTAACTGGGAATCACACCCTTACCTGTGTTAGCACTTTGCTCATGTTTTGTGGCTGTCATCTCAAATAGGCTGAACAAGGACAATTAAATGTTCTCACCACTCGATGGCGCTCCTAGATAACATTCCTTTCTCTGATGGGGAGGAACAAAACAGTATGATTTACCAGACAAAGGGATTCCTGGTATTTTAAATGATAAAGAATACACATGCTGTCCATTGACTTACCATTTTTAACAATCAGTTTGAGAGGATTTGTTGTTTGATATAATTTAAAGCACAGTTAGAGAGAGGCCTGCATATGGCTGTAGAGATAAGAGCAGGGAAACCCAACAGCAGTTGTAGTACTTATGTATTTTGGTTTTATTCCACAGGTGTTACTGTTGTTGCATCCTCACCCTTGACTGTATTTGACATGCCGCAGTTTGTCTTTGACCTCTGGCCTCCTTGGTTTATTTTGGACAACTTTATTCATCTACTTTTGAAGCCAAGTCTAATAAATTGATTGGAAAGTTACATGACTTATAAGAGGAGGCACCTCAGTAAAAATCCCCCTCTACCTTTTGCTTTGACACTATTACGTGGAAAAATCTGTGATGAGTCATTCGGTCAATGACAGGTTGGTTTTTTTTTAACCTGCGTTCGCTAAACCTGCATCATGTTCTGTGCTACCATCCTACATTATCCAGAATGTAGGAATGAACACAAATATATTATTCACCGTCTTCATTTTCATATGATAGCCTTTTATCAAATTGTGTGTGTTCATATCAGTTTCACACACCATCGTACAAAGAAAGCACATACAACTACATTAAGAACATTGTTTATTCAACAGTGGATCTTCAGTAATAAATAAATGCACAGATCATTCATTCCACAACAAAATTGAGGGAAAGTTGTTGTTTTTGTTTTTTTATATAAATGTCCAACTGGAGGATCGATATTGCCATGATGGGTAAACAGCATTGACCAGACAGAGAGGACAGTCAAGTCAGATGGACTAACACAGAGAGGCAGACCGTCTGACAGACAGACAGACAGGTACCACACAGATGTGTACAAAGTATTGCGTTTTTCACTGATTGGCTCTCTCTGTCTCTCTCTCTGTCTCTCTGTACGTGGACAAAATGTCTTTATGCAAAATCTAGTCAGTCTACCATCACCATGATGTACAAATCAGTCATAAATTATAAATACAGTATTGCATCACTTCAAAGTGCTACAGAGAGGTGCGGACAATCTTCAAAAACAGAAAAAGGTTTGTTTTCTTTGTGTGTGTGTGTTATGTGTGTAACAGGACCCGGGTATAAAAGCAACTGTGGTTGGACTTTGTGCCTTTGGATGTCTAGCACGGAGTGTAGAGCTTAGCCTGGTCAAAAGCAGAAGCAATACAAACATTGTCAAATTGTTATATTATGAAATGTCCTAAAAAGTCACCGCTGTTGTTGTTTTGCTTGAATGGATTGTAAGTACAGTATTGCATGACTGCTACAGAGAGAGCTGTGGAAAACCTTCAAAAACACCGAAGGGTTATGGTTGTGTGAGTGCACATCGGGGCTCAGACAACTTCCTGTTATTGGATTACGGCCTCAAAAGCTTCCTTCTCTTTTTTTCAATCACTCCTCTTTTTCAGTGCGGATTTAAAAAGTGAAACCTGGATTCCCCTCACAAGGAACAACACTGACAGTCCCTGATGTTTGGTAAGCAAAGTGTAAACAACATGTTTAGTAGGTGGATCTGTAGGATATATGCGAGAAAGTATTGTCCCTAAAATGTCTCCAATTTGTTCAAATTCAAGATGTCGAAGCACATTCAAACATTGCTTTAAATATATGTTTTTTATGTTTTGTCAGCCTGAAAAATAGCAATTTTAAAAGCTGGAATTCACTGTGAGTCTAACGCCTAATATGGACTGACACCTACTCAAACACAGTATATTATGTTTGTGTCCATCTGTGAGTGTGCATAAGTCGAGATGAAGAGAGACGTTGTGGAATAAGAGTGTGTGCTGAAATGCTGGGATTTTTTTTAAAAGTCTCACTAACATTCAGCAATCTGCTTTCCAGCAGCTAAGAAAGTAAGAATCGTTCCACTGGCAAAATCCAGGAACGCTTAAATCCATGGGACACCTTTATGATCAAGGCACAAACATCTTAAAAGGACCATTCGCTGGTGGTGCACATTTTAGCCCATTATCTAAAGAAATTACCATTTTCCAAAGCATCCTATAGGAGCCAATGTTTTCAGTTCATTCGAGTACACTATGAAAATAAACTTGCAGGAAAGAACTGAAACTGATGTCTTAAAAGATAATAAAGAAGACATTATTTATAATGGGTTTAAACATACAAAACCACCAGCATGCTCCTGTCTTCCAGAGCCACTGCGCTCCAAAATTTGCCCTCTGATCTAAAAGGAAAATCCAGGAAAAGACAACGTTGTCACAAAAAGTCCCAGAAACAACACACACTCTACCTTTCAGCAGTAACTAATACTAATACTTTTGCGATGACGTCATTCTCTCACAACTTTTTCTATCAGCCCTTTCATCCAAAACAACTTTTCTGTGATGTAGCAGAAGGGGTGTCCTACAGTGTGTATCAGGGGCCTGCGGCAGGGGGTTTCCCGGTCCATTTACGAGGGCCCTGGCCTTTATTTGGCATCTTATTTTATTTATTTAGCCTCTTCAGTGAGGAGATGAGGAGTAGAGGAGAGGGGGCGGACGCGGTGTAGATGAGAGGCAGAGATGAGAGGAGGAGGAGGAGGGAAGGAATATAAAAGGATGAAAAGGAGATGAGAGGAGAGGAAGGTGTATGTGTGTGTGTGTGTGTGGAAGGGGGGGAGCAGAGAGAGGAAGAGGACTTATGAAAGACAGGAAGATCCGGTCGGATCGCCGGCGGAGCACCTGTCACTGAAGAGGCTCCTGCTTTCTATCACTGTCTCCTCCCCTCTTTTTCCATCCAACTCTTTTGTCTGGCAACAGGAGGGACACCCAAAGGGGAAAGAGCGGGTGCTTAAAATTCCTCCTTCCTTCCTGTGTCCATCTCCTCTCCTAAAGACCTGCTGTCTCCATAGCAACAGACCCTGTCTTCATACTGAGCTTATTCAGTTGGTAGTCGTGAATGTGTGTGTGTGAGGCAGAGAGAGAGAGATAGTGTTCGCTGCTGCTCATGCCTCTCTGTGTCAGTGTCTGTGTGTCAGCGTGCCTCTGTGTATGTTGTTGTTGTTTTGTTTTTTTCAAGGAAGAGGGTGTATCTTCAGTAAACGTCAGTCCAACACTCCGTCCAAACTCGTTCACTGAAACAAGTTTTGAAAGCCAGTTCATTTTTGGTCAATTTGAATAAATCTCGTGTTAAAATGGAAGGAGCGTTGGCTGGTTTCTGAACTTTAAAAAGCGTTTTTTTTTTCAGTCTTTGAGTTTTGAATCAGGCACCGTGACGCTTCTTACCCCCCCACCCTGGAAGCATGTTCATACTGCAGCGGCCAGTAAGACTGACAGCTCTTCCAGCCAATGACAGCCCAGTCTGTGCTCAGTTAGTTTGTCAGGGGAAGGATGTGATTGGCTATCCATCAGCAGCCGGGGGAGGTCGTGATCTGGCTGTGGTGCAGGTAAGCGGGGTTCACCACAGAAACTGGGAAGTTGAAAATGAACGGAGAGGTGGGCGTGGCTGTCGTCGAGGTGGTGGTCGTCGAGGACTTGGGTCCGAGCAGCGGGCTAGCTGTGGCGGCCGCTTCGGCGGCGCATGAGGTGGCGAGGAGCTGCGACTCGAACTGCAGCAGCTGCCCCATGAAGCTGAAGTTGGGGGAGATGATGCTGCGACGCCGGCGCACAAACTCGAAGGCTTCGTCTAGACGCACCTGCTTCCTCTTCATCAGGTAGGCCAGACAGATGGTGGCGGAGCGAGAGATGCCTGCTTGACAATGGACCAGCACTCGCCCACTGGAGTCCCGTACTGAATCTGAGGAGAGACAGGGTCTGAGGTCAGAGGTTTTTATGGACAATGAATATAATACATTTTTTATAGGCAATTACAAAAATCTCCAGAATGAAATATCATTATTGGATGGATTGCCATGGATTTGGCGCCACGAGCAGGTCAAAATTTTCACTTATCCAGTAAAATATGTCGACATCTACAGAATGGATTGGCACCAAATTAATTCATGGTTCCCAGACAATGTACCCTAATGACTTTGGTGATCCTCAACAATGTCTCAACAACTGTTGGATGGATTGCCATGAAATTTGGTACAGACTTTCGTGTGAGAACTTTAGTGATCCCTTAACTTATCCTCTAGTGCCATCTTCAGGTCAAATTGTTAATATGTCCAATACTTTGGTTTATGACCAAATACCTGCAAAACGAATGACATTCCCATCAGCCTCCGCTAAACTAAGATGGAGAACATACCTGCTAAACATCAGCATATTAGCATTGTCAAAATTCGAATTTAGCTCAAATCAGCACAAGGTTAGCCTTGCAGAGCTGCTAGCTAGCTGTAGACTCTTAGCCCTGTTTTTGATTTGTTGCTATAATTCTTTTTTTCATGGTGGTTTGCAGCAAGCTCAATTTCCTTCATGGACAATGAAAGTGAACTGAACTGAATGTTTTCCTGTTTATTTTATCTCTGGCAAAGGGCTCCAAGCAAGCAATTCCTGATCATGCCAAAACCAGGAACCTTAACAAACTGTCACCCTAAATGTAATTTTTTTTTTTACAGCCACAAAGTATTTTAAGCACAACAGATGCACAGTGACGCTTTTCCTCAAGCTCTTTTCATTTCCCCTCTCTGTGCAGTCAAGTCGCTAACTAACCTCAAAGTGAGAAAGCAGCAAATCACATTTAGCTGAAACACACAAGTGCAAAATATTTGAGTCATCAGCCTCTTTCACACTTCCTCCCCTGTCCTATTTATGTCTCTGCCTCTTTCAGTATGTTTAGGCGCATGCTATTACTTTGTTACTGTACATCACCACATTTAAGTAATAGTTTGATTGAAGCGTTTACAGTAACTCAATTTCCCCAACAACCTCAGTATGAATGATTAGTTGGACAGTCATGTTAATGTCCCAGAGCATTTGTGACGGCCTGCAGGAAATTAGAAGCACATAATATGAAAAAGATAATGGAGGGACTTCATTTATTGTCTTTTTTTATGTTGATTAATTTAATCTAATGTTCCACGACTGCTGGCCTCCCTGCTGTTTGAATATAAAATCACTGCTTTGAATCCAGTTCACTCCATGACCTTTCTCGAATATTTACTGGCATTTCTCTAAATGCACAGATGCTTGATTGCTAACAACCACCTCCCCCATCCATCCCTCATTCTTTTGTGTCTTGCACTGCTTTTCAGATGTCTACATTTTGTCCCTCTCAAACTCTCTTCCACACATAAACAGACAGATTTCAGGTAACTCCTCCGCCACAGCGTCTGTTCACCCGGTAACAGTGGATGAGTCAGACTCTGGTCCCACAGCAGCTAACTATGACGCATACCAGCAATCACACACACACACACACACACACACACACACACACACACACACACACATCAGAGTACACACTCACGAACATACAGTCACAACACGGAAAGCACACACACACGCACACACAGCATGGATATGCAAAGCACAAGCAAATCGCACACTTGCCTATATTATATACACAAACACAAATGTGAAATCATGCTGCAGAGAAATGATTGATTGGAATATTTTCTCAATCCAAATGCTATCCTCTGTCATTTCCTTGATTGTATTACATTGTTTTGTTCTACTCTGGATTAATGTTATTAGATTTTGGTAGCTATTTTCTTTCTTTTTCTGCTTCTGCAATGTCTGCTGAAATGTGTGTGATAAAGGGCTACTTGTAAATAATAATTTGCGATGGGTTCTAACGAGTAAATGTCTGATTTGTCATCATCTGCTGACTATATGCATAGTGTATCCGGTACATGAAAGCTTTTCCATTGTAGTTCTCTGAAAGCTCTTTTCTTGGAAAAATTCTCAGACTCCAGACAAGAAGAACATTTCCGGTCGGTTTGGGATTAAAGAAGAGGGCTTTGTTTTGTTAGCATGAGAAGTGCTGCATTGCTGAAACTGCATCAACAAAAAATCCCAGCAATGACAATTTAGCACACAAAACAAATCTATTTCATGGATTAGATTTAGTTAAACATATGTCTAGACCTGTAATGATTAGTCAATTGAAAGAAAACAAATCTATTTTGATAACCGACATATCATTTAAGTCAATTTTTAAGCAAAAAATGCCAAATATCTGATGTTAGAATTTGTCGCTTTTCCTTGTCTTACATTACAGCAAATTTAATATCTTTGGGTTTTAGACTACTGTTGGTTGGACAAAACAAGACATGTGATATCACCTAGGGCTCTAGAAAATTGTGATGGCCATTTATCACATTTTTCTGTTGTTTCATAGGCAAGCGATTAATCGAGAAAATAATCAGCAAGTTAATGGATAACGAAAATAATCGTAATAATAGTTGCAGCCCTACATCTTGTGATATATATTAAAAAGGTCTTTGACATCAGCTTGCACGAAATCATTCAAAAATTAACAAACAAACAAAGATTAAATCTTTTAATATAAGACCTAAAAATGAATCAAATAAAGCACAAAACGGAAACTCATTTGTGGTTATCCACCATGGAAATGCATTTGTTCTGCTAAGATGCCACACACACACACACACACACGTCACACACTTACTCACTGACCTATGAACTCAATAGCCTCCAAAAACCAGCAGCTGATGTCTTCTTTATGGTTGTCCTCCACAGGAATACATTTGTACTGGTACGTCCCCTCGAAGTGGTTGGGACAGTCGGCGGACACGTTCAGTAAGGCGGAGATTCCTATGGCGTCCAAGACCTCTTTCTTTGAGGCGTGAAGGGCACTGCCAAGGTAGAGGAACGGGAGGATCTCAACTGGGCCACCCTGGACGAAAGACAGATGGGAGGACGATGATTAATGAATTCTTTCTTTATAAATCAGCAGCGAAGAGACAGATTTTCTGTTCTGAGGCAGTTTGTTCATAATTCATTCAGTCAGCCAGTTCATTGAGAAACACCTCCTGACCCAACCTAACTTAGAGCCATGTTGGACATAATTTACTTAAAATGAAAAACAGCTTACACGATAAGACAAAGAATTCACTGTGTCAGTGTGCAGCGGAGGCCATAGACCAGATGTCTTCAGTATGAGTGTAACTTTGCTTAAATATTTTGTTAATCACATTAGCCACACTTATCATCGAACAGGGGTAGCTTATTATCTGTGAGATTAATGCAGGGTCATTCTATGTGCGCCATTTAGTTTGTTTCACGGCAAGTTATTTTCCCATATGGAAACACATCTCACCATAGGAGCTGCGTGACTGATGAGCTGACTAATGTTTACATGCTCAAACCATAGAATCCACAACGGAAATAGCCTGTTTTTGATTCATCTGTAAGTACAACCGATTTATCTTGGTGATTTACATTCACCGTTCTCTCGTGCTTCAATGAGAACACCTTGTACTTTTTCTGTGATCACACTTCAGCTATTCTGAGAAAAATATGCTCCACAGCAACATTTCTTCAGGAAGTCGGTTCTACTCGGTAAACGTGTGTTTGCAGCTGCCACAGTGTAAGGAAAAGCACAACACTGCATAATGTACAGTACATACTGTCAGTTATGTACTGAACATAGCATTGACTGAGGACGTGAAGGTTTGCTACTATTTGCTGCTATTTCCTGGAAAAAGGAAGTATCTCACGGAACATAAAAATGTGAATATATGTTTGTACTTTCTGGCTTTGGTTAAAACTATGAATTGTTAATTAACATTTAAATGCCTAAGCCTACGCCAGACCACCACCAACAGTACCAACAGCTGTCACCCTTCACAATCAAAAACATAAAGCTTTCATGGTAAAAAACAAAAACAAATGTTTTTATGATTAATACAAAATGTCGGGTTGGGTTCCACTAGAATTTGTACAAGCTGTGTCTTATCTGTTGTGCTGTAGCATATTATAAGAGGAAATATTTTCACTGAACACATTACAATTCACACATTTAAATATTCTAGTCTGTACTACATAAAGAGGAAATATATCCTGATGTGTTCATGTACCAATCCAATTTTGCGTCCAATTTTTGTTTACTTTGAAACAGATCTCAAAGCATATTCTAATGTAAGAGTGGAGGTATTGTTTTCCCTTTCATTGGATCTGAGGGGGTCAGCCGGTTTGGCGGTCTATACCGGTAGTGAGACTTATTGACGAGGGCTCTGTCTGTTTATGTCACTGCCGCTGACAACCTCGGTACTGACACAGCGTCAGGAAATGATCAATACTGCTAAGGGATGTAATGTGAGGAGGGGTGGGGGTGGAGGGGGAGAGGAAAATAGCGAGCGAGATTCTCGACTTGCAAATTCTACCCAGTCCATCATTTCCATGCTGCAACAAGAAGCTACAGCGTTCCTGGAATAAAAACCCCACCTGACAGTGTGGCCGAGACTATCAAGCATTTTTTCTTAGAAAACACACAGAGGCTGGATTGTCTGCATATCTCTTCCCAATGCGTTCCAGGGGAATTATACCCACACCACATGGAACTGTGAATGTAGCATAAAATCTGCAGGCTCAAACAGAAGATCACTGACCAACAAAACCAGGCCACCCAGGTCACAGGAAGTGACGCAGAGGTGAATCAACAAACTGTTCAGAAAATGTTGGTCATGTTTATGTTGTTTTTTTTCTAGCATGGCCTTTAGACTGAAGAAACAAATCTGGAACTACACTTTCACTGGTTTGGATACCCAGCCTGGATAGGGAAATGCAGGTGAATGATCGTGGGAAGGTAAACAACAGTTGGAGGCAAATAACCTCCAGTGTTTGTACATGGCAGCTCTCTGCGTCAGTGTGTGGAACTGAAGCTGACTTTTACAGGATAAATAGCTGAAACAGTTGATAAGTTGACTGACGTGACAATAATAAATTCCAATTTTTACAATGAATTTATCAGCTTTAATCATTATTTATCAAACACAAAAAGTTGTGTATTATTATAAACGGAATACTTTTAGCCTATGTAAGAAAATTAAAGACATTGCTTTTTGGTCTGATAGGCATTTGTGATTATTTTTCATATTTTTTATTAATTGGCTGCACACACTCAGTAGAAGCTTACACATGACCTACATCAGATTGACAGTGGTGATAGTGTCGTGGTTTACCTGGTCGTGGTGTGGCGTCCCACAGGACGAGCAGGAAGAGTCAATGCTGGACTGGCTGGTGAGGGACGGTAAGGACTTGGTCTTTAAACAATACTCTGGGTACTCTGTGAAAAACCTGTCGTAGCCACCTGGAAAAGAGACATAGTGATTAAATATTATACTTCAAATGCAGTGATTTGCCTATAGTATACCTTAAATTGGAAACAATCTTATAGTAAAACATGAGAAACACTACTGTCTCGTGAGAGTCACTACTGGGGACCACAGACAGACTTTAATATCTTCCAAGACCATTACAGAAATGTTTTTGTGTCTGGGGTTTAGAGGCATGAAACACCACATAAGCATACTTAAGGACAAAAGAAGCATGGCAACCCACATTAACATCTCAGCACAATCTGCACCAGGATTTATTTATTTATTTGAACCGACCCCTGGCCTACTTTGTCCTGTGTCTACTGTCGTGGATTTGAAAACAATTTCATCATCCCTTTGCTTTTTTTTTTATACATCTGTAGTTTGACCATTGCTCTCTGCACCTCAGGGATCAAATCAGATTAACTGGGAAAATGTCATCTTTATAAGCTACATACATTCACTCCTGTGCTTCAAGGCGCCTGCGTCATTAGGATGCACACAAAAATAAATAAATAAATAAATAATGCGCCACAGCTTGCAGCAGCTTTGGTTTTCAGATTTCCTGCAGTCTAAATATAGTCTGGTGGCTAAAACAAGTGTTGATTTGAGATTTTACAGCTTCCTATCAGTGATTTACCCGAAGCGGACTGTTTCTGAAAGGATCATGTGTGTCCTGTAAGTCCCTCCGGTTTGATGTGGCTTCTACGCACCAGCATTACCTCATTCACGCAGCTAACGACCATTGGTCTGATCTGTGAATGTGCGTAGCTGTGAGTGCCTAAGTGAGTGTGTGTATTGTAGAAGATAAAAAAAATTACACCAGTGCATAAAAATAGAGCACAGTTCGCATTTCAATCTCTGGTTTATAGGCTAATGAGCAGCTACAAAAACAATGTTCAGTATCTTTATGGAGGCAATAAAATAATATTGATTATGTTGGTTAGAAAAATGAAATGAGCAATGCCCCAGATAGGCTGGTGGCATATCCATTGAAACTAGGCTATCAATGAAATTTGGAGCTATTATTATTATTATTATTATTGGCTTTGACTGACCCATTTAAAGCCTCAATAAGATTAAATGAACATTATCATTAACATAAACATTATAATCTTCCATGTAAGTGTACTTTTATCATTATTATTTCCATTGTGCATCTTTTTTGACTAATATAAAGGCTTATTCACAAAGAAACGTAATTGGTAATAGGATATAACAATATTACAGACTAAATAACTATTGTGACTAAAAAATGACTAATTGTAGGCTATTACAGGTTGTTACTGCCCCATTTAAAGGCTGAATTTAAGAATGAAAAAAATATTTTTGTTACCCAACAGTATCATGGGAATCTATGGAATTAGTCATTTATAGACTATTACTATAATTGTATACCTCTGTACTGCCCTGTAATAAGATAAGGAATAACCAACCATTAAACATTAAATTAAATGCTTCCATGGACCTATTGAGGCGGAATCCTGAAATGTAATGACAATGTTTGGTGCATTTTAACATCATTACATGCTGCAGCTGACCCATATAAAGGCTGAGTGTAATAATGAAGCACATATTTACCTTTGAGCAAGTATATGTGTGTGCCGGAGGAGTCCCTGCACAGCGCGTTGAGCACCAGAGTCAGAGTGCTGTCCTCCTTCACCGCGTCGGAGTCCGGCGTCCTCTCGTCGTACAGCACCGCGGCGGAGTACATACCGGAGCGGAGGCGGCCCCGGACCTCCTCATCCCCGGCCAGTATCTGGTCCAGGCTCAGCACGGAGCCCTTGGCCCTGCGGCGCACGATTGTGTTGCAGCGGGCGTTGACGGCGCCGCGGATGTGTCCCGCGCTGAAGGCGAGGAAGGAGCGGCAGTCCAGCAGCAGGCACTTGGCGCTGTCGTCCTTTAGGAGCCGCTTCAGCACCGGGCAGTCCATCTCGCCCAGGTCCTCCATAGCACGTCGTTTCAGTCAGCGTGTGTAGACTTCACTGTCGCTTATCTCCGTCTCTCTGTCTCTCTCTCTCTCTGAGCCCCCACCGCCCTCCAAACCTGGAGAAGGCGCACGGATCCTGCGGTGGATCCCCTTATCGCATCATCCCGTGGACTGTATCCGCACTACTGTTTACGCTCAGTCCGGTCACCTCTTTCTTTCTCCCTCTCCCTCTCCGAGTGTTTCTCCTCGGGGTTGTTTCTCTTTTTTCCTTTTTTTTGTGAATGGGTGCATCGCGTCACGGCGGAGGTGACGTCAACCGCTAGCAGCCTATCACAAAGCGTCCAGTTTCCCGTCCCCTTTCCTCCTCTGCCGTTCATTCATAAAAAAAAAAACAAAAAAAACAAGACATCAATGAAAGGAGAGCCGATGGGGATGGAGATTAGAGTCCACGAGGTGCAGTGTAGCCTAGTTTGGCATTCACCATGCCTTAACCAGCTCAACACCACATTTGAATGATGGTTTCTTATGATGAAATAAAATGATTTTAAAAACCACAGCCCATTGTTATATCCCATTAGCTTCTGACCTTTGTTTCATTTATTTGTGGAGGAACAGGTTGTCGACATAGTAGAGATGCTCCATTTACTTTTTGATTCATATTTTATATTTAAATCTGAATTAATACATATCTTTCATGATGTTAATCAATTGACTCTGTAATGTGAAACCATTGCTTGTATATAGGCTACTGATATCACAGAGAATTAAAACACAACACTGCAGCTAGGCTTTGTGGAGCAATTTAGCATCTTTTTAACTGTTTTCTGTTGGTTTGTTTGGTTGTTTTGATTTCTTTTAAGCCATAAATATACTGTATATTTGGTCTTGCCGCTCTCATTATACCCTCCACCTTTTCCAGTAAATTAAACTGTCATAAACCCACTGTATGCTACCTGCTCAGCACCAAAAGGCAGACAGAAATTTAGCAAAACTAGCTTGTGAAGAAAGAGCATAGCAGCTAAAGTAGGCTACCACATATTTTCTCACGGTTGTTGGAGACAAAAACAGAGCTAAAAGAACAGTATATTATAAATATTGGACTGTCATTTGTTCAGAAATACAACTGCAAATGAATTCTAATGTTGCTTTGTTTCCACTGGACGCGAAAGTAGGCAGCTGTTTGCTAACATTTTAGCAACTTTATAAGATGGCATTAGCGATGTATTGGTTAGCTTGCTTTGATGTTTTTCTTCCCCCTAGTGGCCAGCTTTAAGTTCATGTCATTTCTTCAATTTGATATATTTTACTTGTCATTTAAATTAAATTCCAAAAATCTGATTTATATAAATTTGTACTTTAATGGGAATATTTCATATTTTCTGCAAATATGAGCATTTTAAGCAAAATGTAATTAAATTACTTAAACTTAACTGTATTTGATTTCATTTTCATTTAAGGTTCAGTTTTACTTCACCTATAGATAATTTTAGTCTGTGGTGTAATGTGCTGAGAGATGTTCTGGACTGCAGGTGGGTGTGCTTACGTATGTGCGCACACAAACGTTTGTGTGTGCGTTTGTAGAACGTCTGAGTGTGCATCTGTGTGCGTGGGTGTGTAATCCTACAAGCGGAAACGCAATTTGCATCTTCTATCACACAGCCTTGGCGAGCATGCTCAGGTATTTTGCATGTTGATCTAATTCTCATGGTTACGAGAGGAAAGAGAGCAGCACGGCAGCAGATGAAAGGAGGAAATCGCACACACCCTGACACAAACGGACTGGTTTCTAAATAGGCAGACACTCCAGCTGAAAGAGATAGACAGATAAACAGGCTACATAAAAAAACTGATCATTAATACTGCATCATTCTCAGATAGATTTATTATGAATGGGTTCATGTGGGAAAACGTGTCTGTTTGAGCTTATAGGTAGGCAATACATAAATATATGGATCTGTGTTTGTTAGGCTTTTGTTCCTTTATGCTCAACTCTGAAATGTTGTATATCTGATTTATTTTTAATAAATATTCCGAGATGTAATACATGATCTGACTGCAATGTTGAAATGACACAGCAGACAATCAGTATCAGAAGCTGCTTGTTTCCGACCAGCTTCTCGTGGGAAACTCTCATGTTTTCTGTCTGACATGGTAAAAAAACAAAAAAAAAAACAAGACTGTCTAGACTCAACTGTAAGCAAATGCCAAACCTCAAAAAAGGAAATGAGGCAGCCAGTTCATGGTTATGAGGCAAAAATATAGATGTGTAGGTATGTTTATGAAAACTGAAGCAGTCACTTATTGTATAATATGATATTTTTATTTTTTGTACAATTAAATATAAAATGTTTTGATTTTCATAAGACACATATTACCTGGAGTTACTGGCCATGAGAATATGTTGTTCCAACACATTTAGATCCGGTAAGTTACAAAGGTGCACTCCAACAATTTAGCATTGTACTTCTATAAAGTTGGGGTACTTCCAAGAGACATTTAAAAAAGAACAGCCATAACTGATGCAGCAAAGGCCGAGGTATCCCGACTTTTAGTCTCTAGTATGGGTCAAACTCCAAAAACAGCGGATTCTACATTTCTGGAACTCAATAGCGTCATTCATTAGACATTTCCCGTCTTGGTGACTGCAAAGGCCACAGTATGAGTCACATGATTCTCATCAAACCATTCAGTGAGCTCTTGTGCACTGTGTGGAAGCATCTGCATTGTTGTCTGTCCTCTCATTTATTCTGCTTTTTCTTTTAATTTGTCATTTGTCTGTAGATCCACACACCTCTGCATCAGATTTTGTGCAATACATCCAGGTTGTCCAAATCATACGTGAAAAAATTGCAGGAAAATCTGAATTGGGACACTATGATCTGTAATGTGTGTGTGTGTGTGTGTGTGTGTGTGTGTGTATATATATATATATATATATATATATATTATGTGTGCATGTGAATGTGTGTATGGTATTTGCTGCGTGTGAACATTAAGAGCAAACAGTTGACAGAAGCACAGCAGCAAAAAATGAATCATGAATAAAAGGACCTTAAAGGGAGAGGTGAGATGGAAGATGGAAGACGAGACAGCCACAGCCACAACGGGGATGAAGAGGAGGAAGAGATGAAGGATGACAAAGAGGAGAGAGGGAGAAGGGAAGGATGATTGATTAAGAAAACAGCGGTGATTACTTGTGCTGGATTGCAGCCTCTAGTGTCCCATATCAACACACACACACACACACACACACACACACACACACACACACACACACACACACCACGCCGCATTACTACCAACTCTAAACAATGCCTCGCACAGGCGGGATGGTGCTGCTGCCGTAGCAACAAGGGAGAGGTGTGGGAGGGCGGAGACAGCAGGCAGGGGGCTGCGAGGGGATTGGCTGGAAACAGACTCTGCACTGATGTCATCCCTCCCTCCCTCTGCTCTCCCCTGTCCATCCATTCATCCCCTCACATCCCTCGCCTGCATGCCGTCATCCGTCAATACAGTGGACGAGAGAGAGAGAGAGAGAGAGAGAGAGAGAGAGAGAGAGGGGATATTTTATATTTAAGTTTTGCACACGTCAGTGTTGGTAAATATCTCTCGTACTCATCCTCCTTTTTTACTCCATTTTCTTATCTCTAGTCCCTCGCTCTGTCTCTTTTGTTGGCCTCTTTCGCCCTCATCATCCTCTCTCTCTATCATGTTGTCAATTTATATTTTTCATTTACATGCACAGTGCATATTACAGTAATGCAACCTCACGGTAACTGCGGTGGAGTTTGCTAAAGGGCCAGTTCTGTCCGCTATCTGTAGTCTCTAGACAGATGTTACATATACCCCCCACAACAACAGCTAAACATGCAGAGCAATAATAAAAAGGACTATAGAGGACATCATTATGTAAATCGTTAGCAGGCAGAGCGGGTTTTCCATCACAGGCTTGGGGGTTCGATCCCTGGCTTCTCCTGTCCACGTGTCGAAGAGTCCTATAGCAGCGTATGCACATTGCTCCCATGTAATGTAATTGTAGTATTGTATGTATAATAAAATAGTTGGTGTTTTATAAACTTTGCATACGTTGAGTACACAAGGCCGGATAATTAAAACACCAACATACCATAAAACACAACACACACAGACTTGTATGAGTGTGTGTGTGTAATTCTTGTGCATACGCTCTAGATCTGTCCCACTCTCTAATCCCATAATCCAGTGGTTAAGCCTTGACTGAGGGCCGCTACATTTTCATGAATGAGTTTGTGTCATTTGTCGTGTGTCATGAGAGAAGGATGAAGGCAGACAGACAGACAGAGAGACAGTTATGTGTGTGAAAGAGAAAAAGAAGAATGAATATATGAGAAAAATTATGAGAGAGAGAGAGAGGCTGTAAGGACACAGGAGAGAAAAATGAAATTTAAAAAAGGTAGAGAGAGAAAGAGCAGGGCAAGTTGATCAGTGGAAGTGAGTGAGTGGCGTGGCAAGGGTTATTTCCTCTCAGAGGCTTGTTGACGCTCCTACAACACAGGGTTGAGTTCTCGTGGCAGTTTAACCTTTCCACTGGAATGACCAAATCATGAAGATGATATTTTTCTACTCTTCTGGTGAAATAAAAACAGTAATAAACCACATTTCGTAAGCGCTATTTTGCTTGTTGGTCAAATGCACCAAAAGGACAGACCCTTGGACCATGCTATTATGCTATTATCTGTTTTTACTCTGACAAATAATGCAAAAATATGCAACAGGTGTCTCACACATACTAAAAGGCTGGTTCACAAAGTCACAAAGAAACATGCCGCCCTCTCCATACAACAGCGGTGAGTAGCGATTCTGTCGTACTGAAACAGAACAGAATATTTAAAAAGCAGAAATGTGTCTTTCCAGAAAATGTCCCAGTTACTCAGGAAAGTAACTGTATGATGTGATGCTGCTAAGGGGTAAGTGAGAAAGCATGTTTTGAGATTTGCGTGAAACTATCATTTAAAGAACTACACTGACTATTTGTTGGCACACAGTTCCCTAAATGTAAGTGGTTCCCAACCTTTATATTTATTTTTAGTTTGTGAACGCTTAAAACAAAGCAATGTCTATTTGGGTTCCCTTGCCACTGGTTGCACATGTCCACTATGTTTCTTTTGTTTTATCTGAATACATTTTAGAGGCCTGAAGAGGTAAAATTACTCATTACTTAGAAAAAAAAGGCAAACATAAGAGCAAAGTCTGGAAAAAATAAACATAATTTTGAGAAGCAGAAATATGTTTCGTTCTACTTTCCTATCTTGTTAATCATCATGTGACCCTTTAGATTTATCTTGAGACCATTAGTGGGGGCCCGGACCCCCAGGTTAGGAACCACACTGCTACTGTATATGTGATGAGGGGAATCATCTCTAAAACCTTCTCCATATAAACAGTGTCTGATTTTGAAATCTACGGAAATTAAACAGAGTTCAAATAAATGTAGACATAATAATGGTAATGCTTTTAGCCAAATTGGATTGTACTCTCAGTTAATGTCAAGAGGCACAGTTTTTGATTTCTATTGTCTGAATTTTTAGTAGGTAGGTGTTTTTAATTTCTTAAATTGTTTTGATTTTCAGGGCAATGTTTAGATTTCTGGTATCTTCTGGCTGTTTTGATTTCAATTACATATTTATATCAATAGATATTTTGATTTCTGCTGCCTGTTTATGTCATTTTAATGTTTTGATTTAGGCTGTCTGTCAATGATAGTAGGTGTTGCTTTGATTTCTGCCGCAGGCTGAACCACTGGAGTTTGTGGGTTGATGCCATGTTTGTCCAGAGCTGTTTGTGGAGATTCTGAGAGACTGTGGGTTAATGAGTAATAAAACAGGTCACCAGCTGCTTATCCTCATTTCAATGGATCAACTTACTGACACACACACACACACACATACACAGATGCGAGGTCATTGCACTGAATCCCTTCTTGTCTGGCCCTCACATGCTAACCTACTGAACCGGAGGCTGCAGACGTTCTGTCTGCACACACACATGCCTTATTGCCTCTTTACTCCCACTAGTTAATGTGTGAATTGTGAGTTTCTCATTTGGTCGTTGTGTTGCCTTCTTCCTCCTCAGGCTTAAGTGCAAACACGACACTATTTGACAATCCTTGACTTCTGACATGAATGAGCTTCAGTTTGCGGGAAATGCATTTTATTTTTTAAACAGTAGTGTTAAAAGAATTAGTACTGAAGTTGAACCTTAAATTAGGTGCTGGTAGGTGGATTTTGTTACCTTGGGACAGAGCCAAGCTAGCTGTTTCTCCCTGTTTCCAGTCTTTATGCTACGCTAAGCTAACCGTCTCCTGGCTGAGGCTTCATATTTTATATTTATTTTCGTCAAGAAAGCAAATGAACGTGTTTCCCAAAATGTCAAACTATTCTTTTAACTTAAATGTTGACATCTGCAGTGCCGTTAGCACTACATGCTACGCTCCTAGCACTTTGAGGAACACGCATCAATACTTCTTACGTCCACAGAAACCAATGATCAAAAAATAAGAACAAATAATAAAGGCTTCCTGTGAGCATAAAAGTGAAGTC
Source organism: Maccullochella peelii (assembly GCA_002120245.1). Lineage (NCBI taxonomy): Eukaryota > Metazoa > Chordata > Actinopteri > Centrarchiformes > Percichthyidae > Maccullochella > Maccullochella peelii. The sequence goes on along the minus strand of LKNJ01000350.1, from coordinate 332,105 downwards.
TAACAGTGAAGCCTAACATTACATAAATGCTCATCATGGAGGATTGTTTTTACAGCAGCATGACATTTTCAACCCAAATTGTGGCAAATAAACCTAAAGTAAAAGTGACATTACAGTGTAAATAATCTTTTTTTCGTTCCATCTCTATCTCTTTCTTTCTCACACACTCACAAAAAAACTCACTTATTCCTCATTCAAATCTCACTGTGTGTTTTGAATAGCCAAAGCAGCACAGGATGAAACGGTGAGATCATATTCAAACTTATTCATATTTTACTCAAACATCCGTAACCCGGGGGAGTGCATGCAGCCAAACATTCCTGTAACGCCTTCAACGTTCAAACTGTGTTTTCAAACTACGCAGCTAATACAAATATTGTTTTAGTAAATTAGAACAGGAGAGAAGTTCATGATCATTGCCCGGAGGAAGCTAAGGTTTTCAAAGTACCTTCCTGTCATAAATACTGTCTCACAGCTTGGGAACGAGTCCAGACTGCATGTTTTTATATTTGGCAGTCTGGGTAATGTCCACAGGCTGGTGCTGAGGGATTTAGCAGTGATGCCAAAGAGAGAGGTCAAGGTACAAGCAGTCATCATATCTTTTACTGTAAATGTGAGGATAAAAAGTTGTAGTCCATAGTAGTCCAAGTGTCCAGTTAGTTTTCTGTCAGGCTAACGCTAAAACATCATATAGCCTATATTTTTAGCCTATAGTGCAAACAAAATAACATTAACATTATATTAAGGAAAAAATAATTAAATATGCGAAATAATAACAGACAAGACAATTACACAAAACATACACACACAAAATACAATACAGTAAGATAAAAGATTAAGTAACTGACACAATAAGTTGTTTTTTATAATTTGAATGATTTGCATCAGTGGCTCAGCTCCTCTCAGTGTGTTTGTGAATGAATGCCTATGAATGAAGACTGTGAGAAGGGTTATCTGCAGGTCAAAAGCAGGCAGGACTTAAGCACAACTTGTGTGTGTGAGTGTGTTTGTCTGGCAAGAACACACATGGGGATTAAAGACAGGAAACAGACTGGCGTTGAAACCCTTCCCACATCTGTACATAAACACACACACTCTTATGTGCCTCTCTCTCCTGCAGTTTGTTAGTAAACTGGTACATTTAATTTGTGAATCCAGATGCAAAAATTTTATATTTTGTTGTTGCTAACATGCACACAGTCAAACACACACACAACCTGGCGTCGCACTCTCTCGCCATCTTATGTGGCAGAGGTGCGTCCAACTTGACACCCATGTTGACGTCATAAATCTGCCATGTTTTTGTTTGAGAAAGTGTGACAGAGCCAGAAACTGTGGTTACTAAGGCAACGAGCGGGGCAAATATGACTGGTGACGACAGGTACAGATACACAAATATACACAAGCATACACACATAGTACTCTCAAAGCGCACATGCATATATGCAGAAAGACAAACCATGTTGACCTGTGTTTCATTTGATGCGCTATTTTTTGTTCATTTTCCCAGAAAACAACATGAAGGGCAGCTGACCAGTGATGGAGGATACTAGGGGAGGAAGGGGGGAGGAGAGGAAGACAGGAGATGAATGGGGGAGGAACGAGAGGAAGCGGAGTGTCCTTGTTAATGTGACACTGTCACATTTAAGTGATTGAATTTCCTGTGTGTTTGTGCATGAGTGTATAGCCATGAGTCAATTGCTCGGTTGCTTGTCAGCCAACATGACTAGAGTTACACAACTGAAACATTTCCCTCCTCGCCCTCTTGTGTGCCTGCTGAAGGCTCAGAATGAAACTCAGGGCTCAAGGTGTTCTCACAAACTTCCACAGTACAACGCAATTGAATCACATTATGTACTGCGTGTTGTAACATTTGACAAGCTGTCTCTTCCTGCTAGCTTCCTGCTCTCATGCTATAACCAGTTGTAAAAAATATGCAGCAGAAAAGTCAAGTTTAAATGTAAAATGTAGATTGTTACCAAGCATTCCTTTAAACCTTGTAGAGCCCCATGCAGAAGCTTAATTACTTGTGTAATTTACAATTTTTGCCATTTGACTTCTGTCGTAGCCTACATTACACTCACATATTTGGTAACAGATTAACATTTATCTTTTCTCAGTTTTAAAATAAAACCTATCTTGAATGTTTTAAGATGTTTAAGAAATTCTTGAAGAATTGGGGATCTGCACATATGAAACATTAGTATGCAAGCAGATCAACTGGGAGTGAATACATTTCTTGTCATCTACCAGCTGAATCCAGTAGAACTCTACTGGTTGGGAAACAGCACTGGACCAATAACATTAAAAAAAACTTGAGCCTGAATCCATTAAAATTAATTAATTCCAGTAGAACCCAGTAGACCTGTAATAAAATGTCTGTCATGGATTTCTTTATCAAATTACAGGGAGATATTGCCTGAAAAGCAAACACACATTGTTGTGTAATGTTGCCTAAAGGAGAACCAACTCACAGTCATGTGTGAACCTGCTAACAATAGCATGCTAACAGAACTAACCTGACCTAACAGCCAGCTGCTGTCCACAGACACAATGTGGGTGGACATGGTGGATCAAATTCTTCAACTTTTACTCACCCTTCTTATACAGTATATATATATATATATATGTATGTATACACACACACACACACACACACACACACACATAAATTGGTGTTCCTTTCACTTAATAAAAATATAAAAAATACAAAAATAACATTCCAGGAAGGATAAAAGAGAAGTTGTTCCCTCCGTCAACAAGTAGTTTTCATAGAAGACATTTTGACATGTCACAGTAGGAAAAGCATGGGTGTAAATGGTAAAATGAATGACGGCTGAATTCCAGTAAGCTTGGTTTCAGGGTCCTGGTATATCCCATTCTCATTCTGTTTAATCTAATCGTACACTTTGTATTTCTGCCATAGTAGCTTCCATCCGGAGCACTAAATATCACTGTATTTCAGATGTGACGGTCAAGTCACATTTACTGGACCTCTTAGCTAATCGCATTGTGTTGTGGCTGATATGACATGATCTTTTGCTTTTTTAAAGCACACTGCATTATCCACATTGACTTTGCCATGGATACCCTACCCATTGTCTGTTTATGCTGCAAGCAATACTGCACATGCCCTTTGCTTTAACATGCTGTCTATAAATAGCCAACCCTTGGTAAAGAGCAGCTTTTAGACAATATTACTGGGAGAGTTGGGCTGTTAGATACAGAAACTTACATAATTTCGAGGGTGGCCTGAATTCTGGGAACCAAAAATATTTTGACTGATTTTACTGTATTATCCAGTCACAGATATGTCCTACTATCCAGTTCCCATTCTAGCTGCAGGGGAAATGCCTCCTTCTTCAAAATGTTTCCCATAAATTATTCCTTAATCCTGTCACGCTTTCGCCTCAGCATTGTGCTTTAATGGCTCTGAAACTTGTGGTTGCCAGGGAACACTGGATAATATTTTGGGCCATGTGTCTCATTTGTTGTCTCCTGCTGGGAATATTACCCATCTTCATTGTACTTGACGATCACCTTGTTCATCACATTCGGGAAGACACTATTGTGGGCAGTCTTTTAATGCTTTATATTTTAAGTTCAAACCTGAAACCATGAGGAGGATAAAACACTGGAAAGTTCACTTGAACTCACAGTCCAACTCCTACTCATTCCACCAGTAGCTGCCAAACACCAAACCCATTCTTCTTTCTGTTTTCTTTTTTTGCACCAGTGTGTCGGGACTGAGAGGTTTTCGCTGTAACTCCCCATGTTCAAACTGCTGTTATCTTCTCCAATTGTGAAAAGACAAACATCCTCCTACACTCCCACTAGGATAAGTTCTGAGGAAAAAAACATGGCATGGAGGACACAGTGATGTGGCACTGAATCAAGACAACACTCTTACAAGCGTGATGGCTGACTAGAAATGGAGAAAAGGGTTTTTACCGGTTTAGCTGACCTCAACCCCATTTTACTCAATAAACAGCAGGTTTTACGCTCCATGCATGCATTTCAGATGATGTTTTGATGCACACGACTACAAGCTACAGCCTTAAAAATGATCATCAAGTAGGATCAACACCTCTGACAGTAATATCATGTGCTTCAGAAAAACTGGCATGTACTGCAGGGCTAATATGTTTTATTATAAGGTGTTCCAGATATGTTTTTACCTGCTCTATCAAAAAACAAAAGTGGACGGTTACATATTTTTCAGAATTGCAAAATGCACCCTAGTTTTGTAAATGTAATATTTCAAATATATTTCCATTCCAAATGGGACTATTTACATTATTATGGCTTTGTGCTTTGCAAGTAGTTGCTAGTGTTTTCAGGTAGTTACGGGTTTCCCCTTTCTTTGCAGCTTAGCTGTTCCAATGAATTAATCTACTTAAGTGTGTCCACTTATACTGCTTTAGTTATCATTACAGTGTGCTTATATAATCCCATGCCTCCATACTACTGCTCATTCATCCCACAATTCACCCATATACTCACTCATCTCTGATGTGTATGCCTGTGATCCAATAATAAAAATGCTCCTTTAAGGGAGGTTAGTTGTGTTCATGGAATGGGTTTAAAATTAAGTAAACTGCACACTGTTGTCCTTGGCACAATGTCTTCTTTTCTGATGCAACTACTGTATAATTAATTTATCATAAACTATATAAATAAAGTTAATAGTGCAATTAATATGAAGCACATTCTGCAAGCTAGTTGAGGCAGACGACTTGCGTTGCCTGCAAGACTCAAATACACTCAGATACAAATTTCTACTTGTTGTGACATATTTCCAATCCACCCTTTGAAATAGGATAAAGTATTTAAGTCTTCAATGCTCTGATCATATTTATGCTTTGCCATGTCAGCTGCTGCATTGTGCACCTGAAAATTCTGCTACTACTATTGCTAATATGTCATCAGCCACACCTCCCCAGCACCCTGGGGGAAAGCTACTACCATCACTCCCTAAACTCTGCTGTGCTGAGTTTGTTGTATCCTTGCGGGGAGTGATGAGGCCAAATATTGACTGCACATATTCTGCATTCATATAATTATCCAGGAAAGTTTTAAAGGCAAATGTGAAGCATGACTATCACCCGTTTCTAAACTCTGCATCTGAATTCTATGACATTATACCTGAAATAATGTTTCATTGTAATGAAACCCGAAATATTCTGCTTGACTACCAGTTTGCTTGTTTAATTACTTGAATGAACAGCTAAGTTCACTATGTGCAAATCATGGCCAGGAGTGAAAGGGGGACTATTAGAAAAGTGGCCTGATCTCTTAATTCAAACTGTGTGAGCATGGCTAAAGCTGTAGAAGAAACAGGCCTGCTATTGTTGTCTCTATATCTGAGCGTGTTGGGACGCCAGCTTTCCTAACAGCTGAGGATAAACATGCTGAGCTCTGTGACACCAAGCAAACGACACAGATTGAGAGTAAGAATGCAGTGTGTCTGAATGGTACCCTGGTCTGCTGGGCTGCTTGCTCACTGTGTGTCTGCACAAGTGTGCGTGATGGGTTCCGACCGAGATTTATGATGCTTTTCAGCAATTTCATCCAGGGAGTGGGCATTGATTGTTCAGTTTGTCTAAAAGTGAACTTGTTGACAGCAAACACTAAATAAAATACATGTAATATGTGTCATACATGCTAAATGAGAGAAGTCAGTTCCCAACAGTAGGGTTGTGTTTCGATCAAAAATATTGATACTGGTGTCAATACGATGACTGAGATTTGCTATGGATGCCAAAAATACCTTCTTGATACCTTACTTTGATGAGCATTAACATGTTTTCTTCTGCAGAAAACAACAACTACAAACAAACAATAAGTAAATAATAATACCTAGCATCACCCAACAGGTAAAATTACACAGTGACACATCTATAAACAGGAGGTAGTTTGATATTTGATATTAGTGCAGTGGAAAGGCAGGGGACATATTTATGCCAAACCAAATTCAGCGAACTCAGTTTTATCTAATTACAACCAAACAGTTTGCAACTTTACTTTGATGCTGTGTTGGATATGGTCATGCAAAACCCACCTGAGCCCCACTAAGCGAACATACCACGCACAGCTTAAAGGGTAAGGCATGCTATTATTATTATTTATTTATTTTTGTCAATAAATCCCATGACAAGACCAAAACCAACAATGTGTTAGTACCTCTCAGTACTTTACAACTTCCTTACCCTGTCTGTGGCTCTCAGCCCAAAGTCCATTGGCTCCTACGGAAGGCGCAAATCTTTAAAAACAAGTCATGAATATATAATCTGATATTTTAAAAAGGTTAAATAATTTCCTAAAACAGCTAGACACTGTAGTTTTTAGCAAATCACACTCAAACAAGAATAAATAATGCATTTGTTGGGGACTATTTTCAGAGGCGAATTAATAGACATTTAGTGGGCTGGTGAGTATTTACAACACCAGGCCAGTGTGGGAATGACTGGAATAGTTTTGGGACACAATAGAGGTCTATGCCAAAGAAGAATAAGATATATCAGGCTTTGGATACATGGACAATGCTTGTTATTAAGACTAATTCACTGTTGGTTTTCAGTCTTTTCATGGGATTTGATGAGAAAAAATAGAGCATCACCAGCCCTCATCTCATTCCATCCATCCCTCTTCCCTCTGCCTTTCCCCTCCAATTCCACCTCTTCTTCTTCTTCCCAAGTGGACGTCACAGGAGACAGAGTCATTACCCCAGCAGCTAAAAATAGGTCAAGTGTTGTTCCGTGATGTTGAAATTAATGACTGCACTCCCAAAGAGACAGGCGGAGAGTGATATGAGAGACAGAAGAGGAGGACAAGTGGTTGAAAGTGTTTAAGAGACAGAGTGAGAGTATGTCAATGAGAGAGGGAGGAGGGTGTTTGGAGAGGGATGCATTTATTCAACTGTACTTCCACAGCACTCATCTGACTCCTCTCACATTGCAACTGCAACATCATGGAACAACACTTGATTTTAATTTTTAAATTATAATGACGGTCACAAGAGGATGACAGCTAGTCCTGAAATAGTCTTCATGCGTAGTAAACTGTTGAGTTATTTCTGTCACGTCCCGTTAGTCCTTGTGTGTCTTATTTTGAAATCACTTCCTGTCTTGTCGTTTCAGTTCCTGCCCATGTGTCTGCTCGATTAGCCCCACTATTCAGGATTCTGTCTTACCCTTGCCTGTACCTTTGCCTCGCTGCCTGACCTTTTGGACATTCGACCTCGGCCTGCCTCTACATCTGTTTTGCCCAGCCTTTTTGTGTTTGTTACTTTTTGCTATTAAAGCTCACTTAAAAGACTTCCTTGCTGTCTGCTCCTAAGTCCACTCCACGCTGTCTGACAATTTCAGTGTCAAATACATCTGGGTCAAGATAATGTCCATGCAATGAGATTTAAGAGGACTAAAAGACGCAGTTGCATTAACCTTAATGATTTCCGTTGGTTTATTTTTATTGTGTGTGAATAAAGCATTTGAGTATTTATAGTAATAAAGCAATAAGTCATATATTCTGAATCAAGAACATCAGAGATTGTAATTTATATTGGAAAGATTTATAGTATCTCAAATAGGAACCGGACAAAGGTATGATATAAGTTATTTCTAAGGCTCATTTGTATTTAAGGTCAATTGTTATTCAATGAAAAAAACAGGGGCAGATTGGGTTACACACAATTTCACCCAGATTGTATGCCCACACATCCATGTTTCTTGCTGTAAGAGGACATTTTAAGTTAACAAGGTCCTATTACAAAGAGCACAGCTCAGAAAGTGACTTGAATGACTGAAGAAAAAATGAGGGGAAACACAAATTAGCTCCTGATGGTGTAACTTTTTTTCTTTTTAAGCCATGCCAGCTGGATGGCTCTAGATCGGTCAGTCCACCACCTCAGTCCAGACTGAAACATCTCAAAAACTACTAGATGGATTGCCATAAAATCTGGTGCAGACATTCATGTTCTCATCAGGATGAATTGGTGATCCTCTGACTTTCCATATAGCACCATCGTCAGGTCAAAATGTTAATGTGCCCAGTACATTGGTTTATGACTAAATACCTGCAAAACTAATGACATTAGGTGCTAATTAGCAAATGTTAGCATGCTAACACACTAAACTAGGATGTGAAACAAGGTAAACACTATACCTGCTAACCATCAGCATGTTAAGACTGTCAATGAGCCACTAGCATGCTGTAGAGTCTTGTTAATCTTATTTACACATAGTTTTTACATTCAAAAAAGAAACAGATATATTCCCTGATAAAAAAAAGAAAAAGAAAATATTTAGCTCTTCATATTTAAAACATGAATGTAGGCCATACGGTCTGTGAAAATCAATGTCATGATCCTAATTGTTCAATTTCAAATTCATAAAGAAATTTTAACATGAAGGCATCTCTGATGTCTGATGTCGACTGAGAACATGACTACAGATTGTAAGCTGTTTCCGCACATCGATCAACTTCCTCAACAAGTCACAGGAAATGTTCATTAATATTCTATGGAGCTGAGCAACCTGAAACTCAACTGATGTTACAGTATGACCGGCAACTCACTGAGCACTTCTCAAATTCTATCAAAGGCACTTCCTCTGAAGATATAGGACCATTTGCTGCAACAAATGATTATATACTTATATTTGACGAAGTGCTCTGCTCCTGGGGGCTCCCTGGTGAATCTGAGCAGCAGCGCGGAGTTCAGCAGAACAGGGAAGATAAATGAGACAATTAAACAGCTTTATGGCACCTCAATGACTAATGGCTTTTCCATCCTGCCTGTCTGAGCACAGACAAACACAGTAGTAAGCAGCAAGGAGTGTGTGTGCTGCATTGACGGACACATGCTTGTGTGTTTATGTCTGTCTGACTGTGTCTCTGTGTGTTTGTGTGTGGGCTGGAGGTTTGTTGCAGAAATTTCCAGATAGACAAACACTTGTAGACGTCAAACAAATGAGACTGAGAATACCAGGTGATATGAAGGAAACACAAAGGCAGCACAGTTTTGTGAATGATCTCAACAGTAACAACAATAATTCATCATTATACCCTTTGTTTACATTTTATTACTGTGCTGAATGTCCACAAGCTGTGTGTTTGTTTTACAAATCTACATTGACCATTCACTAAACCCCTTCCCTGTGTTTTTCGTCAGCTGCAAACACATGCATATCTGGCAAACTAGCTTATGACCTACAGCAGTAATGCTAACACAATGTTAGTTCTAAGGCAAAGGAGAATATCTAACCATATTATTTGTGAGGTTACCAGTTAGGTTAGAACAAGTCCCATTCAGTACTAGCACTTTCACTGTGTAGTATTTCTCCACTGTGTGGGAGCCAGTCCTGGATGCTACTATATATATATTAGAGAGTAGGCTAACGTTAGCAGCTCTGTTCTGTACTTTTTGTATGCAAAGGTTTAACTCCTGCAACCCCATATATTTTCCTTATCATACTGTATTGTGATACTATGGCTATAATATATATATATATATATTCTTGTATAATGCAATACAAGAAGAAATGCGTCTCCTTTATTTCCATGTGTTTTACATGGACCAACAACTGGTGAGGATGTTGAGTTTTTGCCTGGGACATGCAGCTTTAGTCTCAGTCTTTCAGCATATCATGCATATATAGCCAAAAAATTGCCTTTTACAAAGTTCTCATTTTCAAACAAGTCAGCAGGAGACAGCATTTTCAACCAACTCCCGAGGGTAATACTAACAGCTGATAAAATCTTCTAGCAACAGTTGTCATTACAGCCAACAAAATCGAAGGGTCACAGACTAGAAATGAGGAGGCTGCTTTTGTCTACCTCTTTCTGAAATCAAGGACCCCATCATTTCAGAAATTACAAAGAATTTAGAGCGGTAAATCTGCTACCGGAACTACTGGAAAGCTTGACAGGCGTAACAGTAACTGGTAAACACACATTGTTTACTGTGACTACTATTTGTCTGTGTCCCAGCATGTGTGCATGTAGCAGGGGTAGGGGCTGGGTTTTCCTGCCTTCACTTCCTGTTGTATACCCTATTAAAGGTCAACGGTCCACTGAGGAGTGGACAGATAGGACAGTCATGTGGTAATTAGCTCTGCTCATTAAAACTGACCTCAGGCTTTGTTCTGCCATCTGGATACAGTGTCCTACCTCCTGTTAGACGTGTGTGTGTGAGAGAGAGAGAGAGTGTCTGACATAATTTCCTTTTTCTCATTCACATCTTAGTTTTAATTGTATGAACTGTGAATCATGAACACATCATTCTTAATTAACTACATTTTGTAATCTACACGTAGGAAAGAGAAAACCACCTCTGCTCATCACATTCTTTAACATTAACATTCACAAGAGCAAAATCACTAGGCCATTGTTTGTGACTACATGGTCAGCTGATATTTAAATTATGTTTTAAAATGTGAAGAGGTGGACCACAAGGAGGCACATGGACAGTTGGTTCAACCTTGAACGCAACAAATATGCTGTTTTGTTCATCTCGTGACCTAAAGGTCTCAGGTTCAATCCTTGCAACAGGCAACGTGTCCGAATCCAATCAATTTCTTATATGTCAAACGTGCAGTAACAGAACATTAGTAGTTAAAGGACCATATTATGCATGTTTTAGACCATAAACTGTAGAAAACTTTAAAACTGTCAATTCATAGTTTTATGGGGAGTTCTGTGCAGGACTGGTTATTTGTTTTTACAAATTTTTTTGCGTGGATTCAACAAATGAGATATAACATGTTAATTCGTGAAATTTAAAAGGTGCTGGTAGGCAGATTTTGTTACTGTTGGACAGAGCTAGGTTAGCCATTTCCCCCCTTCTAGTGTTTAGGCTAAGCTAGGCTAAGGGGCTGCTGGCTGTAGCTTCATATTTAACTGAAAGATATGGGAGTCTAACTCTAGGCAAGAAAGTGAATAAGAGCATTCCCTTAATTGTTGAACTATCCCTTTAAAGTCCCCGTACTCAACCACAATACCATTATAATAACAGCTGACATAATATTCACCTATTCATCAACAATATCAATGCATTTTCCACCATACAGACTTTAATTTAAGACAGCAGCTGCCAGGAAGGAAGGAACTCAATCTACAAAATTACAGTATGCTTTGGAAAATAACATGCACTCAAGTGTATGTGATTCGTAGATTATGAGCTAAAACAGGGAAACCATGAGTATCATACTTCCTCTCAGTGTTTTAAACTAGATCAGAGGGCTTAAACAGAATAAAGAGAACAATTAAATAGCTCTAAAAAGCAAATGACGTGAAAAAAGCTAAAATAAATAAAACATAAGAGGATTCACATAAGTCGCTTTCGCCTGTTGTAAATTGTTGTGAGTAGGAGCAGCAGCTAATGGACTAGTGCAGGGAGAGCAGTGAGTCATACCACTCTGTTCACAAGAACGCCATTTTCTGCCAGATCACGTGTGATGTATGTTTGCAAGTGTGTGTGTGAAAAAGAAACTGAGACAAATGACTGAGTGAGACAAGTAAGAAATATGCATGTCTGCAGCGTAATTCAGTGTGTATAGGAGGGAGTATAGTGTGTGTGTGAGAGAGGAACACAGTAGGTTTGTTAAGCAGCTCTCTGCAGGACAAAAGCATCTTTCTGAGACACATGACTATAGCTGATTATGCAGACTGCAGACGGCATTAACAGCATAGCTCACATTTCATATGTTACATACTCCAGGCGTCATTCACACTGTAGCTGTTCCAGTTCAGACTGAACATATTCTTGCTGCTGGGTTATGTTAAAGTGGCAATAGACAACTTTTCAGCGTTTACCCAGCGTGTTTCCAATTTTCTCTGAAGAAATGACGATCAACTATACTTTGGAAATAAAAGAGAAGATTAACTGTAACTGTCATTTAAGTGTTTTAGCTGCTAACGCTTTATCAGTACCAGTCACACTATGGCAGTGGTTCCCAACCTTTTTGGCTTGTGACCCCTCATCACAGGATATGCACATGAGTTGTGAGCAGTTCAACCAACCACTTTCTTAGATAGCATCATTTGAAGAATTTTTATAGGATGGGAGACGTAAAAGTGTACCATATTTCAAAAGGAAAAAAAACACAAATTGAAGAAAAAACTTAATTTTGCATAACAGTTTTTGTCTCTTTTTATCTTATTCCTTGAATCATTCGATGACGCCCCAGATCATTAATTCATTATTTTGGGAACCCCTGACTCCCAAGTTGGGAATCACTGCGGCACCAAAATAACAAACCCCATACTGAAAATGAGGCCGGGACACCTTAAGAAAAGGAATCGGTAGCACTTCAAATGACAGAATATTTCTCCTGTAAATTTGACAGGATACAGCAACCGAAGCAACTACAGTGAAATACTCCAAATGTTACTGTTTTTACTAAAAATATAGCACACAGGCTCACAAAATAACAATGTAGCGTGATAGCTGAGTTGAGTTGCAGTTAGACACTGTCTCATACGTCAGACCATAAGACAACATAAAAAAGACAATTACAGCACTTACCTGAAAAACAAATGCAAACATAACACAGTATTTAATATAATACAAAGAATGTGTACTACACGTGAATATTAATAAATAAGAAGTTAAAACAATTTTTATCAATGTAGCAGAGACAGGATGAGTCTAGTTTGGTTTATGAATCAGGTGCTACAGTTATTTAAAATGTAGGCGTGCGCTCTGAAACGCCTTCAGGCATCATTTACATGAGATTCAGATGGTGTGCGTATCACTGCCAACTGCTTTCAAAAATAACCAGGTTAGTGTGTGTGTGTGTGTGTGTGTGTGTGTGTGTGGTGTGTGTGTGAGACTTGCATACTAAAAGAAAGCAAGTCAGTGTCGGTATGACGAACTGTTGCTAAGCAGTGGTGGTTGCTAGGAGGTGGAGGGGGGAAGGGAGACAGGTTTCAGTCAGTGATGGAATCTGAGGGCTTACCTCTGCGTGCACGCGTGTGTTCCCCCTGATTTATTTCGCTTAAATATTGATACTGCAGTGTGGGGGGAAAAATGCAATTTCTACCTTTCTACCAAAGCTGCAGTTTTGGGGCCAATTTCAATATCTGTTCACAACAAACAAAGGAAAAAGGAAGGTGTATCTCAATTCAACCTAGAAGCAACGTCTGATGTATAAGACAGGTTTGGCGAGAGTTTCATGGTGAATCTTTATAAACTGTAATAAATGACTCATTAAAAAACAGACCAAAAACGTCTGTCTAGCAGTGTCAGATTCAACAATGGAGGAATGAGTCACTTATTTTGTTTTCTGTTGCCGATTCATCAAGCAAAGCTGCAGAATATCTGGCAGAGGAACACAGAGTGAAACCAACACACTCTTCGGCTTTCCCCAGGACGATTACTGTATTATACTCAGCAGGGGAAAGCCTCACAGTTTGCGGGCTTCCCTCTGTGTGTGTTCACATATTTTCCAGCCTTTTCTTTCTTCTAGACAGGCATGTTTGGCCTCTACAGTTTTTAGTGCTCATATCTAAACATACTGTGCATCCTTAGCCGGTGTCGCTCCTGTCAGATCTGGTCTAATCCAGTCGGGTGAAGGAGATGGTGGGGGTGTTGACGGGGCGAGACACAGGCAGCCATTTGTACTCGAGGTCCTGCGATGGAGGGTCCAAACGCCAGACATAGTGCATGTCATACATGCACGCTTCCTGGCAGCAAAACACAAGAAAAACTGTTTTCTATATGTGTTGAAATTTCAGTATCTTTGCTGCATCGACATACTGTAAACAGGGACCTACTTTCTGCCTGACAGATGATATTTAGAGTTAAAAGCAGTGGGAGTGTAAGTGACAATTTTCTCATTTTTTACAGCAATGCAAAAACAAAATGTTAAACTAAAAGGCACTTGGCAGAGCGAGAGCCTCCGCCAACGCTGAATAAGTCTCCAACTTAACTAAGCTACAGCCTACGTAAGACTTTATGCCTGTTTGTTTGTTGTTTTCCAGGTTTGAAAATAGCAATGCAACGCAACACCTTTTAGCAGCCAAGTTGAAACAGAACATTCGTTCCATAGGACTCTTGAGGCAGAAATGACTCAGATCATAAACACTTTTGTAATATCTGTGCTCATTTGCCCATCTAGCAGAGCTCAATAAAAGCTTTCTAACTGTGTACAATTCTCATTTTTCACTAAAATGTCACCAGTTAACACTCCTTCCATCTCCAGTCTGTTTTGTGTAAAAGTCGAACTATGGTATCACAAGACAGGACAAATCTAAATGTTCTGTTCTATTTTATTCTACATACTAAGTGCACTCAGAGCTGGTGATATCATAGCCAGCATTCCCCATTTGCTGATAGTCAGCCACAGAGCCGACTAATCGCATCCACCAGCAACAGCCAGTTGCCCCGCCACCATCCACTTTATGAATGAAGATTTTCCTGATAGAGGGGGAGGAGCAGGATGAATGAACAGGGATGGAGGAAGGGAGGAAAGAAGTGAGGGAATGGAGGAAGGATGATGAGGGTGGGGGTGGGAGCAAGGAGGAAAGGGGAAGGATGAAGCAAGGGAGCGATGAGTCACATCTCTGACCTAGATCCATGCAGTCTACTTCTTACTCTGGTCACACCCTCCCGTGGGTGTGCGTGTGCGTGTGTGTGTGTGTGTGTGTGTGTGTGTGTGGAGGTATGTGTGAGTGGTCAGTCTGCTGAGAGCCAATCAGACACACTTTAAACAGCCAAATGGTCTGGTGTTTTAGCTATGACAGAGCAGGTTACAGTGAGAGATGAGGTTCAACGTGTGCATCATTAGTGCAAAATAAACCTTGACAAGGTGATGGATAGTGTGTATATTTCTTGTATTATCACACAGCAGTGTTGGGTCAGTCACTGTATGTGCTGCTCAGTGTTGCTGAGAGCAATTTTAATAAGGGACTGAGAGAACTCCTAAACCCAGAGAAGGGGCGGGGTTGACCCCGTTGCTATGGATGAGATGTTTTAGAATTCATTTAGTGTACAGTGATTGGTTGACAGGCGACCGTGATAGGTGACCGGCCTTCATCAGTGTGCCTGCGGAGTGTGAAAAGGAACTAGAGTGGATTAGATCAGATTAAATTAAGTGAGATCAAAAATTAAAAATGTGATTAAAATGACTGCAATTTCATGTAAAATAAATAAAAATAATAAATTTAATAAAAAATTCAATTAAATGAAAAAATATGCAATTATATTTCATTCACTTAAATTTAAAAAAAAATTAAATTAAATCAAAGTAATGCCAAATAAAAATGTAATTGATTCATGTAAATTATTAATACCAAAAATAAAAAAATAGAAATATTAAATTCTAAACCAAATTAAATTACATTCAAACCAGAAATTAAACTAAATTTAAAAAAGTAAATCGTTTAAATGAAATAAAAAATTACACGTATACACACCACTACACTTCTGCTGTTTTCCTGTACAAAGAGGGATTATTAGCAACATTACAGGTGTTCTCACTTTTTGTTTTACATCCAAATAGCCACCATTTCAGGAGTTTGGTACTCTTTGGAGCTCTGTTATTTATCTCATATTGCTTTGAAATGCCACATATCACAGAGCTTACCAGCTGACAAATGCTATAAAATGGCATTGAACCTAAATAGTACACACCTTCTATAAAGAAGTGTTTTTGCAATTCATTTAATTGAGAAATAAAAATCTTTCTCCATGAGGTATTCACATTATTTCACCTACCAACCTCTAGTTGTTATGAGTTATGAGGCAGTACTAATACATATTAAATTATCTAAATAGTAACAGTTCAGTGGATGCTGTTGACCTGAGAATCAAATCAACCAGATCTTTCCCGCATATCTACAGTATAACCTGCTGGGTGTTTTTACATGATTACTTAATATGTGTCCACTATTGATTGAAGCATGCACAGGAATTGCTATAACAGTAATTACAGCTTCCCTATAGATGTATATGTAAATATGCAAAGGGGAGATGATTACCCATTGTCCATTTGGAGGGCAAGAGTAAGAAAGCAATGTTTTGCCTACATTATCCCATTCATGCCACTTGCTTAAGTAATAAAAAGCAAGCAGCCTCTGGTTATGTAGAATAAGTAATCCAATTCTAAATAATGAGATTCGATTGTCCTGCTGAACAATGATGAGAGATGAATGAGGAGAGAGCAGATCATTAAACAGCTTTGGACATTTCACCTGAGCTCCATTCAATCAGGCCCAACATTAACAATGACTCATGAGTGTTTGGGTTTTGGGTGTGTGTGTGTGTGTGTGTGTGTGTGTGTAGGATTGAGTCATCCCTCACTGTTGCATTTTGGATAGCTTTCAGTAACACCCCCATCCATACTAGGTTTGTATGCATGTGTTGCAGTTTTTGCTCTTTAGCAATCTTTAAAGAAAAACATAGATGCTTGGTGTCTGTAATCTACCAGCGTAGGTTAAATAATGTACTTTGGGTGTGTTAGTTAACAGTCTGACTCAACGGATGTGAACTGCTGAGATAAGCCTCTCATTGGCTGACTGGTGCAATCTGCTTCCCTCCCTATGCTTTCTCGTCTGAACAGAACTACATTTTCTTTTATATATTTCAAGCAGAGAAAAATAGGCTTCTTGGTTGAATCAGCTAGGTAAGCACTACAACATAAAACACATGTTCTTAAAAATGTACCCATTGCTAAAGCCCACAAACAGCAATTGTCCAATCATCGCTTAGCAACCGTAACTAGACACTGCAGGCCTCTAAAGCTTTGGATTTTAAGCAAGAGTGTAAGGAATCAATTGAACATCTGCTCTAACGTAAGCCGCTAACTTTAGAGCAGATGTTAAATCGATTCCTGAGCCGGTCCTGGATGCTACTATATCAGAGTGTCAAAATTAGCGGCTCTGTCCTGCTCTTCCAGCAACCACAGCCAAACTCTTTATCACAAAAAAAAAAAAATGAAAGTGAAAAAGTGAAACACAGTTGTAACTTCTGAATTCCTGTCCTCTGTATGTAAGCTAAACATCCAAACATGGTTATGTTAGAATGAAATAACAGTCAAATCTTACATGTTTCCTTATCATACTTACAACACTAGGACTTACTACCTCTACACTGCAGTATAAGAACAATGATAAATATTTATTTCTATGTTTTCCACATGGATCATCATCTTGTGAGGATGCTGACTTTTTGCCATGGACATCCAGCTTTAGCCTTAGCCTTTTAGCATGATATCATCTACTGTATAAAGCAATCAAGAACATATTTAAGACCCCTTTAAAGGATTCTCGTTTCAAAAGGAGTCACCTTGAAACACTGAAAAGTCACACAGACACAACATTTTCAACCAACTTATGGAGTTAGCTTTTTTACCTAGCTAGCTACAGGTGATAAAAACTGCTAGCAACAGTTGACATTTCAGTCGCCAGCCAGAAATGAGAAGTCTGCTCAAATCAGGGACCTATTGTTTCAAAAAATTACCAATTTTTTTTAATGCTAAATCTGGTCCCATCATTGTCTGCATACAGTATGTGCTGTGCGAGAATAGAAAGCTTGCAAAAGTTACTAAGAATGGTGGGGCTTAGAGAAGAGTCCATTAAGTTTCACTTGGTTGCTTGTAACAAAAATTAAATATTCAATCCTTTTATCAGAACTGTTTAACCTACACAAGGTTTGGCTTGGCTGTGATTACTGACAATCAAAGGGGATCCTTACAACCCAGTTTAACAAGTTTCCAGTTAAAACCTTGGGGATCCACTGACTCATAGTGGTTGTTTTCAAGTTGGTGTCACCCCCCCTCTCACTCCCCAGTGTCAAGGCTCACAACATACACAACGTTCCAGAGGGAACATCCTCACATGGGAAATAAATCTTTCTCCTTCCTGTTGTTACACCTGTGACACACCTGTCTTGTTCTGGTGCCTTCCATAGGCCATATATGCATCTATGTGTACATGTGTCTATGTGTCTCCAGCGTATATAGGCAATGGTGGCTATGGTGAGTGTTGCCGTGGGGACTGGCAGGTGGTTTAAACAGGACAGTCTGTACCTGGGCTCTCTGATCTGATATCTCTGATAAACACACACACAGCTAAGTATTTCATCATTCCTATGAATAGTGCTCTCTTTCCTGAATGGTTGGGGGATGTTTCACCTCTCTCTCTCTCTCTCTCTCTCTCTCTCTCTCTCTCATTTTATTAAGTGGGTGGGTGTTAAGCTACAAAACTCTGAACTAATCATACTGACTTTGTTCTTTGTTTATGTGCCATATTACGTCAGTTACAGTACATCGGTAGTTACAGTAGTGTTGTACCTTTGTCAGTTGCCTCTATCTCACACCAGTGATATTGTTAGTGCTACAGTACTATTTCTGCAAATTAAGACCATATTTTACATCAGCTCTGTTGCATCCTCTCCTCCATCCCTAAAGAACATAAACACATTGGAAGTACATTTTCCATCAACCTTTCACTTAGTCCAGTAGACTTCCCCCCAAATGTGACCCAGACGCTCAAAATGAAAAATGCAGAGCTGAGGCAGCTAAACCACAAATGTCTCAACATCTCAGCATTTTAACTTCTTCTTTGTGTCTGTTGCTGTGGCTTAAGAACATTCATTAAATGCAACAGAAAGTCAGAAAGGAAGTGAAAAGGTCAATCTTTTACCTCCCTCGCCCAAAAGACTTACAGAATGAGAAATTACACTTATGAGAAAGTGTGTGCGCATGTATGTATTTATGTGTGTTTGTGCAGGGCAGTGTTATGAGCAAAGAAAGGGAGTCACCTTAAGGAAGATATCAGTAAGTTTAACTCCAATGCAGCCTCTGGGCCCGCTGCCGAAGGAACACAGGAAATGCCCCTGGCCTGCATTCCTGCACATACAAAAACATATTTACAAGGTTACACACAAATTTGTGCAAAGAAATCAATATTCTGAGTTAGAGAGACACAAAACCTTTTTAAAATGATTTTCTACAAATCAGAGCACTCAAGCTGGTATTGTTCAAGAGGACTGGATTTGAATTCCATTCATAGTCGGCCCTTCAGCAGAATAATGGCCACTTCATGCCTCTGTTTCGTGCGTCTAACAAAACTGTCAAAGAAGACGCTGTTATCCACAGGATGATCATCAGATGTGACATCATATGCACTGGAGTGCATCTCTGAGCAACACCCAGACTCCTTGTTGTTCCAGCTGACCTCTGACCTCTATGGCATGAGAGCCAATTAAATGGTAAACTTCTCTTTTGGGGATCAAGAGAATGCTGGATGATGCTAGATGCTGGATAGAGTGAATGAAGTCAGAAGGTGCATGACAACAAAACATGGGCCTGAATCATTGTCACAACTTGTTTTCTGTTTAACTCTCTGCCATACCTGGTGTAACTTTCCAATGTAACTCGTCTAAAATCATACTTAAAATAAAGAGATGCTGGTTGCTTCCAGCCTACAGGTTTGTCAACAGCCTGCTAATGCAGGCCATCTCTCCTCTCTCACCACTAATGCATCCTGTCTTCCTGAAACCTGAGCTCTGATTAAAGGCAAACAGGAAGCATTAGTGCTGTGTAGAGTCTGGGTCCAGTGTGTGTGAGAGGCTTTGTGTGTGTGAGAGTTAGAGACAGAGAGAGAAGGGAGAATATTAGTGTTCTCTGCAGCATCTGTCTAATGGTTTAATGTACTATTAGGCCCATCCTGAAACAGTAAGACGTGTAGCGTACAATGCCGACCTGTAATACTGAGACACAGAGAGAGAGGAAGTCTTACCAGTCCAGCATACGGCAATATCAAATATGCTGAATGGATGGAAAGTAAATCAGAGAAGTATAATCTATTGTACAGTATAATTAAGTTTTCTACTGTAAAGTGTAATGAAGGAGCAGTCTGAAAAAAGTTTTAAAAGAAGGGCTTCTGAAAGAAGAAAAATAACACTAAAAATCTTTTATTTCTGGGTGCATGCTGTTATTTAGTGGTGTATTTCCTTGTATCTTCATATTCCAATGGATAACTTGCTGAGCATGGATGCATCACATTTATATTCATCAAGCATATTTTTTTCCAGTGGAGTTCAATAAGAGAAAATGTTTCAGTGATCTAAAACAACGTTAAATGGCAGATTTTTTGTTTCAGGTTTTGGTGTACCACTGCAGCACAGCTTAAGACAAGTTGTTTTGAACACATAGCAATGGCTTTTGCCCCAAGTTAGTTTAGTAGGCGGGATTAAGAAGGGGGACATCATCTTCCTACATAGCTAGCCAGCTACCTAGCTACATTCATGAAAAATAGCAAAAGAAAAATTGCGTGGATGAGATCAACGCAGCTGTTGTTGTAAGTCGACTTACAGAAATAACAACTCGTACAATATCAAAGATATTTCCCTATTTCTCTGATCAATGTGAAAAACATTAACTGCTGATAGTAACCGCAGATTCCATGTAAACTGGAAATGACTTTGGTGGGATGGATATGTCACTTGCTCCTGATTGGTTAGAGCAAAACAAAACAAAATAACCTCCCCTTCCCAATAAGAAAATGGCCAGCATGAACACATTGTCGCGCTAAATGAATAAAGACAAATGGCAATTCAGTCTGATTATGAGGCTAACTTTGAGCATCACGTGCAGATGATTCTGTAAGGGGATATGAGGGAGGATTCTTCTACAGAATGTTTTGAGTATTGTATTTCTAGATATCTTCATGAATCCACTTCTGAGTAGCTGCCTGCCCAAGCCTTTTTGTATTCCTTTTGTCTTAGTGCCTGCATCTGTGCACAAACTAAATTTTAAAATCATTTTTTCACTTTGCCAGGAAAATTCTGACTTGAGTGAATTCTCACCAGCCGTGGGTTTTAAAACAATCAGTAATGCTTTATTTTACAGGTCCGTAAATTCGGGTCCATAAATTCCTAAATTTCCAAATAATTTCTGAGGAACCTTGTAATTTGGAACTTTTGCAGGTAAAATACTGAGTTATCATCTGGTGCACTTCCAATTAATTCCAAATGCTAAGCTAGTAGCACCATAAAACTATTAATGAGTGCAAAGGTCAGAAAACATGCAAAGTTTCCAATTATAAATGAATGATTATTGAACAAACAAATATTTACATGGGTTCAAATGGAGCAGCTCTTTCAAGAAAATTCATCTGGAAATCAATTCTCAACAAATTAATTGAACTAACTAAAATAATTGTTTCAGAACGCTATTTTCCCTATAATTAGCACTGTACCAAATTACATAATTATTTCCTGGAAACTTTCAGGAAATTAAAGGAAATAAAATGAAGTGTTACCA
Source organism: Maccullochella peelii (assembly GCA_002120245.1). Lineage (NCBI taxonomy): Eukaryota > Metazoa > Chordata > Actinopteri > Centrarchiformes > Percichthyidae > Maccullochella > Maccullochella peelii. The sequence continues at coordinate 310,839 of LKNJ01000350.1, read as the reverse complement.
AAACATTCAATCTACTATCAAAACTATAGTTTGAATGAACTGAATGAGGCTGGAACACCAAAGTCTATATTTGTCCATTAATACAAATATTTTTTAAATGATTTATCAGCATTCATACAGTAGTTGATTTATTGAAATAGAGAAATTATTCCAATCTAGAATCCACAATCTAATAGGCTACTTAATATTCTCTAATAATTTCCACTTCAAATGAAAACAGATGTATGTCAGTATTTTTTGTAGACAAGAAGGAAACTCAATGTTCTCAGACTGATCTAAAACTAGCAGCACAACCCGCCGCAGTAGCTCGGATTTTTATCTGTGTTTGGTAGCGTTTCCGATTCATTTATCTACGGCCGGAGCCTGTGTGGGCGTTTGGCTGATAGGATGTTAACTTGCCAGCTCTGCTTTTTGCTTCCAACTGGAAAAGCACACACACACACAGGCTGACGATACAGTATGTACTGGGACACACACAGCGGACAATATACGCAAGTTTAGCTCAGAAATACACACACACGCACACAAACAGACCATGTGGTTAAACTGTCGTTATTGTAGGTGGGCTTGTTATGTAACAGGACTGCAGTCATTAGATTAAACAGCCAGGTAGCAAAAAAAGGAGCCAGGAAACTATCAAGGCAGACAGGAAAATAGTCTCCAGGAAGACTGACAGATGGAGAAGCAGAGAAAGATGCAGGTAGGAGGGAAGACAAACAGGCCGGAAGATAAATGGAGGCCTGGAAGAATAGATGCAGTAAACATACAGACAGACAGAAGGACAGTTACACACAGAAAGATAGCTAATTTATTCATCCTGGGGGAAACTCACTAGTTTGCGCAGCAGTTAAGACACATAACTAGTATACACATACATAAATCAAAACATCGAATCTCCTACAGCTACACTTATCTATTAGCCCCAAGCCAATTGGCTCCTACTGAAGAAGCAAATCTTTAAAAACATGTCACAAACACAGTATATAGTTTCATATTAAAAAAAGGCTAAATGATTTCCTATAACAGCTGGGCACTGTAGTTTTTAGTAAACGATACTTCAGCAGAAGTAAATAGTGCATTTTTGATTAATAATTTTTAGCTGGTGAATTTGGTGCTAATGAGTATTCATGACAGCCGAAGGGTGTATGTGGGATCAACTCTAAATAAACTACAGTCACTGTGAAGGATCATGTCTCCCTGTGCAAAAGTGTGGCTCCTTTCAACAATTGAGATCTACTGCGTGGCATAGATGAATAAGATATATCAGGATTAGCGACACAGATGATACCTGTCAGCAGGATCAATTAATTGTTGGTTTTAGTCTTTGATGGGATTTGTTGACTGTAAGAAAAATATGTTACCAGACTTATCCTCAGAATGGTCATGTGCTTTAAGTTTGTATGTCTCAAAGCTTGGCTGAGCTGGACATTTTACATTTTTTTATTATCTTTTTTTATTATATTTTGTCTTTGTATATTTTCATAATACATTTGCTAGTTTTTACGTCATATTGTCTCAAGGAAAATCTCCTCTGACTCATTCCTTAACTCTATCCCTTCCTGTACACACACACATGCACACAAAAGTGCACAGGGAATCCCCATTGGTAAAAACGGGTGTGAGGTGACCAGTTACCATGGCAGCAGCTACCTGTCTATTCATTCATAGATTTCTTTCCTCAGCTGAGTGTCTGTTGCACTGTAGTCCAAGATATGATCATGTTTGCTGCAGGAAAAAAAAAGGGGGGGGGCAATCCTTCCTGTGAAATTGCTTAAACTGATGCTGTTAAACATGTGTGTGCTCGTGTGTCTGTGTATTTATTTATCTGCACTGATTTAAACTGTCTGTTCCACTAAAACAGGTTTTATAATGGTGGCTATATATAATTGATAGGAGGGAAGCCCCAGACTAAAAGAGGACATTTCATTAGAGGAATTGCCCTGTTTTGTTCTGAGACACACACACACACACACAAAAAAAAAAAAAACAGGATAGAATCTTCTCTGACTAATTTTTTTGTATCCCATCCGACTCCACAAGGCATTTTTCTCCCCCACCCTGTACAGACACACATACACACAGAGGGAATCCCTATTGGTAAAGACGGTGTCAGGTGACCAGTTTCCATGGCAGCAGCTACCTACATACATACATTCATAGATTTTTTTTCCCCCCTGTGCTCTGTCGCCTGAATGAAGAAGCATGAATGAGAATACACAGGTGAATGGAGGAAGTGGATGAATAGAAAAACGGTTGACAGAGAGTGAATAAGTGAAGGAGCCAGATCAGGTTTCATTTCAGAGCAGGTAGCAGACCGAGAGCGAGGGATGCAGACCCCACAGCTTGTCTTCAGCTGTCTCTTTGCGTTTCTCTATTGTGTTCAGAAGCCAAACAAGTCTGGGTTTTTGTTTTTTTCTGTCTGTCTGTCTGTGCTGGACAGTATATGTGAAAGCAATCAGGTTAAATTTGTGTGCTTAGGCATTGTTAATCTATCTGCATCGGTTGCTATGGTAACACTGTAGGCATATGTATGTGTGGCGGTAACCAGCGTGATTTTCCAAAACAGAATCATAAAACAAGCTGCAGTCTAGACCCCCAAACAAAGTTGATTACTAGTCTGCTGTGTATGGAAGGTTTAATATGACAAAATATTTCTATGTAATTTTTATTTATTTATTTATTTATTTAGGGAAAACACAACTCTGATTGGCAAAAGGGTGTGAATAATGTACGCGATCATGCACGACTTCTTTGCCTGAGCCTCGTCCGTTACTTTTGTATATCACGACATCTTATCATGCATTGTTGTACTTATACCATGGTCACTGACTACAGGCAAAGCTGTGTTCAGTCATCATTCATAAATCCATCACTAGTGTGAAGTACTTCCTTAGTTCTTAGTAACTACTAGCTAGCTTTCAAAGCATTGATTTAGTAAATCGGGTTGGACCATCAACAATGTCTTAGCTAGTAAAGGCTTAGTAATAAATCGACAAAGAAACATCTGCAGCATCGTCCAATCAAAAGCAATCCATAGTGTAAACAGGAAGTTACTGTAGCCTCACAATCTTTAACATAACATCAGAAAATGATAGTTTCATGGGGTCCAAACAGCATATTAAACCTGATAAAATGTAGGTATGACTTTATTATATTTATAGATGCATGCATGGAGAAATGTGTGTTTCAGAGTCAGTACTATTCATGTAGTTTAGAGTGAGTGGGAAATATCACATAAAGCTAACTTTACGTTATTATATTAGCAATTGTTAAAGGCCTGGTGACACCAGAAAGTGCATCCGCACATCTTCCGCGATTATTTTTCTTTTTTTTCTGTGTGGGTCAGTTTAAGGGTCAGAGGGTTCATCGGCTGTTAGAAATGGTGTTTATATGCAAAGCATTTCCATCTGTGGGATACAGCCTGTGCATGAATACATGAACAAAAACACACATACAAACCCACATGTAAATACACCTTGTTTTCTTCATTCCTTTTTCTTTTGAATTTCTCACCACTTTTTTCTTCCTTTTCATATGTTTTGCTCTTCTTCTCTTTGCAGCTCTTTGTAGTAAACCTCACCTTGAGATTACAACTTGTGTATGTTCTGCTTCATAATCACATTTTTCTTACTGTAAATAAACTAACTCCGAACCACTTACTGGTACTGTGAGGAGGAAACACAAAGGACACTTAAGTCTATTTCTGCAACAAGGTCTAAACTTAAAATAGATCTCTGGTCCTCACCTTCCGCTCCATCTCTCTGCCAGGAAGCTGTCGGGCTGCTGGAACACCTCTGCGTCGCGGTGGACAGAGTGGCTGATATAGATCACACCATAACCCTTTGGGACATGAAAGCCTGCGAGGGTGGAGTCCTACACACACACACACACACACACACACACACACACACACACACACACACACACACACACAAAAAGGGAGACATCACGTTGTTATATCTTATTTATATATTTATTTATAACTGACATTCCCATCTAAAGAAAGTGCTCATCGTGATCATTTTTGTGATGATCCCCATCAACTTTCCGGTAACTCCCTGTTTTTTCATGCATTTGAGGCTTTGAAGAATCAATTTAAATGGTGACTGAATATCCGAAGCTTGCAAAATATTATGAAATCAAGATAAAATTGAAATCTGTAACTGTTTGCACTGAGAGTTGAATGAACATCCAAGTGTTGGAATTTTCAAACTGGAAAAGCATGCAAATCAGGAGGTTCAGGATTTTAAAGCAGATATGTAGGCAGTGTCATTGCACCCAACTGGGAACACTGGAATGACGCAACTTTGAGAACATGCTATTAATACACTCTTTGAACCAAAATGAATCATGGGAGAATTCTTTAACCCTGGTGTTTGGCTCGAGTGAAAATTGCAATTCCATTTTGAACAAAACTTCCCGAGTTGTTTTTTCACTAAGCTCTGGTGAAAGTAGCCACCTTGGGGCAAAAAGACCACTTACCCAATTGTTGCCCTTTTAATTCATCTTTTCACTACATCCATTAGTAGCTGCACTAATGGACTGCCACAGAACATAATCACTGTTTCTCTTTCCTCTACCCTCTTTCTCATTTTTCTCTCTGCCTCTCTCTGCTGGAGTGGAAAATCTTTTTCAAATCTCTTTCTTTCTCCCAGTTCTCACTGAATGATGTCTCTGCCCTTGCCAAGTTCATTCTCTCTCCCTCTTGCTCTCAGACACACACACATTCAAGTTGCTAAAACTATTGCATATCTTAGTTCCACCTGGATGGAGCGTCTACTTTTTCCACCTGATTGTGAATACTAATAATCTCTCTTTCTTACACACCCACCTGCACACATGAACATCTCATCAACTCTTTGCACTCCAGATGCAGCACTTCCGTCTTGGTTTTCTTTTTATTAGTAGTGTGTTTGAGGTTTTACAAAGGTAATGCCAAGGGAAGGCGCAACTCTTTCTGGTTATGTTCCTCGTTAGTTATTCAATATTAAACATTCAACTGAAAAAGTATATTATATGAGACTTGAGAATGAAACATAGGAGTTTTGTACTCATTTTGATGTGGTTACAGTCAGTATGTCAGTGGCAATATGTCACTAATTAACTGCAAGTAGTCTTCACAAGAGCTACTTTTGTAGTTTGGCTCAAAGCAACATTATGCAACTATTTGACCTTAAAATAACATCTTCAAAATCATTTTGATGGTACACTGACTTGTAATAGGGAGAACAGCGTCTCTTTCATTCCCACTCCGCGCTCCAAACTCCTGTTCTTGCACTATGTACCTTGGGTTGAGTGGGTACGATCTCCCGCAAGAAGTGCGTAACGCTTTACGGCACTACGTCACACATGGGTCTAGCTCGGTATTCTCAGTACGGACATCATGGCAGAGGCAAAGAGACCGAAGAGGATGTTGATGAAGGAAGCTAAGAAGAGAAAAAGAGTGTCCGAGCAAGAGGCCGGACAAGAGTAAATCTCGGACGGGCTTTTAGTCGTTGACGAGAGCGTCGCAAAATAAAAGGCTGCAAGACAGACGATGAGCTGGCCTTCTTGCTGTTGGACTAGTACGTAATATTAGCTGCCTTGCTATGTCTTGTGTTGTTGCACTTGCTTGATGTTCGGCTGTGTTAGCAAAGTTGTCGACTCGCTAGTTTTTGATCATAAGCCAAGTCAACCCACCAAATCCAAATCATTCAGCTTGTCAACAAACGCATGTGTACAGCTGTCCATGAGGGTGAATTGCACTCAGAAAACTGTAGGGGCGCCAAGTTGCAAAAAATACCAATTTTTGCATAATGTTGCTTTAATTACTTAACACAAATAATCTGGTCAACTTGAGCCAGCATAGATATTTTATTCTCTTTCCTCCACCCAATAATAAAAAAATCCATCTTGCATTTTTGTTTTATATCATGACCTTGTATGAAATACATCTATTCTTTGAGTTCTTTCCTCTCTAAAATTCTCCTACACATCATGAACCTGTGTCCCACCGACAGGAAAGGGTGCTGGTGCATTTCCTAGAAGTGACAAATGACTTTCCACTCAGCTTCACAGTGTCACCAGCACACATCACCCCCCCACACACACACACATACACACACACACACACACACAAACACACACACACAAACACTCCCTTCCTTCCGGGGGAGCGGAGCCGATCAATCACAGAGACGGATCAATGCCTCTGATTGGGCTGTTGCATAAGGCTGTTTGATGAGGTTAGTGTGGGAAGAGGTGGAGACGCTGTGAATGGCACACCCTCGGAGTAAGCAGCCGGCCAATTGAGAGATGGGACTTCGAGTAGAAGCGGAATTGTATTGGCTGACAGTGCTGATGTCAAACCAGAAAGCAATCATTTTAATGAACGAAAATCGATGTTGTAACAAATACAGTTGGCCTACAGGATATAAGATGATTATATGTATAGCACACAGATTTACACAACAATACAGGTCATAAATATAGATATAGTTATAGATAATAAGTCACCAGTAAACAAAGTCGATGTGGAAATGATGGCTGCATGGACCAACTTATAATAAACAAGGGATGTACAAAATAACAGAAACATGTAATAAAACAGTCCTGCAGTAAATACCAGCTCGATGAAATCAGCTGAATGCTTCTGTAACTGGTCTAATGACGTTTCATGTGTCACACATATGCTCCTCAAATACTGATAGTCGGACCTCTGTTAAAGTAGTAATCACCGTAATAGGACTAGCTGCTCAAAAATAAAAGAGGTTGTTGCAGGACGCCACCAACAGACGCTAAGAGACACTTAAGCCTCAAACTGACTGTCAACACAAACTGAACATTATAGAACTGACCAAACTGGTATTTAGTGCAGGGCTAATATAATGTACTGTAAGGTGTTTGTGGTACTCTTGGTACTGTACACTATACACACGAGAGAGGACCTGACAGTGGAAGAGACTTTCATCAGTAATATACTAGTAATATAGTAATATGTCGCCATCTAGAGGAAAGGAGTGCAACACAGAAAACGGCAAAGAAAATCCTGGCCCGTGTCACTTTTTGAAGACTACAGGGATATAAATACATGACGGTGCAACATCACAAATCCTTCAAAGTGTACAGGAATGGGAGGCATTTCAGGAGGGAGGGACAGGAGGGAATTAAGTTACCCTGCAATAGTTAAACCTTAAAATTCTTAGCCTTGTTAAAACACCCAAATGAAAAGATTTGCATGAACTAAATCCTCAGCCAAAGAAAATATTTTTAGTCATATTTCTTATTGTAAATTGTACTATATACAGAAAAAACAGCTAACATGCTCTGTTAGATGGATTGTACTTACTTTAGTTTGCTCTTATCTTCCTCTTAAATTGTTCTACATGTCACATATAATGTTAAAATTCCAGAGATTGGTAGCTAATTATACTTTTGCTGTGATTGTTAAGATGTTCTTGACAACTGCATCTAGTCTGTGCCAAAAATGTGACACTTAAAATGGTTGGAGTCCCACTTCATTCCATTTCACAGTTCAGTGTTTTCCATTTGCTGGAAACACTTCAGAAGGCTTTTCAAATCCTGATCTTCTGTGAAAACAACTCAGCATCACACATACTGTATAATGTCTGACTTTTTCAGATTAGATTGGTCTCTCTGACATTTTTGTCAGTAACCAGTTCATTTTTGTCCAGATTGGAGACCAGTGCAGACTCCCTATGATCTTGAAAATCAGTCATCATGACCAAATCTGTGTTATAATGGCTTTAGAAAAGGTCCCAAAAGTAACACTGGACCTCTCAAATTCAGAACACAGGATGAGAAACACTGAACATTCAATAGGATGCAAAACCAGTCACCAGGTAAACAGTCCTACCTGATCAGCTGCGTCCACCAATGAAAGGAGGCCAAAATCTCTGAACCTCCAGCAGTACTCTGTGCAGTTAATCAGGGTCTTCCATCGCTCGCCGACGTGTGTTCTCCTGGATATGGAGACAGATTTGTGTTTATTAATTCTATTTAAAGCAGAAAGAACTGGGCAAGAAAAGACATGGCATGTGGTTATGATTATTACAGACGCCTCTTTGTTGCTCTTGAAGAAAAGAAATACTGGTCATAACTTTCACTTTACATGTAGCGTTGTATTAATACCAATTTCCATCACAGGGTTTTCATCAGGATAAGTCATCTAAGAATGAGGGCTTAAGGATAATTGATGGATTGGAGTGGTATGTTTTAATTACATTCAAGGGCATGCCTTAACATTCCTTTAGGTACTTTATCTTTATCAAATTCTTACAACCCAAAGAGCCACAAGGGCTGTGTTGGCGTACCTGTTCGTTTCCACCGAGAGCCAGTGTGAAGGAGGTGAGCAGCAACGCCAGAGCTTTGGGGATCAGAGCTGAGATGAACAGCAGGAGGTGCTGTGGGTAGGGTGTTTATTGTTGTTGTTGAGTGTAGAAATCATCAGTGGCTGCTTTTTGGAAAGTGATAGTATTGTTTGCTTTAGAATATTTGTTCTTATCATACCTTGTGTATTGTTTTTGTGCATGCATGTGTTTACCATTAGTGGTGACAATGGTGTCACCATACATGTTGGTCATCAAGTCAGTTGGATCCTTAAGGAACAAGTTGGACTTCTCTGAAACACACAACGTGAACTTTATTACAAACACACACACACTCAGTGCACAATCAAACACATATCGTCCATGTCAGGGTTTGATTCCGCCTGCAGGTGTGTGTGTGTGTGTGTGTGTGTGTGTGTGTGTGTGTGCTAAAAACAAAGCAGGCTAGCAGGAGGGAAAGAGATACTGAGGATGCTTCTGTGAAAGTGTAACAATTATCCAGTTCTAACGTATAATTGTCTGTTTTGTAATAATGTTATTTTATATCGCAATACAATGTGCTACTATTTCTTTAATGTGGGGTTTTCATCACATTATATGTGCAGATATTAAATTCTAACATGAGATTTGATTTTCTTGTTTACAAATGTTCTAAAATACACAATGAATAATGTACTAAGGAGTTTTGCATATTTTGTGAAAAAAGGGATAAAACATTTTATATTCCTCACACTATGGTACAGGAATTGAAAAATACATTTTGTTTTGGTTTTGGTACTGAAAGTCAAGTATAGTATTGGCACCGATATCTCAAGTTTTCAAATAAGCAACTTCCCTCTTTAAAGGCTGTGTCCAATGAAAAATCTCCTATGACTTTGACTAAGTTACATTGTACTTTAAGGTGAGTTTATAGCAACTTTATTGAAATGTATGTCTTATTTTCCCCCCTTATATTCCTAAATGATTTTCTTCAGTTCTTCTGCAGCCTCTTTTAATATTTATAATTTATGTTGACATCACAATTAGGAAAATGGCTAATATATCATATAGTTATCACAGTTCACAAGTGTTAATAGTACAACTGTTACATTGTTTTAAAGGGTAGCACACTATAATAAGCCTACAATAAAACTTAATCTCAGTTGGCTAACATGCTCTCTTCCCCCTCTTCAGCAATGACAGATCAGACTAAACCCTGGGCGAATTTTTACTCCATACAGAGGAAATCAGAGCAAAATCTGACTCATTATCCTGAGGCAAAGGAGACAAGGTCACTCACTACAAATACACTAATTCCCTGTAAGAATACTGTGCATATATGTAGTGATACAGATACAATTAAACCAAAAAGGTTACACATCTAATTAAATCACCAATAATTATCTTAACTATCATGCGTCCCAGACTATAAATCACCACTGAAATATTATTGCCCTTTTTTTCTCGCTGGGAACAAAATATGTACTTTGAGATGACAGAACTGTGAGATGCTGGTGCTGTGGCGCGCACACATACACACTAATACACAAGGACGTGCACAGACAACGTACCGCACAGCAGCTCTCTCACTCCCTGCACGGAGCAGATGAAGGCGGTCGGTCTGTTCAGCAGGCGGCACTGAAACCTGAAACATTCTACTCCGGTGTTTCTCGATCCTCTGCCTGCAGAAACTCACCGGGTCCCGGTAAAAGTCCAGCGCCTTGTCCCCGAGCACCGCCACACCTGCACTTCCTGGTAGTTTAGACATGGCAATTGGAGACGCACTTTCGCCCGTTTTCTTTTTAAAGTTGGAAGGCGGATTCAATCAGGAGGTTAACGGTTCTATGCTCACGCAACAGTGACTCTATTCAATTCAATTCAGTTTTATTTATATAGCGCCATATCATAACAAAGTTATCTCAGGGCACTTACTCTACACTTTATTAAGACTCGGTTCAGAGTAAATCCTGCTGTCACCGCCTGTTAATTCTTTTAATCCGCGTGGCTCTGCAGGAGAGACGTGTGTATCAAATTACTGCTATCTCACTGCAATTTTCCCTGAGCTAACCGACAGAGTGACGCGTTCAGGTGCTGTCAGTAATTTAGGACTACCTGTTACTGATGCGTTAACTGTTTGTTCTTTGTCATTACTACTGAAGTATTACTTCAGCTGCTTCTTCTGGTTCTGCACTACAACAGCTATATGCTACTATCACTATGATGGCTGGATCGCCTCTCTAATGGGCCTCTAGTTGTTTTGGCTAATTTTAAAGGGCCAAATTGGTTGTTGGGTTAGCTAATGGGGTACCAGAAACCTCAGTGATGGGTCTCTTTTTGGTCTTTGCCTGGCCTATCCTGCCTCTTAACCACTGCTGTCCGGCTCTCCATACCAGGGAAAAACTTTTTTTTTTCTTTTTTTTAATATTAAAATGCTTAAAAAGTAAAGACTAGTCATTTGCTAATTTCAAATATTTAATATATATTAATATAATATTTGCAGTATATAGAAGCCCATATCAATAATAAACATCTACAGCAATCTAACAAGTCATGGCTAATGGGTATTCAATCAGCATTTAAAATCTAAAAGAAAGTCTAGATGAAACAATGCCAGCCATCACCATGTCAGACTCTCTCATATGGGCCCCAAGCTGTAGGTCAACTGCTGACACAGCTGTCTCCCTCCAAAAGGCATAGACATACCCGTGTTTTCTCCTGTAGAAGATAGTATAATATTATAATGTACTGACACCATAATACCTACTAATAAAAAAACGAACACTATGGAATATGCTGGGTGACGTAAGAAACCAAAGGAGTAGGCAGGAGGATGGATTTCGGGTTTTCAACAGCAACTGCAGCTGTCAGATAAATGTAGTGGAATAAGAAGTAAAATAATTCTTCTGAAACATAGTGGAGCAGAAGTGGAATATACTTTACTCAAGTAACGTACAAGTACTTGGAGACACCTGTCTCTCTCTCCTCAAAAGGTAAACTGCAGTAACCAAAAGGTAAAAGGCGTATCGTTTCAAAAACACTGAACTTACCAAGTAGTGAGCTGACTTTTGAACTTGAATTAAATCAAATACACAGCCTACCAGCTGTAGTGTGATGTTCTGGAGTGAGATGGCATCTCTCCCCCATCTGCACCTTCTTCACGGCGGACAGCTGGACTTTAATTTCTTTAGTATAACAACAAATTTATTTCTACACTGCCATCCTGTCAGCCAAAAATTAAATTACCTCGACCATCTCCACCCCAACCGTCATAAGGCCATACCTGCAGCTGCTGAGGGGGGTCAGTGGAGGGCCTCTGCCTCCTCTCTTAGCTCCTCTGAAATTGCCAGAAGAGCTCTTCCAAAAACAGCATTAAGAGAATATGGGGAAGGGAGACTGCCCTCTTTGATTTTAGAGGCAAACTCCTCATAAAATGTCACTTTATCCAGCGTCTTTCCATCGGAACTGGCGGCAACTTTGTTATTCTTTGTGATGGCTGGCCTTGCACCATTAATAACAAACTCCCAGCTCCAACACAGCCGCCACACAAGGGGAGTGGTGGGGGCTTGAAATAGGGAGTTCCGGGCTTCGCCTAGATAAGACTCCTTAGGGCCATTCTGAAATAATAAAATAAACACACAAACGTATATAGATAGCTACTGTTGGACATTTATTTACTTCTGTAACATTTTTTTATTATTCAATATGTATTTATTAATATTAGAAACTATATTGTTTTCTATTAAAGTGTGCTGCGACACACACACGGAGTGGTGGGACCAGAGATTAGAGTGTCTCCGGTTTACTCCCGAGTATTTTTCGTAGTCATTCTAAAATAAATACACACAGAAAAAGTATATACACATAGGCTACTGTTTCTATTGCAACTAATTTGTCAGCTAACGATGGCTTGGTAATGGGCAAATCGGATGCCAATTGACTTCAAAAGGAGAGAGTAATGACTGCTGACTGGAAGTGACCAATTATGGCATGTGTAGTCTGCTTCAGTGGGAATTGCAGCAGTGAGTATTGACATAAAAATACGGCCTCAAGTTTTTATCTCTAATACAGCCTACAGTCCACATCTCTGACAAGACAACGGACATTGTTTTTTTAGTTAGGCCCCTAGTCACGCGCTTTCAGTCCTCTTTGTCTTTCCATCATCCTCTGTTCCATCAGCTGTTTTGTCCGGTGACCAACACAGGTTCAAAGTCTTCCCCTTTATGCCTTATTTCTATATTTATTTTGTTGCTGTTTTAGGAATTTCCCAGGACACATTTTGCCAAAATGTCAGTACACTAACAGCCTAGCCTATATACTGATTTGTAAGTTAGTTTCATTCAGGCTGAATAGATAGCCAACTAAATTTTAGAAACAAAATAAGTTAGATATTTTCAGGAGATATTTTCGTACTTAAAAGAAAGGTACCATAGGTAGGTGTATCATATGAATATTATGAATTAGTATTACCTAATTATGACAAGAAAAAAGACACCCACCTCTCTCAAGCGTAGTCTTAGACGTTGGTCTCTGCTTCATCCTCCAATAATAAACAGGCTGCATAAGCCGTACTTACTTACTACTAAAATGTGATTGAGGCACACACTGCCAAGAGAATTCATATTTCACTTGACTGTGAAAATATGCATTTTTCCTACAAAGAATGAAAAACAAAAATCAGTAATTTAACAAAATGACAACTGAGCTTCATATTTGAAAGATACACATTATTGAGTGTATTTACATGCGCACTAGTATCCTATTTATTATTGGGTTTTGGAGAAACCTGGTTATCTGTTGCGCATGTAAGCATCATGTCCTGGTTTCAGAAACCTGGATAAGACCTTATCCAGGTTATGAGGAATCTGCATATGCTACCTGGAGTACTCTGATAGAAACCAGGATACTGTGAGAAATCAAGACACACCTGCAGGCAGACGATCAGAAACCTGGATACCGTTATGATCATGTATGCAGGGACATGAATAATCAGGTTTTTCATGTTCCATATAATATATCCCCCGAATATGATAAAAAACAGGATAAGACTTAAAACCAGAATACTCATGCGCATGTAAACGCAGTCACTTTAAGAATTCCCTACCTCCTTGATTCTTTCCTCAGGGGCATCGGTAGGCCAGGATTGGGTCAATCTAAATGTGACAGGGGAAGGACCTAAAAAAAACCTCAAAATTTAGTAAGGCATCTCTGTGGTATAATGTAAATGGAAAATAAGAAAAAGTTATTTGGATGATGGGTTAAGCTGCATGTAATGCATTTTAAAATTATAGATTGTTTTAATCTTGTAAGTGTGTGTGTATTATTTGCATTTACAACTTGAAAGGGACCTTAGGCTTATTTTGTTCATCTTTCACTCACTTCATTTCCGTGCAATATATGCTACTATAATTTTAAAGCCAAGATAAGATAAGAAAGGATTCTGTGCATCAATGTAAAGAAAAGAATGTCAGTGTGAAAATAATTAAAGTTTTTGATGTTTGTGTGTTGTGAAGGGGTGGGAAGTTTGGTGCAAACTGTGTCAGTCAGAATGGAAGGGTTTTAATTTAAAAGGTTGAAACTGAGTTTGGTAGTAGGAAAATCTCCATTAATTTACAGAGTTTACATATACCCTGCCCTGACACAAAGTGATCAAGGTCAGGTTGGAGCTCCTTGATCTGCAGCAAAGGGGACGGTGGTGTCAGCAGCGTTCTCCCTTGCTCCTCCAGGTGGCTGGGGACATTTAATGGTGCACAGAAATACAGTATATTTCTGTATTCTTTCGAGTCAGCATTGAGCGATGGCCATCAAATTTGCTCATGCCATATACTCTTAGCACATAGCTTCTTCCATCCTGCACCTGAATTGGCAGCTCCTCAAACAATGTGAATTTTGTAATACTGCTGCCATCTGAAGTTGCAGCTACCAGATTCTTGTGGCTGGAAGGAGACCTGGCAACCCCTTCCACAAACTACCAATGCTGGACCTTTATTGTCTCCTTGACTGCATTGACCTTTATGGTCATTGGTGGGAGTCTTTGATATGGCTCAGTTGTTGTGCCAAATGTTTTCTGTAGCGCCTTTCTGAAAATACAGAAAAAATACAGTTTAAGAGACAAGCTAACATTCATTTAGTAAAATAACAAACACACCATAACATGTTCCGGATACGGTAGAATTATAGAAGGAGAGGTACGCCGCATGATACAGCAGTGTGCAAGTACCGGAGATGTTGAAGTTATAAACAAGCATGAGGATGTAGCTAAGACGTTCAAGTGATCGTGCACTTCCTTCAGTTAATGGTCGATTACTGTTACCTTAGAGTAAGGTACGTTGATGTTTACATAGCTTACCGTACTTGAATTTAAGAGTTGAGAAGTCAGTGTACCTGTTAGACTGTTGTACATTTACTTAAGGAGGATTTTGAATGCAGGACTTTTACTTATGCTGGAGTATTTTACCATTGTGGTATTGGAATTTTTACTTAAATAAAAGATCTGAGTACTTCTTCCACCACTGCATTACTCTTTTTTAATTTGTCTTTTCTCCAGCTCCCAAAAGCCAATGACATAGACACATTATGTTAACAGACCTCTAGAAGAATAAATAAATGTGGATATATAAAGACAAATAATTCTTTTTCCTTTTGCCCTTTTTCTTTTGTTTTCCCCATTTGCTTTTGCTATTCCTCTTTTGCTTTTGCCTTTTCATTATTGCTTTTGCTTTTCCCACATTGCTTTTGCTTTTCCTTTTCCCCCTTTTAACACTCTTTTAACACATCTTCCACCATCCTCAAAACACAGTCTGGTTTGAAATATTCCTCCACATACTGAGCAAGTGTTAAAAGAACTTGTTGGACACCTCTCCTTAAATCTTGCTCCACTTCTGCCATGNAGAGAGAGAGAGAGAGAGAGAGAGAGCGAGCAGGAGGAAAGCGAACATACAGTAGCGCAGACAACAGAAAGTAGACACTCATGCACAGTGTGAACGGTTAGTTTGAATCGGGGGAGGAAACATCACAGCAGAAGCGGAGCAAGATTTCAGGAGAGGTGTCCAACAAGTTCTTCTAACACTTGCTCAGTATGTGGAGGAACATTTCAAACCGGACTAAACGTGTGTTCCGGTTTAACTGGTGTTGAATTAACTGGTGATATTCTTGTGCGTGAGGCTCAGGTTGCGATGGCGATCTCAGGACGCTTAAAGCGAGGGCTGCGGCATAGGTGACTGTGTCGATGCCTGTATCTATTTTTAGAAAAACGTCTTTCCCACTTTGAAATTAATCACAAATTCGCCGAAAGCCCAGATGTCCCAGTTTTCCACCGGCACTTAAACGCAGCATGCATTTACGAATCTGTNCATGCACAGTGTGAACGGTTAGTTTGAATCGGGGGAGGAAAGAAGTGGAGCAAGATTTAAGGAGAGGTGTCCAAGTAATAGCAAAAGCAATGTGGGAAAGGCAAAAGCAAAAGAGGAATAGCAAAAGCAAATGGGGAAAACAAAAGAAAAAGGGCAAAAGGAAAAAGAATTATTTGTCTTTATATATCCACATTTATTTATTTATTCTTTTATTTATTTCTCTTTATATTTCCACATTTATTGTCTTATTCTTTCCCAGATTTATTCTTTTTTGTGGCACTCCTATGATTCCATACTAGACTGGCTGTTTCCCCAGTCAACACAACACAACATTTTTTCTGGGCCCTTGCTTGTAGCTCTGTATGTCTGTCTCACTGCATTATAAAGCCACAAGATGGCAGCATCGATCACCTCGCTCTCGCCCTCTCTCTCTCTCTCTCTCTCTCTCTCTCCATCTCTATGGCACGAGGCGGACTGTCGCCCAGTGTCACTCATCTGCGGTTTGTGCAGCTCGGACTCTCTGGGCATCTCGCGGCATTTTTGTTCTTCTTTTCTTCATTTCAGCCGGAGCTGAGAGCCCCCACACGCACTGGGGCGTCTGGGTCAGAGGAGCGGTGGCGAGGAGCCCGGCACAGGTGAGCATGTTACATGGAGTGGGTTTTTTATATTTTTATATTTTTGTTTTTAAAGTTTGACAGACAGAAGGAAGAAAGGCAGAATAAATGTTTGTAAGAGGTATTTCATTTTTTATGATGTTACAGAGTCATGTTTTGCTATGTCGAGTTCGACTTGAAACTAATAATAATGGCACTATAATTAAGTCAAATTTGAAGAACTGAAAACTCGAATTAGACTATTTTCTCTGATGACTTGCTTGTTAGAGACAGTTCCTTGTGTTTTGTCGCCAACCAAGAGTTATAGCATCTTGTCTCCATCCTCCTCCTTGCTTAATCTGCAGTCATCAAATGCAATGCACTTCATTTTGGCTGTTTATCATTTTAAATTGATCAAGCCCCAATTATTACTATTCAGTATGTCATACAGTTTCATGAATGATCATTTATGTATATCAACCCACTTGTAAACAAAAAAAGACATTTGAACTATCTGACTGGTCATTATAAGTAGGTTTTAAGTAAGATGACACTTACTGCAGTGTTTTATACTATCATTCTGTAAACTATGATTTTACCTTTTGAAATTAGCTGTTGTACCCTATTTCACCACATCTTTATTTAAACCACAAACAATTTAAATGGGTGCCAAGACTTTTATACAGACAGAAATATAGTGGGCAGGTATATTCTATAAATTGTATACAGGTAGATACATTAAGGTTAGGTCCTATGAAGAAAAAGTTAATTGGTGCACAGGAGCAGAAGTTAATGGGCTAGAGGCAGATACCGTTGCATTAAGACAGATAGGTTATATATAGTACATGTTCAAAGAAACTTGGCCCCAGAATAAGTGCTTAAACTGTAGTTGAACTTTAGGTCTTATCACTTGTTTTATGAGAGGTGTGTCCATCAGTATGGATGGGTAAACATACAGTAGATGTGTGTAATAGGTGAAAAAAAAGGGGACAAGAGGAGTAGAGTTCAGGGGCATCTGCCCAGTCCCCATGGAAACATTAGCAAGGCTTTGTTTTTACATCAACGTCTCCAAAAATGTTTGCAGGCTGTCAGGACACAATGAAAAGGTCTGCTGTTGTTCAGTTATCGCGAACACAGTGAACTGATTGCTGACATTTCAGTGCAGATGTGCTGCAATTTCTCCGTCCTTGTTATTTTATTACAGTATAATTTGTCTATTAGGAACATGAACCACACACGGACACTTATTACTGTATCCACACAGAAGCTCATGCACACACACGCACACACACACACACACGCCATCTATTGATGCAAATGCACTTCAGCAGGAGTTGGCGGCTGCTGCTGTATATTTAGCTGCTATTGAATTGATTAAGCTTTTAATTGACTGTAAACATTGTAATAGTACTGTACAACAGTAAGATAACTGCTCTGATACACTGTAGATTGTATTGCTTACACTATGTGAGCATGTGCGTGTGTGTGTGTGTATGTTTGTGTGTGAGATAAAGCGAGGGATCAAAGAAGACAAAGGCAGAAGGTTTTTGAAAAGTTGTGAAAAGAGCATAATGTCCTAAGCAGAAGTAGATTGACATTTAAATAGTGTAGTATTCTAGTAAGTAAGGAGTAGAAATCAGGTGGCAAGAGCAGGAAATATTTACCTCCAAGTCTGATCATGTGTTTTCAAGATTTTTTAAATTCCTCAAACCATGGGTAACCTACCCAAAGCCTGCCTAACACTAATTTACTGAAAACAAAAGTTGAGTTTTCCAGTCTCAACATAGGCCTACCTCTTTACCTTGTTTTGTGAGAGTGCCTCTGCACCTCACGATTAACGGCCAATGCCAACACAGAAAGTAGTGTGTCCCATATGTAATGAGGTAGGTGTGGGTGTGGTCGCTAAGCACGTCCGACTTTTATGCAGGAGCCCGGAGTCCACCTCCTGTCACAGGCCTGCAATTAACGCTTGCTTTTGTATTAACCATTCCCTAACCTTACCCAACTTCCTTAGTTGCCTAACCCCAACCCCCCGGTAACCATATTTTTTTTTACATAACCGTGATCTTTCCCTAACCTTAAACATAACATAGTTGCCATGGTTAAGTATTTTATAAAGTGAAAATCTTTAAAACGTTGGCATTGAATGTAATCATCCAATATTGACGTTCTTGTCTGGCAATAGGTTTGGAAGACTATATCTTTCTGCAATATGACAGCTGCATGAATTAGACAGAACATTTTCACTTTGTATTGTCAAAACAGTAAGTAACTATTAGGTTTAGATAACTAAAACCACCTAAGGTTAGACAAAGACACAAACTTACTACACATCGTCTTGTCAATTTACTCCTTTTTCTCACTTTGTTTTCTCTATTCTCTAAATCACTGTGTAACTGTTTTGAAAAGTGCTATATTACTTGCTGCTACAGTGTCAAAATAATGTTTTACTAACCTATATTGTTTGTATATTGTTACATACATTGGGAAATGTATTTCTTCTTGTCAGTGTGTCAATGACTGTTAATTGAATATTGGGAGATCATTTTGTGAGATTTCATCCAGCATGTTGTTTTCATGAAGGATGAGGCAAGTTTGGATAAAACGGATATTTGGCTAGTGAATTGGCAGAAGTGGACAGGGGATTTAGGGTCTCATTCACTGATCTCACTTGAAATATTTCCCATTTCAGTGATGTAATCAAACATAATCAAAATGAAATGGCAGCTCAACAAGACAACCATGACAACCCACAGTTGAACGCATAAAGTATTACAGATATTGAAAAGGGATGACTTATATTTAGTTAGACTGGAACGTCACTAAGCTAACACACAGGATGCAGCATTTTCAAACAAGGCTGATGCAGTGGTGTCATCCAATAGTAATTCCCTAGGGCATTGTTTAAATCCCCTCTCTGGTAATAAATCACTTTCATTGCTTTCCCCTGACATGGCTCCTATTCTCAGTAAATCGTGTCCAAACCAGCATTAGCTTGCCAACATCTTTTGGCTTGTCCACATGTACAAAACATATTACATGGAGCCCACACTGTGTAATCTGTTAAACACACCACACTGGTCCAATTCAGCAGCCAATAGATTCTCATCACTCATCTTCCCTTAAGTTGTTTCCCAGGAAAAAAAATAGTCCCAATTGTGTTGCCTCTGGCACCATCTGGGAAGAAGAAGAAATAAATAAAAGGCAATTTGTGAAAACAAGCAGGCATGGTGATTCGCCATTATTAGACCATTTATTGTATCAAAAGTTGAATCTGGATACAATTTAAATCTGATTTTGATGATCTTAGAAGGAAATAAGCACCCCCGCCTCATCCAAAAATGTAAACCCTAAGCAAGGCACAAAATCCAACACTGGCTAGCAGCCATAAGCAGACTGGTAGCCCTGGCCAGTTTCTAGGTATTAAGCATCTGTAAATTAATCAGGCAGGTGAAACAAACTTCACTTGACAGTGAATGTAGTCAAATAACCTGTCCCTGGCAAATGGAGCTGCATTCGTGTATTAGTCAGAAAAAGTGATTTCGGGGATCAGCCCTGGACTCAGCCTTTACCAGAAACAGTTAACTTCTCGTCCCAGCTATCGCCTACTGTGCTGCCCTTATTAGCCACTCCCTGTAGACATTTAGGAGAGAGCCACCGCCTTCAGGCTAATTTTAGGCCGCCTGTACCTACGCCAACTCATTAGCCTGATTCCCAGGGCTAGCCAGGCCTTATTCATTATCAATGTCACCTCACCCAAAGCAACATATCCGTCTATACTTTTCCAGTCTTGGTTATCAGTAGAAATAAGTTATCACATGGGCAATAGTAAATTCAACACAGTGCTGTCAACATTGATTTAAGCTCTTTGTTTTGGTCCTAATGTGGATACAGTATGGATATTTTTCTTAAGAATAATTACCAAGTTTTTCTACACATTTGTGCCGCTCATCCAGACTCTTCTCTCCTTTCTGTTCTTCGTGGTTTGTCTAAACACAGTCAGCATCGTTGAAGATATCAGGGCTCATTAGGAAGCCATTTGCAGCTGTTGTTTTTGTCAAGTATGAAAAAAACAACTAGTGATTGACTCTAACCCACCCACTGAGATACACAGAACTACGCCTGAACAAGTGTGCTAGTGCTCTGCAGGTCTAGGTGTAGAGAGGAGGAATGGGAGATCGTTTTAGCAATACTCTTGCATTGTTTAATGGGTTTCATTTTTCTTTGACTGGCATATGACACACAGCTTCTTCACTTTTACGCTCCAAAAACTGATAGTGTTGACAGTTTTATTTGATTAATCAGTTGATAGATCAACATAAAATTAACTGACAACAATTTTAATAATCAATGAATCATTTAAGTCATATAGCAAGAAAAAATGCAAACTGGTTCCCGCTTGTCAAATGTGAAGATTTGCTGTTTTTCTCTATTTTATATCATTGTAGAATATCTTTGGGTTTTGGCTTGTTGGTCGAACAAAACAAGCAATTTCCAGACATCGCCTTGGACTCTGGTAAACTGTGATGGACATTTTTCTCTATTTCCAAACATTTTACAGACCACTTAATTTAAAAAAGTGAATCACCATTAGTTGCAGCCTTAGTGCAAGGAATACAGTGAAATAAGAGATTTCTGCACCAGCTTAGTGAACAGGGATTTCCCACTGGACTAATAAAAAACAAAGCACTTGTATCATCAAGAAGTGAGTTGACTTTTCTGTGATTAACATTGCGGACAGCCAGTGAGTGAGCCTTCGAATCCTCAAGGTGAACAACTGCTTAATGGTCCAGACGTTGTGCAGGCCCTCTGAAACTAAAACCGTGTTAGCATTTATTGAAGCCCCGCAGTGAGAAAATCTCCAAGCTACTCCCATGTTGTTTGATGTTCAGCTGTCATTCTCCAGTTGTTTGACGCTTCCTGGACATTCTCTGACTTCCTTGTGTGTGAGCACAAGCTGGGTTTCCCTTATAGGGGGCTTTGGGGCTCAGTGGTCTATAAATGCCAAAATGTACTGTACATAAGCAGTGCGCATGGCAAAAATATCCCACATACCAATGAACAAACACGAAGTTCAGTTCCTCTTGAGTATCCAAAGCAGATAATAATCAGCTCTCGTTGTGTGCAGAAGTGAAACCCAAACTTTGGCTACCAGCCCACCATACTGATTTAGCTGTTACTATCTCTTAATGCAGCTAGAATTAAATTTCAAAATTGTGTTGGAAATTCCTGAATCATTGTTGACCATCTATTTCCGCTACAAGTCACTTAATGAAAGAAGCAGGTAAAAGCAAGACAGGGCTCTTTTTCCTAGAGGAACAAGGAAGATTTTTCTTTCTTTTTCTTTTTTTTTGGCTTGTACATGACTTGAATGAAACCTTTTGTTCTGTGAAATGAGGTGACATTGCTCAGACAAAGTTTGTTGCACGTTCATCTCCTCTTCACTGGTGCTGCACAAAACTTGTAGATAACCATTTTCAGTTAAATATTATCACAATAAAATAATTTTATGTGTTTATTTGAATAACTGGACTTATGTATGTTGGAAAGGAGGCCATGCAAAGCATCAAGTTAACCATTATACATCTGTGAATGAATTAACAAAGAGCGACTGACAACATTTTAAATAGTTGTTGCTTTTAGTATTTATATTGTTTGATTTGAAGTAAAATCTTCATGGGAAGAAGCTGATTATTGTTACTTTTTCTTTTTTTAATGGTTGGCGTATAATTGTTTGCTTTAACCTATTTTAAGCACGATTTCCCGGCAGCTTGTGTGCAGAAGGAGATATTGATGTGGACAATGGCGCTATGAGAAAGTGGAAAACTGATCAGTCCTAACTAAATCCATGGGGAGGCACACAGTGGGTGATGGCCCTGGGAAGATGCTTTATTTCCACAGCCTGCCTGTCTTTCGCATTTGTTCACATGTAGCTTTGTGTGTGAATGTGTGTGTGTGCGTGTGCGTCCATGCGCACGTTTGTGTGTCATTCACTTTATTCTGTAGTCATTCCCTGTTTACCCCCTTCATCGAGTGAGCTGGCACCCTTATTGTGACGAGCCCAGCACGCTCAATTACCTGCTCACAACCCATTACCCTCACCCACACAGCTTTATTCAGAAGGCACGCTCCATCCGCTCAGAGTTGCATCTTGCTCCACTCATGCGTGCAGCAGGCTAGTGTGTGATTTAGTGCGTTCCTGTGAGCGCATGGAAAAGTCAGCGCCTCTTCACCAAGGGGGAAAATGAGGAAAAATGAAGGGTTTTTGAATATTCAGTAATTGCGGGTGACGCTATTGATTTGAAGATATGTTTTTTTGTGTTGTTTAAACTTGTTGGAGCAGCAGATTCATTTTGCTGCACAGCGGGTGTTCAGGTGATTTCTGGATATAAAATGTTGACTAATGGCTTTTTGAGAATATTTTATTGTTTATTTGTTTTTTTGGATGCCCTTTAGTTGTTACCTTGGCAACAACTATTCTTACTGGGATCCATATTAAGAAAATACAGCATAATCACATGCAATCATGTTCACACACAAAAAGATTGAAGATGACAGAAAATATTTTCTGTATTTCTAAATTCAGAATAGTCTTGCTACAGTGCTTAAAACTTTAAACAATTTTATGATGAATCATGGAAGGCTTATTATCAGTATTATTATTTTCAGTCCTATTAGTGTTATCAGTCTTCAGGTTATCAGGACATTGTCTCTTCTTAAGTTTACTTATTCAACTTAAAAAGAGACACTTCAGTCAAATTAAATGAAATTAAAGGAAGCAAGAGTCAGGGGTTTTCTCACAAGTGGCTGTCACAAGTATTTATTGCAGTAAACATTCTTTGAATGTTGACTTTTTAATGGTTTTAGATAACTTGAATCTGTTCTTCAGCCACACTGGATGTTCCAAAAACTCACCAATCTCTTTCTTTATTTTAGCTGCCAAATATGGTCATTAAAATGGAAAAGGTGTCTCCAGATGCTCAGATGGCCCGTTTGCACATCACATGCCACTTCTGCAGCGCTTATGTGGACTCAAAAGAGACACAAAGCCAAAGCTAAGTGGAGCAGAAGTTGTCATGTATCTAATCTCTAATCTGGTTTGAGATAATGAGTTAAGGCTCAGCAGACTTTGTTCAACAGGAGCTGTCATTACAGCACCTATTCCAGGCTGATGGCCCAGAAGGTTGTGAGTTCAAGGTGTGCTGCTGTCACTGCAGAAACATCCTCTTGTCTTGCTCCTATAGATAAATTATTCCCCTCAGGGGTGCAGCAAGGGTATTCCATCTTTTTCTCATGTGTCTCATGTGTTCATTTTTAGTGACTAATATAAAAAGAGTAATTAAATAGTTTAGATGAGTTTTTCCACCTGCACTCTGGTAGCTTTTTTGTGGAATGAATTTATGTTGAGGAAGAATTGGGCAGTGACGCATTACTTAGAGACACGTTACAGTAATGTGATTACTTTTTGATATGCGTTTACTGGAGAGACTGGTCCAGGACATGGAAAACACAGCAACATTAACAAGTGCTGAGCAACAGAGATGGAGACTTAAAAACAAGGATCTGAAGGATTGCCACTTAAAATAGTTTTTCCACAGTGGGTTTTAGTGACATTCAGTACACTCTAAATGCTCTTTCCACCGCAGATTTAAGAATTTAATGTGTACTGGTTGCAGTCGAGAGTTTAGTGTTACATGCTTCTACTGAAGAGGCCTTTCCAACCCAACCAGAGACAGTGTGTGTGTGTGTGTGTGTGTGTGTGTGTGTGTGTGTGTGTGTGTGTGTGTGTGTGTGTGTGTGTGTTGGTGTGCTGGCTGCTGCTGGTGGTGGGGAGTTATTTCATGGTTTTGATTGGCATCCCAAAGCAATTGGTTCTTGAGCAAACTTTACATGTTTGTCATTTCTCCAGTTCCTCTGTTTCCTGCTGCTGGTTTCAGTTAACATGATACTGCAGAATCAAAACTCTGGCTCTGTGTGTGTGTGTGTGCGTGTGTGTGTGTGTGTGTGAGAGAGGCTGATCATTGCTGAGTTAAACTGACAAAACATATTCATACATATCATCTTTCCACAAGCTCCAAGTCAATCGAGGTGAAGAGTGCGTGATGTATCTGTCTTCATTTATAATGCAATATGACTTATATCGGTTTTAAAAAGCTTCAAAAGTTTCAAGATTAGATGTCACTGAAGTGTAGAAGAGTAGAAGTGGTGATGTTTTGATCCCAGTGAGCATCAACAGCGAGCTGGGAGGAAAGTTTAGGATTTACACACAAAATTGCATTCTGAAATGTTTGTTTGGTTCCCCCACTACATTTCTTTATTTCACCTATTTCTCTAATGTTTTAAACACTGTACATGTTTTGAAAGTTGAAACAAATTAGGTTAGGGAATGAGCGCAAATAGGTGGCAGTGTCTGAGGTGAAGTTATGGTGCTGATTGATTTGGTGACACCTGTGGTTTCACCTTTTACTTCGCTCATAGTTGGGGACCAGTTAGCAGCAACCTGTTGAGCTAGATTTGAATTTGCTCAGGGTGTGTGGATGGGTCTTTAAAGACAAACAGCATTCTTATGCACAAACACACTGGGCTCCTGTGTGAGGCTCCAAGTGCATTTGGAAGAAGAAGCTTGGCATTCAGTGTTGTTTGCACACATCTGAGTGAACAACACCTCCACCAGTGAGTCCTAATCATACCACTCATTACCATTTGGCAAATGTTTAAAGACACACTCCAAAAGTATTGACAGACCTAAAATTATAAGAGCATGGGCTTTTTTAAATGCCAGCATTCATTTTAGATTCATTGTAGAAAATGTATACACTGACAGTAGCATCAAAGTAGACCAGAATGAAATTCAGGATGCTTATTTTCTTGACTGTCTTGCTCTGTGCTGTTGCTATCACTGTCTTCACCTGCACAATCTGCATGCATGCAATATACAGTAGGACATGTATGAATCACCAAATGAAGCAGAAGTGTACAGATTCTGGGAAAGTGGACCCGAGTAAATAAAAAAATAAAAAATAATCCATGTGTATTCTATAATAAACTGAATACTGTTTGTGTTTTTCCCTTAAAGGATAATGCTGGTGAAATTCTTAACTTTTGTTATTGTTATTGACCAAAACCAACACTGCATTTATCTGTTTCTCAATACTTTATGACTTCCTTAGCCTGTCTGGCACTCCGTCCCAAAATCCACTGATTCCTACTGGAGGTGTAAATCTGTAAAAACAGGTCATGAATATATACTTTCATTTTTTTTTTACAAAGGCTAAATAATTTCCTAAACCAGCTGGGCACTGTAGTTTTTAGCAAATGTTCCCCAAACAAATGTAAACATTTGTTGGGGACTATTTTCAGTGGCGGATTACTATTACTATTACTATTACTAGCTCTAGTGAGTATTTACGGCACCAGGTAGTGAATTTGGGATTGACTCAAAATAAACTACTGTGCCCTTGTATGTGGTAATGAAGGAACATGTCACCCAGTGTAACAGTGTGGCTCACTGATGTGTTTTTAATTCTTTTTTTGACAACAGTGGAGGTCTATGGCAATAAGGAGGATCAATTCACTGGTGGTTTTGAGTTTTTCATGGGATTTGTTGATCATATTAAACCTTATTATCTTTTAATCTCACCTTCTTATGTATATCAACACTGATCAGCAGCTACTTCACAGACACTACACACACTGCGCCCAGCTTCTGGTGAGAGCATATGCCCCGGCAGTAGTTTGTTTAAGAGCCAGCCTTCCTTACTCAAACATTTAAAATTACAGGAGGATAGTCTGCAGAGCATGATACCTCTCAGTCTCCTTGGCAACAGGACCAAAGACTCCTCCTCCACATACAAACAAACATGTGCATATAAGTACGCACGTACACACACACACACACAACCCTCTCACAATCTGAGGTGTGAGATTATATGAGAAGTATTTACTTCCCACCTGACAAGAAAACAAGTGAGCAGAGAGTTAAAGAGCATTTAATTTGCTGCATTTGTTGTGTTAACAGGGATTCAATGGTCACAATACACTACCCTTTAATCAAATTAACCTGATTTGCAACTTTGAGACTTTTGTTCCATTACAAATGATCTCTGCACACGCTTGTGGGCACGTTGTCAAGAGTCAGCACATCGCAAATTGTTCTTGTTTAGATTTCGGCACAGTTGCTGAAAAATCATTGTTTATGCAGTGTGGAATTTTGCGTGTTTATGTGCAGGCTTGTGTGTGTGGTGCAATAACCATTTTCACATTTCCTGTGTCCTGATGTAAAAGTAAAAATAGCTTTATAGAGTGATTCCAAGAAAAAGTATCCAAATGGTAGCAAAGAAAAACAATGTACTTTGGTACTCAGTGTCTTCTCACTGACCTCATGGCACACTTCTTGGGAGTTGGAGGCTGATATACTGTATGTAAAATAGACAAACATAATTCAATAGATGCAGTGACTAACTTCTGAATTAATTTTGTCCATCTTCTCCTCTTCATGGTTGTCACACTTCTTTTCTGCAATGTCTTTGAGTCATTGTTTGAGTCACTATAAAGTGTGAATTAGTTTACACCTTTTGTCACTGTCAGCAGAAATTAAGGGATGTGGTAGCTGTTGAAGGCAAGGCTAATCTGATTATCATATGATAGCATCAAGAGAAAACTATGTCTTTCCACAGGGACGTCTTTGACGGGAACATGAACTTCAAAAGTCAGGTTTTCAGACATGCATCAGGTAGGCAGTTTGTGCAGCCCTGTAGATCAGGAAGTTTCCCAGATGGCGAGTGAGCATCTTCTAATTACAGCTGACATCAGATGAGTCAGTCAGTCCTCCTACATCGTCTGTCTGCCTGCGTGTTTTTGTTTATCAGTCAATCTCAGTTCACATCTATCTATCTATCTGTCTATCTATCTATCTATCTATCTATCTATCTATCTATCTATCTATCTATTCAATTCAGACAGTTCACTTTTTAAAAGTGAAGGCAGATTTACGTAAATGTAATGACAGCAGTGGCCTTTGGCTCTGCCCACTGGGATTTTCAGCCAATGAGATTATTTCCTCTTCCAGAGCAGCACTGAGAAACTCAATCTGTATTTTTAGCCACACTAGTGGCATGGCTCTAGGGATGCCAACGTTGGTCTGTCAGTCGGTTGGTCCACCGCTTTGGTCCAGATTTCAACACTTGAATGGTTTGCCTAAAACTTTGGTGCATCATAATGACTTTGGTGATCCCCTGACATTTCCTTTAGTGCCACCAAAAGGTCTGGATTTGTGGATTTAGGCAAAATGTCAACAACTTTTGGATGGATTGCCATGAAATTGTTCCCCACAGAATAAATTGTAATAACTTCGCTGATCCCTTGGCTTGTGCTTTGCCTTTACTGCTAATTAACAAATGTTAGCATGCTAACACACTAACCTAAGATGGTGAACATAGTAAACATTAGACCTGCTAAACATCAGCATGTTAACATTGTTATTGTGAGCATGTCAGCATGCATTTAGCTCAAAGCACCGCTGCGCCTAAGAAGTATCACAGAGGTGCTAGCATGGGTATATCTTGTTTCTCTTTCCATTTACAGTAATGAGCAGCAATCAGCATCACTGACATGATGCATAATTTAATTTTAGTATATATTCTAGAGCTTTGATCATAGTCAATAATGATGACAGTAAGGATGACAAAAAAAATGAATAAAATCAAAATAAACTTTTTTGAATAGTAATAATGATGCTAATAACAACTAGTCTGGTCTAAACAGGACAGAGACGCTTCCTGCCCCCTGCTCGCCAGAGTTCATTCTGTTCAGTTCATCTCCGTTTCAGTCAGATGTGAAATGGACACGGTGAGCTGTGAAAACACGCCTCCCTGGACGCACATCACACAGGAGAACCGCAGCAACATGTCAGAAATACGGCTCCTCTCCCTTCTTACTCTCTCTTTCTTTTTTTCTCTCTCTCTCTCTCTCCGTTGAAATTCAGATTGAGCAAATATTTTCTCATTCCTTTGATTCTGATGTGTGAGCAACTGAGTGAGCAATGGGTACGATAGTGGGTAGTGTTAGATTTGTTGTCCAGTAATGATTTCTGTGTGTGTGTGTGAGAGAGAGAGAGGATAATGCTTATTACAGTTTCCTCTATGGACCATTTGAGATGCAAACAGCAATCAGTCATATTTCAGTGTGCTGTTGAAAACTGGGTGTTGTAATGACAATGCAAAGCTGAACACCATCCAATCTGTGCACCATTGTTCAGCTGAATAATTCCTTCAGCAACTTGACTTAATTATATTTACTGTGTGTATAATCAGTGTTTTTGTGTCCTAATCATGAACAGGCCCAGGTGCCTACGGGGTCAGGGGCCCCTAAAGGCCTCGGTGTGCTTCAAATTAGATGCTTATTAGGTCTCATAGCATTGTCCTGGTGTGTGGAGGTGGGAAAGTAAGCAGGGTTTGATCTACTTTCTCAAGCTCTCTTTGTTCATTGTTCACAAAAACTACTTCAGTGACTTTTCACACCTATCATCGAGTGCAAAACCATGAATGCCTGAAAGCAGAGACTGTCCGAAATTGTGCGCTGTTATCCCCATTTGTAAAATTCATTGTGTCTCGCTCTCTCTGTGATACAGACTATTTCCTTCCTTCCTTCAGAACAGGTGTAAACACTTGCACTTGCCTTTAGACGTGTTTGGATGACACGTTGTACGGCCAAGTTCGTGTAAAGCATACTGAACCATTAGGTCAGAGCCTCTGCGTCAAGGGACTGTGATGAAGATTACATATGACAATGGTACCCACCCGTTTTTGTCTGACGCACCCCCACTGCCCTGTCAAATGAGCTTAGTATCCCTGTCGTGTACCAAATGTGTTTATTTGAATGGATGTCATTTAGCACTATTAATGATATACAACTGCATATTGTTGCAACATTTTTCCATACATGACATAGTGATCCTGGAATTGTCGATGTTTAGGCTTGGTCTATTTTTTATTTCAGTACATTTGGCCTTGCTTGCTAACTAGTTTTCATAAACTTTCAACCACAGCATGTGGTGTTCAGGTGTTACAACTGAGTCAGGTTGGTCAGGGGCGTATGGGTGGTTCTTTACTGGTTAATATGACAATAAATATACTAAATGATCAGCCTCACCAATTTGTAATCCAGTGTCTTCATTTTTGTATGTGAATATTTTTTGTTTTTTACCAAAGCATAAAGATTAGTTGAACTACTACACAATTTTTCCACATACCCCCTGGAAACTCCAGAAGCACCTGGTTGGGAATCACTGGATAAAGAAATCATAAAACATCTGTGTGGGTACTTGACCACCAAAGGTGGTTGTGGCATTTTATAATCTGTTCAGAAAAAGAACATACTTACTTGTAAGTACAAATGGTATGTATGCTCTCCAGTACAATGAGGCTTTGGTGTAATCTATCTGGTTTGTGTTATCTCTCTGCTCTCCTCGAGGAAAGTGGAGCCGTTAATAGAAAACACCCTGAACTTTTTTTGTCACCTCTGTTTTGATTTCAATTTCAGCTGAACAAGACAAGACGTGAAAAAAAAGCGCCAAGACTGGACAAGTCAGAACTGGAAAAGCCGTTGACAAGATCAGGGGTTCTCAGCCTTTTTGTCTGTGGGGACCAGCAAGCAAATAAAGACCAGTCAAATGATTCCATGCCAAGATTCAGTCTAGTGAATGATGGATGCTTACATAGGAACATGAACACAATAAAAACAGATAAATAAAGTGATAAGTTAAATTAAACTTACATCAAAGCCTTACGGCCAACACTGCACCGACACCAGGTCAGAGAAAGGAGAATTACTGGACTACTATGATACGCAGACGTGACAAACTGTAAATGGTGATCTGCCTGCAGGAAGTAGGTGTTGTTGACAGGATCGCCGGCTGTCACAGTGTGATGATATTGACCCTTGAGTGCGATAAGACCAGACAGCCGTCATAAAAAGGCAGAGACGCAGCAGATGTTGTAATAGGTGCTTAAAGCTGATAAGGCATCTACAACTGTACCGATGACAGGCTCTGCTGCTGTTCTTCAAGAACAGATACTTACTATAAAATGACTCCGAGCGTGACTCCAGCCATTTTCAACCTTTATTGTCATTTCCTGTCACAATATAGAGAGAAACAGTATCTACTTGCCTCGGTGCAAAACATTTGTGTATATATCTGTATATATTTTATAATAAAATAAAAGACAGCTGCTTGTCTTATAAATATCACACGCTTTCAAGCTGTGATTACTAATTTGAGGTACAAATATCACATTTTTGGTGTCTTACCGCTGCGACAAGAAGGACAAACAAGAAGAAATCCAGCCCGTTTGTACACGCAAGCTGGCTACCATTTTCAGAAAAATGCAGACTCCTTGCAAGAGCCAGCACAATTATGTCATGAGTGTGTGTGTGTGTGTGTGTGTGTGTGTGTGTGTGTGTGTGTGTGTGTGTGTGTGTGTGTGTGTCAACAGGGCCAGAGCATGGGGTGATGAGGACTATCCTCTGCTGACCTCGATGCAGATGACCAGTGATGGCCACAGCATCACCTCGACAGTAAGTGATAGATTCAAACTCTGTTACATAAAAATACATTTTAAAAAAGCAACCTCAATTATAATAAATAAACAAATAATAAACCAGTTTTGTTAAATCTTTGCTTTTTAAAGCTGGTTAATTTCAGTATTATTGCTCTCAGTCTAAACATAAAATTCATTTTTTAACCGGTCTTGTTTCATTTAAAGTACTAATAGCTAACTAAGTGTGGCTTTCTAATTAAGTAAAGAGGCCGTCCTCACCAGAAAAATGACACCATTGGGGTTATTTGTGCAAAATCTATGTTCATGTTCAGTTGCGAAGTACGAAGTCGCATGTGTTACAATGCAATTGCAACATCCCTGGCATGCCATTCCCTTCTCTCTCTACCTTGTTTCCTCTCTATCTATACTATCTGCCCCAAATAATCAGATATATGAGGAGTTTCAAAATACTAACTGACGAAGCTGTGTGTTTTTTTTCCTTGCAGTTTGTTGGATGACGTAATAAAAGCAGGACAACAACAACAGGAACAACAGCAGCAGCAGGAATTCCTGATCTCGCTGGAGACGATTGTGCTCACCATCTTTCTCTCCATCATTATCATTATGACGGTGTTTGGAAACCTGCTGGTCATGGTGGCACTCTGCAAGGACAGACATCTACGGTGAGCCTGTTGTCTTTTTCGATGCTGGAAGCAGTAACATTGGTCCAATCTGGCTTTAAAGTCCCAGTGAAATGAGAAGGGTCTAACTGCAGCCAGCAGAATCTGTACAAACCACTCCCAGCCTGAAGGTACCCCCTTTAACATGAACAAAAATTGATCTAAAAAGTTGTGGCATACATTGGAAAATTGTTGACATTAAAGTCAGACTTTATAACTTTAATGAGACGGTCACAGCAAAAACAAAAGACAAGGCCAGGGCATTTGTTTCCTGCTATTTGTATTGAAAACACACATGTTCCTGTAAGGCATTCTGGGAAACAGTGTTCAAAAATGCCACATGCAACAATAACAAAGCTAGCCTTGTCTCTGTCATTAAACTGTCATAGTGCTGCACATAGTACATGTTTAAATGAAACCTATTTTTGAAATCACATTACAGTGATTTCTGTTTTTTTTTATATTATGTGGTGCAAACCCATCAAATGTCAAAGTACATTACAATAACACATGAAAGTCCTGAAATGCCCTCTCTGACTTGACTGGTAAATTTCATGACTTCCCTAAAATCTAAATAAATGTCAAACTACAAGAAACTCTGCATTTGAAGTGAAACATCTCATCTATACATGAGGTTTTGGAGAGGTTTTTAATAGCTCTCATTTAATAATTTAAAGCTGGAGTACAGGACTTTTACATATAAATGAACGTCTGTTACCTTCAAGCTGTTGCCAAACAAGTTCACACAATGCTGATTAAGCCTATCACCACCAGGAAAATCTCCCTCTATTTCGCAGTATACTGGAGTTTTTAAATCTGTGTCTGTGGCAACATTTCCACGCTGGCACACCGGTAGTAATGCATTTTACGTCAGCCAGAATGACTGGTTTGCCACAGAGCCATGTAGAAAGAGAGTGGTGTCAGCGGAAGATAGTTCTCTCTACATGGCTCTGGTTTGCCAAAGCTGAGGGGAGCAACCGTAGCGATGGAGTAGTACAGCAGGAGTATGGAGGAAAAACCTAAGAAGAGTCCAAGAAAAGTTTCTTATGCTCCAGATAAAAAAGAAACTCTGCGTTCAGAGGAAGGATTACAGTCAAAAAAAGGAAGTGATCGGCGGCGAGGACAAACAGGGATAACCACTGGTGTAGCTTTTCCTCGCTGGAGAGGCTGAAAGAAGAGAAGGGACTGAGGGCAGACATGGATGTTGTGTTACTGCTCTTGGACAGGTTGGTATTTGTAAAATATTTGGCGTAGACTATGTAGCTATTACTTATAATCTACCTAAAAAATGGAT
The DNA here is from genome assembly GCA_002120245.1 of Maccullochella peelii. NCBI lineage: Eukaryota > Metazoa > Chordata > Actinopteri > Centrarchiformes > Percichthyidae > Maccullochella > Maccullochella peelii. Next base: position 278,080 of record LKNJ01000350.1, on the reverse strand, counting down.
TATTGTCTTGGAACTGTGGAAATATGATGGGGGCGAGCTCCCCTGTAGGCATACGACATAAGCACGCAGTGTTTATTACTATTAGACAAAGGTTCAGCACTCCAGCTTTAAAAAAATCTAAAATTTTCCTCAAATCCTACAAACAGACGTCAGACTTTCTTTACAGTCTTTATTTAAAAAAGCAAAACTGGACACAAGCCAGTCTCTTCATATTTCTGTAAAGTCATGCTGACAGTTGACAGATTGAGCAGCAGCACCTTTACAGGTCAGAGATGCAAGCCTATTATAGTCATGTGAGACATGATGGTCCTGTACAACACACAGTCCACCGTGAACTTTTACAGAACACTTTTGTGGATAATTTTTGGATGCTGACTTGTTTCTTGTTGCCTCCTCTCCTCTTAGAAAGAAGAAGACTAACTACTTCATCGTGTCGTTGGCGTTTGCTGACTTGCTGGTTGCGCTGGTGGTGATGCCCTTCGCTGCCATCGAGCTAACTACAGGCCAGTGGCGGTACGGAGAGATCTTCTGCCTGGTCCGAACGTCTCTGGACGTCCTGTTGACGACAGCATCCATCCTGCACCTCTGCTGTATTGCACTGGACAGGTTTGTGTGTGAGTGAGAGCTGATGGAGGGCGGGGTTTTGAACCTCATCCAAAGGCTTTGACAAATTACATTCCTTTCAGAGATTCATATCATACTCTGAGATGCATACTTGAAACCTTAAAAGCCTGTCATTTAACACACAAATCCAAGAAATTGCACATGAACATAATGAAAAGACAATCCTGTGCAAACATTGAGAACCACTGATGAAAGGAGAAGCACTTCAAAGAAGAGAAGCACTCCCCAATAAATCCAATAAAAAGTAGAATAAAATAAATCAAAATAATAATTATAAACTAATAATAATAAATGATAAATTCTGCCATGTTTCCCAGCTCAGTTTTAAAGGGAGAAATAATACAAAAGTGTAAGAAATTTAATTTTGGGTGGGGGCACTTATTTGGGTGGGTCATCCAAATAAATCCTGTGTATAAGATATCGCATATGACAAATGAAATTGAAAATTGCCATTTGAAGGCTGAATTTGTAAGATGAGGTATGATCCATTTTGCATTAAACCAGTGTTGATGTTCGGTTTTGTGTTTACAGTTTATCATTTCAAAAACTGCACAATGTAGTATACAGTGTGTGTGTGTATTATTCCAGGTATTACGCTATCTGCTGCCAGCCGCTGGTCTACAGACACAAGATGACCCCGGTCCGAGTGGCAGTGATGCTCAGCGGCTGCTGGCTCATCCCCACCTTCATCTCCTTCCTACCCATCATGCAAAGCTGGAACGCCATCGGCATCGAGGACATTGTGAGTCCTCAGTAGCTAAGATCAGAAATCAAGAAAGGGCGCGAGAGGTGACACAGTAATGAGCTCAAAAACAACTGCTGGTTACATTATTATTATTAAAAATTGTATTACAATCCCTGTATCAACAAAATATAGTGTATATTTGAACAAAGTATCACACTGAAGAGTTCATATACCTCCCTCAAACGCTTAAAGAGGGAGATGTTCTTTCTGCTTTCTGGCAAATGCAACCTAATATTGTCTGTTTCTAATAATGTTTCCAATCCCTTGAACAATGACAAGGTAATGCAGTGATCACAAAACAATTCCAGTCCCTGCAGAGGCTCTCTTGCTGCGAGCAAAGACAGCACTTCAACAAGCATTTTCTGCTGGTTTTGGATATGTTCTGGCGTGAGGTTATTTCAGAGCTGCCTTGAAATGAGCTGCAGGACTCCCAGAGGCAGACGGGGATAGATGCATTTATTCAGCGTCAGAGTTAATGAAATACACGTCTCTTTTCTCCGTCTTTCAGTCAGGCAAGCATCCAAACACCAATCTTCTGTTTTTAAAAGTTGGCTGGGTGTCTTGGAGTCATATGTCACAGACAAAATTGCATATGACTTGAAATGACTTATGTCTGCACATTTAGGGCAGGTTTTATTTTATCTTTTTACATGTTGTGTGTACGTTTGTCTCTTCTTTGGTCACTTGTCTTTCTCTGAAAAATTCAGAACATTTCCATTGTTCCTGTTCTGTCCCAAAAAAAGAAAATAGTTTGAAACTGAAACTTCTTCTCACTCCAGCTGTCACAAAGCCACAAGAACTGATTCAATAATTGTAACACAAGTAACACAATACAGTACAGCATGTCTGCTTGGTTTGAACTGTGTCTGCACCATTTCTACAAAAGAAAGATTGAGGCTCTACACTCCTGGTGATTTAAAACTGAGTAGTCTCTGCTCTCTCTTAGCCTTGAAACCAGATGTACTTGATATCTGTATTATGTGAAAGATATCTTTTAAATGCTTGTAGGTTATGATTTTATTGCTATTACACAAAACGACCAATTTATGACCATGCAGAGCTCAGAAGGTGGTTTATCAGCCCTACTACTACACATGGGAATGAGATAAAATTTACTTTTCAGCTTGAGGTGTTTCTCTACCTGCAGGATTTTCAGTTTACTGACCTTGCTCATATTTTCAATTGAGTACAAAGATATGGGCACCTGGCCAGATAGACCAAACCTCTTTTTTGTAGAAAAAGAAATTACAAAGCACTTTTACATATACGGTATATTATGACAGTATTTAGCACTTTACCTCTTTCTTTAGCCTAGCTTAGCAGCTAGCCCCTCCAAAGTTTAAAAACTACCAACACCTAAAGCTTACTAATTAACAGTATCTTGTTTGTTTAATACATACAAACAGAAAAATAAAAATATTTTTTGAAAAACTTTTAAAGCTGGGATAGCTGTTTCCCCTTGCTTCCAGTCTTTATGCTAAGCTAGGTTAATTGCCTCCTGGCTCCAGCTTTCTACTTAACGCACAGCCATGACTCTAATCCTGGGACAGAAAACGCATTTCCCAAAATGATTCATAGTGATGAAATTCAGTTGCATTGAAAAGCTTTATGTCTAATTCTGACTTTGGTGTATTTTTTGATACTTATAAAGTGCTTACTGGCCACCAGTGTAGGTCAAGGATTATTTTTGTGTCTGTGTCTCCTCTCCCTTACAGATTGAGGAGAGGCGAGCCTTGGCAGGAAGCTCCAACGACACAAGCTGTGTGTTTCTGGTCAACCGGCCGTACGCCCTGATCTGCTCTGCGGTGGCCTTCTACGTGCCATTAGCCCTCATGGTCCTGGCCTACCAGCGCATCTACGTCACGGCCATGACCCACGTGCGGCAGATCGAGACACTACAGCGGGCCGGCTCCGCTCCCGTCACCGGGACGGCTCCGGTAATCACCGTGAGGTCCTCCACTTCCTCAGATCCATCGGAGCACTACCACCTTAGGACAACAACAGGCTCCTCAGCCTCAGAGCAGGCTCCCATAGCAAACAGCCGCATGCGCGTTGAGACTAAGGCAGCAAAGACGCTGGCGATTATAATGGGTTGTTTCTGCCTATGCTGGGCGCCATTCTTCATCACCAACGTGGTGGACCCCTTTATCCATTACTCAGTGCCCTGGCAGCTATGGACAGCCTGGCTGTGGCTCGGGTACATTAACTCAGGGTTGAACCCCTTCCTGTACGCCTTTCTGAATCGGGCGTTTCGGAGGGCGTTTCTGGTGATTCTCTGCTGTGGGGATGAGCGGTACGCACGGCAGGGGAGCTGCTCCTATGGACACACCCACAGAGTGTGCTCGGCAGCGTCGGTCAACGGGACGTCTATGGCACTGAGGTAAACACACAGTAAAGTCCCAGCCACATTTGCAGCAGTTTCTGTGAATATTTGCTCAATCTCCTATTCAATACAATCAAGCAAATATTACTGACGAATTCCAGTTAAGTTCCAGTTGGGTTTGGAAGACTCACATGTCAAATTTTTTATTTTTTCAGCTTTGACCAGGGATTTTATATGACTGGCCAGTAGAAACAGTGTTGTACCATATTACATTATATTTATTACCTACACTGGATATTGGATATTGATAATTTTGTTGAACTGATGACAAATGTGACGACCTTAATTCTGTTGTGAAGGACAGAATGTGTGAGTGTGAGTAAGGTGGTTGTTGGTGGTTTTTATGTCATAGGGTTTTGTTTCTCTAGGTTTTATATATATGAAATGGGTCTAAGAGTGTGTATGTGCTGCTGTCCTCTCTGTTAAAAGTCCCTCAAAGAAGAAATCAAGGCCTCAGGCAGGAAACCAGGTTCATTTGTCTCTTCTTGCAAAGAGAGCCGGATATGCATCACCTTCCTAACAGTGTCGACTGAGTGCCAGTGGGCTATTGCAAAGTCTGTTTTTTTTGTATTCGTATGTCTTTGGTGCACTTCACTGTAAAATTGTGAGGATGATAGATTGGACTCTTATTTGTTCCTTTGTCTATTTGACACCACAAACCAGATATCAACAATATAACAACATTTTGTTTTGTCGCGATTTCAAAAGCTGGACCTGTCAGCCCAAATAGCTGCTGCATTGCACCGCTGCTATCTAATGCACGTAATGAGCATACTGCATTTAAAGATCAGTACAAGGTGACATACTGTGTAAATTACTAATTGGCTGGTAGATTAGGTTAGATAGATTAGACACCAACAGCAAGACAAAATATTGTGGTGCAACCATCATCTTATTCGAATGAAGTCATTATTTTTCATTTAGGCCATGTGTCATACCCTAATGTGTAAATAATAGATATAGGTATGCATGCTGTGCCTTCTCTAGAAATAAATGTTCATGGTTAAAGCAGCTGTGGTGTTCTGCAGATGGAACATTTCACCAGACAAAAGAAAACTGTTCTGGACTCAGTCTATTATGAATATAATAGTCGAATCAGTCAGTTTCGGAGCATAGTGTGTATCGTATTGTGGATATGAATTCTGCTCCTGTGTCATATATGCTTTTCTTTCTTTCATGTCCCATCGACAATATGACCTAACTACACTTTAAACAGGCTTTAGTCCAGATTTCGGCACACATGCAGTATTTATGGTGGTCCCCTGACATTTCTCACATTTACATTTGACACAAAAGATGTTTTTAATAACTGTAAAGGATCTCAGGTACTTTCCCCTGTATTATCCCTGACTTTAAACTGCACTGCCTTTGTATTTATTGCTTTTATAAAGCCCTCAGTAAAAAACTGACACCTGCTCTTACAAAATGCTTGGCTTGAAAGTAAACCTCATGTTGCTAAAGATATAAGTCACCTTAAGTCATCTGTCCACGGAGCAGCAGAGGTTTTTTGGGCTTAGAGTCATCTGAGGTGTTGTAGAGTAATGGACTTCAGGAGGGATAGATTGAATTTTTCCAAATTTGTCTTTTTTACAGATCAGAATCTTTAATTGAATGATAATGTATGATATCACAGTAATAGTCCAACAGCAGGGTTTCTGTTGACGTTAATGGTGGTGATTTAGTTGACGTCTGTGTTTGTGCTCTCAGCTCCTTCGAGTGGGGATGATGGAGGAGTATGGAATATGTACAAGCACAGGCATGTGAGTGAGTGAGACCCTCTTAAAATGTCCAAAAATCATGTGCTCGTGTACACGACACACACAGTACATACACACATAGTACACTTGCGAACACACGCTTTAATTCTAACTGTGTGTCTTTCTGTTCTTTTCTATTGCCTGTTAATTAGTACTGAGTGATTTCCATTAAGTAATTAGTTCTCTCATTGTTCGATGTTGCTGTATGTACCCAAGTGCATGTGTGTGTGTCTGTAGTTTGTAGAAAGGAAACATGCTGACCTTATTCTGTATCTCCGCTCCAGTGTGTTTCCGTGGTGTCTGTGTGCATTTTTTGGGCTTTCTGTCTTTGTGCGTAGGAAACAGAAAGGCAAACAGTGTTAACTCCAATCTAATGTCCTCTCTTAAAATCTGTCTCGGACAGAAAACAGACTTAGACAATCAGATTACAGCCGGCAAGATACTGGAAACTGAAATTACTGGAGGAATCCTCTTGAATTACTTTGTCTAGGCGTTTAGTCTGTGGGTGGATGGTGCATGTGTTCATGTGGGTGTTTCTCTGTAGTGTAGATTTTAAAATCACTAAAAAGTGTCTTCTGTCTTTTATTTATTTCTGCGTGTATGTTCTTGTGTGCACACATGCTGAAAGTCAGTTTATAGGACTTGGACCTCATAAAAGACAGATTTGTTCTGTAAAGGATCATAATAATGTTTTTTTTTTTTTATGTTTTAGGCCTAAAACTAAATGTGATTTACATTGCTGTGGAATGTTTTTAGAATGATTTCCCTGCTTTTAATCAGCCAGTGATTGCTTTCTTCACCAGTAATCTATGGTGGTTAAACCGTTTTTCATCTTCTTTTTTGTTTCAGATAGTAACATGGCAGAGGAGGATTTTCGCTTGGCATTGGCCATTTTTGGTATTTTTAGATTACATGGCTCAAAAGGTGATTTTGCTTTAACCAATAATTTTTGCATTAGTTTAGACTTCTACATCTTTTCATTGATAAATAAGTACAGCATTTGCAGGTTTCAAAAAAAGCGTTGTGAGTGAGGCTTATGATTCACTGCACATTTCTGCTCTTCTAATAAAATGTGTTCATGGAAGAAACAATATTAATGTGATTTTTTTTCCACTATGAAAATCCTGAGGCCATTTTCTGGTGGTCCTAGCAACAAACATCCAAACAGCCCCAGCAGTGAATGGTAGACACTTGACTGTGATTAGAGTCATAACAAAGACCTTGTTGTGCCCACTAGTAACAGGTTAAAGCTGTTGCGTAAATACAGCCGCACCATCCCTTGAGTCCTTGTGTTGCTCCAGTCAGAAGATACTGTACAACTTTGTTTTACAGTATTTTAGTCTTTGTTCACTGTCGCCACATTTACACGAAGCTGATGAGCAACACAGTTTTGAAAGATTGCACAAGGCATGGGAAGCAAAATAGTAGGTGAGGACTTCTGCGCTGATGGATCACCTTTCTCTTCTTTAGAGTTGTAATCATTTTCAGACCACAAAGGGCTATTTTTGTGGCATACATCGCAGTCAAGTGCATCAGGGGTGTGTGCTAAACGCACTTTTGGTAATTTCGTGACCAGGCTCGCCTTATGCACCTGTTGTGCGCTTGGATACAGGGTGAGATCACAGAGAATACATGATCATACATTATAGGTGTTAGAGGCTGTGACAATCATGGCCAATCACATTTGCTACTTTCATCCCCTTTAAACACAGGGCTCTCCCCGTCATGATGCACTGACAGTTTGAGAATCCTGTGGAGAGTTTTTTCCTCAGAGGAAACTTATTGTTGTTGGACATCACAATGATCCATACAATAACTATCTGCAGTTAAATACCTACGCAGTGCCATAAATAAATGAAGGTGCAAATTTAAAATGCAGTCAATTTTTTTGCATGCTGTATTTTCTTTTATTTCTGAAATTATTTAATTCAGTTAGATTTCATGCAAAAATAATTGCTGGGAACAAAATCGTTTTCTGCATAATCTTCATTATTATAACATAAACGTAATCCTGGTAATGATCACCCAGTTTTCACTGGGTGATCATTACCAGTTTTCACTGGGTGAAAACTGACAGGAACAGACGATCCTGAGGGAGTTATTAGTGGACAAAGAAGTTTTAATTGACCTACCGTTTTTCATGGGAATGTGTGAACTGTTTTCAGTGTGTCCGTCTCCAACACGCCTGTTGATTTGCATGAGAAACTGTAGAATCATTAATCATAATGATAATTTGTTTGTGTGCATAAGCACAGAGGTTTGTGTAGTTATTTTACAACAGTGCTGGTTGCACAAAATGTAACTTTGCAGTGACTTCTTGGACTCCAGGAAGCCCAGCCAAGAAAAAGTTGTTTTAACACGTTGGGTTTTTTTGTTACAGATTAAATAAACAAGATATAACATGTTGATTAGTGAGCTTTAGAGGTGCTTTTTATCAAAATGGTGCTATACAGTATGAAGGTTATAAGTAATGTAGATGTCCTTTAAGCTAATATTGAGACAGTGACCAGACTCAAGAGATAAACCTTAGACAAAAGAAACGCAGCAGCACAATGACTGATTCTGTGGGTGGTTAAAAGTTGGGACTGTAAATGCTTGCTTTTTCTACAGAAGTAACCAAATCATTAAGTTTAGTCTCTGTAGTTTCTCTCTGTGATTCTCTCAGCTCTGTCATCTTACCTCCTTCAGAGCAGCTGACATCAGTACCTAAAACAGTGTGGGCTGAATGTGTGAGCTTGAACAAAAAAATAAAAGTATGAGTGTGAGTCAATCAAGAGTGAAAGGTGTAATTTAAGAGGTTGATGTGATCTTAATGTGCACAAATCAGACCCCAGGTGACAAATTAGCTGCCTAGTGTTTACAGGCAAACCTGTATAGGTGAACAGGTAAATTTCAGTGCTTATTAAAGAAAAACATCTATAAAATAAAGTAGCGTGTATTGTAAAACATTATAGGGAAGCCAAAGTGCTCTTATGAAAACATGTTCCACATAAGTGTCAAGTGTCCGGTGAGAAAAATAACTAGCTACAACTCAAACTGTCCAACTCTTCCTGTAACAGTTAATCAGGTTCAGTGTGATCCGTCCTGAGTTCACCTTCAGCTCTACACAGAGATCAAAAGTCCTGTTGAATTCCATAAATACAGCCGAGCGGCGGCCACTGTTATCAGCCGTGTACAATCGGTGTGATTCAACTATCTGACAATGCCAAAGCAAAGCACAGCTGTTTAGTGATTTGAAAACAGCAGAATTTGAAATCTCTCTGGAATGAGGGTCATGTGGGAGACGAGTAAGATGACTCTTTGGCTCGCAGCCCTTCCGCCATCCTCAGTCAATGCTGTTTCTGTGTTTTGATTATTAAGATAAGATAAAACATTCAGCTCCATGTAGGGAAATTAGGTCTTTGCAGAAGGATTCAGCAGGGAAGAAGCGAATGAGCTATGAGTTCAAAAATGCAATGTAAAATAGCTGTTGAAACACAAAATAATGAAACCAGAGAGGTATAAGACACAATGTAAATTGTTGTTGGGTTATATTAAAGGGGCATCCCACTGATTTGTATGCAGGATCAATTTGTTGGGACTCATCCTGTCAAAACAGATGTATAATGTCTTCTGAGGCTCTGGAGGAGCTTGGTCAAGTCCAAGAATACAACCCCAGAGATGATGTCATAGTGATGTCATCAAGGTTGTCTCAGATTGGGCTTGGAGACTACAAAAAAAAGCCTACAAAAGCCTGTGTTATGAACTGGAGGTGTGCAGTTTGGAAGATATTGGTGTCTTCCAAACTGCATAATGCAACTTGACAGCATTATGGGAAATGTAGGATCCAGGGTTGGGTGGACCTTGACCCGTACTAGGGACTAAAAGTCAGAATATTTCGGCCCTTGCTACTTTGATTTTGACAGTTTTTTAAAAAATCTGCGTCTCGCAGGTTGCCTAACTTTATGGAAATACAATACTAAAACAGTGGAGTACCCCTTTAATACGCTAGTAACAATTGTAGCTCATGTCAGTAATAGGAAAGAATCACAACTAAAGACTAAACTGCTTCTCATCCTGGGAAAATAGGTCTCCCAAAATAGTTCTGTCCATCTTGGTTGAGGTTGCATGGTTTCATCCTTAAGGACTGTGTGAACATTTGGTGTGATTATGGATGATCAGGAGAGTGCCACCTTGCTAATCCCAAAATTCCATGTCAAGATTATTAAAAAAACATTAACCTTGATTATTATCTCTCCTGCTCAGATTGGATAGGCTGTAACACTTTCTGCAGGTGTGAAGGTGTGTAAGTGTATGAATGAGAAGCAGGTCGCTGTTTCGTCGACCACAGACACTGAGTTTAGACAGACAGGACGGAGAAGTGTAAACACTCCAGTCTGTGATTTATTAGGAGACTTGTGTGATTTATTGTTGTTTGATTGAAACCTAAAATCCTCCAGCTGCTCCTCTCTGCATCTCGCTGTTCTTTTTCTCGCCAAGAAAATTTTTATCTTCTGTTTCTTTCCTTCTTTTTTGTTGAACATTGGTGTGAAATGTTTCTCTTGTTTCTATAATGACCTTTGTTTTCTCTCCATTTTTAGCCTGCTACTTCCCATCTTTTTCTTTCTCTCTCTTTTTACCAAGTTGATGTTTATGAATATCTTTCTGATTGAAATATTTTTTTGAAAAGATTTTTGCCTTATATTGAGAGTAAAGAGTGTGAGAAAACATGGGAAGAGAATGAGAGAGCTCATGTGCAGTTAAGGTCTCCACTAGCCACTGGCTCACCAGGGTGTCCCAGCCTTTCCTATGGTCGATTTTTGTTTACTAGAATAAGAAGATAAAGAAAGGAAAAAAGTAGGACAGAAAAACATGAAAAACTCACATTTGAAAAATAAAAAATAAGCAACATAATAAAAATACCAAAACCCATATGATTGTTATCTCAATTGCTTCCTGTTCCACTTTGGGTTGAGCTGTTGTCTCGTCTCTTCCTCCTCAGTTTTAAACTCGGTTTGGACATTCTGAACTCATCTGTGATTGTAAATGAAACTCATCTCTCCCTCAGTCTCTTCATCAGTCTCTGGCTCTACTCTCCTCTGTAACAGAAACGTAGTTTCCTTGGTGACAAATTGGACCGTAGAATGGAACCACCTGGGCAAATCAGCTCCTTGAAACTCAATTAAGGCAGTCTTTTTTTCTGTGAGAGACAAAAGGCTTGTTTTGTTTTTTGTTTTTTTCTTTACAAATTATTTTGGGCACAGAAGACCTTTTGGGTGTTTTTTCACTGACTTGACAACTGCACATTTAGTCAGCCTTTAAACAAGAGCTGAATTAAGTTTTTAAATAATATTATCCCGCTCAAAGTTATAGTTATGTTTTTGCCAGCTACGAATGTACTGGCAAATGTAAATACCAAATGTCACTAAAAAACAACAAAAAACGAATGCAACAAATGCAAAATATCTAACAGGCAGAATGCCAAGAAATCTGTGTTGATAAGGAAGCAAACAGGAACATGTGCACTCTCTCATGAGCAGATTACTTTAGAATTCACAGAATTGTCCAAAGAAAGTGATCCTACAAGACTTTACCTCAGCTGACTGTCGGCCTGACAGAGAGATAGTGCTAAAAACAACACTGAGCAGGAAAATAAATCTTAAATTAATTTCAGTGCATTGAAACATTGTGATTGAACTTTGCATCAGATCTCTTGCCAGGCTTCTGATGGGGCTTCTGAGGACTTATGCTATCACGGTTTCCCATCGTTCTGTGAGCACCTGCTGCTAATCAGATGTTAGCTTCGATCTTCTCCTACCCTTAACCCCTTGTGTTTTGGTGTTATTTCCTGTTGTTGGTGTGAATCACATGTTCATTCCTGTTATTTTTGTTGCTGCTGTTGTGAACCTTGGGGACAGAAAGCTGCCGGAAACAGAATAACTGATGTTACTGCTGATAGACTGTGCATATATGAGGTGTTTTTGTGTCTATGTCTGTGAATGTATGTGTGGACATGTATTACTCATGTTGAGGTCATGTAGGGACATAAATCTGTTTACACAGTCACACTGTGGGGACTCGCCTTCCTTTTGGGGACAAAATGCCCCATAACGTAAATCATTACATTTTAGGGTGAAGACTTGGTTTAAGGTTAGGGTTCAGCAAGTAGTGGTTATGGTTAGGTAAGTCTTAAAATGATGTAAGTGAATGTAATGTCCTCTGAAGTGATGAAAACTCGTCTGTGTGTGTGTGTGTATGCGCATATATAGAACGAAACAGACGACTTGTGTCAGACTCCCATATGTCATTATACAGTGTATGTTCAACTTTATGACAGAGCAACTGAGTTTCAGTGGTGTTGTACATACCAGTCTTTCTCAAGCTTTACCTGCTGACCTTGTTTTAGCTTCAGGTGAATCACATACTTACTGAATCATTATACTACATTTCTCTGTCTGCCTGAAAGAGAGAAAAAAAATTGACTCGTCTGATACAGACGATATTACGGCTCAGTTTAAATCTAACATAAACGCTGGCAGTCGGCATGCACATAGTGCAGAGCTGATATTAAATTTGGGGATGAGGTTCAGGCATTCTTTGGATTTGTTTGTTCATTTGTTTTCATTATTCTGATCATGTGTTTTTACTTTACAGCAAATTTCCCCCAGAGGAGCAATGAAGATATAATTCAGTTCAATTCAGTTAAATTGTTTTCTTTGAAACAGTTGTGTTCTCAGTTAGAGCTTCAGTAGCCTCTCCCTGCATGCCAAACATTAAATATTACTTTACTGCCCCTCATTGCTTGATGAACTATAAACTGTGTGTGTGTGTGTGTGTGGTATGGGCAACATTTTACCCAATTAACGTCAGCATTTTAACATTGTCATTTTGAGAATGTTAGCATGCTGATGTTAGCATTTAGCTCTAAGCGACTGTAGCCTCTTAAGCCCAGTTCAGACCAAAGATTCGCGATGAGACAAGTTGCAGCTACTTGCCAAGCGCTGGTCTGCAGCATTCTGAAACCTGCCAAACAGGTTTCTTTTGAGACCCTGTTTGATCTTGGTTTTGAGACCAAACAGGGTCACCACCTCACCTCACAAATCTGATTAGCATGTGTCATACCTCCTTCATTACATGGCCTCAATTCAGCACACACTCACTGTGTAGCTGATATTCTGTTTTTTTTTTTGCGTGTTCTGTATTTATTCAGGAAGATTTGATGGTGTATTTTAGTGTCTGTCTGTATGTCACACATATTCACACTGCTCAGTTTAGCTTCAGCCCTTCGCTGAGCTGCTCCACTCTGTGGTCACACACGAAGCCACTGAGGAGAGAAAGAGCACTTCTTGTTTACTTTCTTCCTCCAGATGCTCTCCTGCCTTTCTGCGATTTTCTGTGTGCTGTCAGCCCTCCAATGAACCAGACATTTAAAGAGTTTTTGTAAAAATTGTTTTGCCTTGAGTGTTTTTCTACTATTTGTTTCCTTAGCAACAGCAAGCCAGTAGGAGAAAATGATGAGCAGTTTTCTTAACTCATGGGTTAGTCATCCAAAGGGGTCACAGACAGATTTCAGATTTCAGATTGTTCTTGATAGATAAGACATAATTACATCTGACTGCCTTTCATTGTAAAAAGATATACTGTATGTCTTTGAGGAAAACATGTCCACGTGTTTAAAGCAAAAATTAAAACTGAGACGATAACGTGAAATGTAAAGAGCTAATTCCTTTAACGATAATCATTCCATCAGTCTTTTTTCCCCCCATAATAAACAGAGGTGTTTTCAGGTGATGGTTAAGTCAATATATAGCATTTTGCAGATTTGGAGAATTTAATATCTCTATGTTGAAGTCTGAATCACAGCATCTGTAAATGTTTATTATTTATTAGCTTTTATTCCATCATGTTCCACTCAGGTAAGAGAGGGCACACTATGTACCTGGCGTCTTGCAAAACATGCCGAATGCCATTTTTTTCCTGGTGTTTTTTCCCGCCTGTGGAAAAGTTTCAGTAATTGGGTACGAAATTGAAAATGAATTGTAAGGTGAAAAAACTGCACAGGATAAGTGCAGTCAAGCTGGAAATGTGGTGGTATATGCCTGGAATTTGTGACAGGACAAAGATTTTTTTTCCCTTAGTAACAATGCTCTACATTGCCATTTAATTTTGAACAATTAGTACAAGATCTGGCAGCAGAATTCAAACCTTTTTTGAGAAGCAAATGCTCCAAGAAACCATGCAATGAAGAAATACTACAACAAAATAATTACTAAATGAGTTAAAAAGTTTAAAAACAACAACAACAATTAATTTAGGAACATTATAAGCTCATCTTTGGCATCAGAAATGACACAAATAAACTTTCTTCCTCTTTCAATTCGTTATTTGCAGGAAAATGAGGACCGTCAGAAGAAGCAAAAAACAAAATTCATGTGACAAACTCTTTCATCTCTGCGGCCATGATATTCATTCATAGATTTTCAGAAACACTGACCTGTAGAAACTTGGCTAAATTTGGATGCCTTCAGAAATTAGTGGCAGGCAATCCGTCTGTAGAGAGCGTGGATGCATCCTAAGATGGGACAATGGAAGTTGACAGGCAGCTTGAAGCGAGGCGTCAGATCTGCCATAAGTTCTTCTGCTGCTTTCCAGATGGATTTTGGCCTCAGACAGTGTCTAGCTGTTTCAGCTTTTGCCAAAAGATTGAATCTCAATAGTCGTGTTTTTCAAACTTAAGTTATAGTGACTGATGATGCGTGTGAGTGCGTGCGATTGTGTGTGTTTGATTGACAGAAAGATGAGTGTTTTCTGTCTGAGGTGCACAGTAGTGATTGGCCAGTAGTTTTATGGTGCTTAGAGCTCGGTCCAACTCTTCTAGTGCAGCCAGATAAAACTCCGAGCTAGGCTGCATGTCAATCACTTCGTTTTATTTTAATCGAGTTTTATTAAATAAAAACAACCTTCACTCTCGGGTATATGTTGATATAGCGATTGGCTTTTTGAATCAATGGGAAAGAAAGAAGATTCATGAAGACATAATGGCTACACACACACACACACACACACGCACACACACACACACACACACACACACACACCCAACTAGACTTCCATTTCAACCTTCAAAAAAGACTATCCGATTTTTTCTGCCACTGTCTTTACATTCAGATTCATTCATTATGAAGCACATACAATCATGAGTAACAGCAGGATCTTAATGCATCACATTTAGCTCATCACAGCGAATTAATGGAGCATAAGAGGAAATACAGTAGCCACTTCTGAAACATTTGGTAAAAATACGGGCATCCTTTGCGCCAGTAGTCCTGACAAACAAATAAAGGCCACATGATGTTCACTGAGGTAGTCCAATCAAGCAAGTTTGAACTCTCTGCATATCTGTTTTTCAAGTTTATTTTCTAGTAGAAAAATCAGTCTAACCATTAATATTAAACATTGGAAAATAGTTCAGGTGATGCACACACTTTGTAGTTGATGGAGTAAGGTTACCACTGGGATCACAAAAACATGGGTCTGTAAAAGAAAAGGCCAGAAGAGGTTGAGAAATGCTGCAGTATTATATCATTTTCATTAATAATTTGTTATGAGTCACAAGATAAAGTTAGGTTTAAGATTTCACCCAACAAAAAGGATATACAGTTAAAAAATGCAACTAAGAGACAAATGAGATCATCTTTCATTTTGATGCACACACACACACACACACATTTGCAAACACACAGACATACACAGTCTAAAATAGAAGCAGTGCATCTCTGAGCAGGAAGTGGGTTGGTTTAACTTCAATGGGATGGGGGGAGATCAGGTCTAAAACTCAGTCAGATGAAATCATTTTCAGTCTTCTCTAATAAAACAAGCTCTGTTTGGAGAGAGGAAGGGATTTTCTTTGCTTTCTTAAAGCCAGTGCTCGCTATGTAAGTGATGGGAGTCTTCACAGAGACAGCCCTGAAGCTGAGCGGTATGAACAAAATTAATATCACATTTGTTATAAGACATTCAATGTTGATATATAACACATGCAGAACCACATTAAATAAATAAGCTGATCTCGTTCCAGTCAACTGCAACCCATATAATATGATTTAAACAATGTTTCTAATAATATTCCCTCATTTTATGAGATTCTTATTAGTTAACATTGTATGGCATAACTGAAGGATTAGCTGTGGTCACTTATACATGGATTTCTAACACAAAATTAATCAAATCAGAAAGTCAACATAAAACACTTGCCAGTATGATACTAATAAAAATGACATGTTGTATATGAATCAAGAACACTGTGCTGAATTAATTTCTCATAAGATCTGTTGGATGCATAAAAAATGGAAAATAGCAGGAAACCAAACATGAAACACAGAGGATTTTCTGTCCTAGAAACCCAGATCGCGCTCAAAAAAGGGGGCCGCAGGACACCAGTGCGGACTGATGCTAATGCATGCAGCTTGTGGTTCAGCCGGTCAGTGTCAATGTTTGTTTTCAAAGGTGCGTTTGTGCTCCAACTTTCATTTTTAAGTCATCTTTTGGCCCATCTGAATGCAGTTTGTAGTGATCCTGGAGCATAGACTTCAACATACGTGTGTACATTTGTCACTGTGTGGTCAGTGTTTTTTATCTTCTGAGAAGCAGAGACACTCCAGTTGAAGTCTCAGGTTTCTCAGAACATGTTTTGAGGAGGAATGAATTTGGACTTAGGACCCCCTTCATCTTCTATCACTTTCTATCCTCTCGATGTTTTCATTCAGTTTGGTCTCAGGAAGAGAGATGAGAATCTCCAATTTGGAACTTGAAAATTAATTTTAGGGAGGGGGAGGAATTGACATTGTTTATAGCAGTGTGTAGAAAGCAGTAGAAGTAAAAAACATGGGTCTCTAAAGGCCTGTAATGTATTATTAGTATGGCCGAGTGTCCTGTGTTACATCCACAATCTGACATGTCAAAACAAAAACAAATCAGTCAAATCCTGATTAAATGTCTCTTTGTTCACCACGGGAAGAGCTCATATATCACGGCAGAGTGGGCGCACTTCTGGTTCCTGTTTCTGTGTTTAGGTTGTTTTTAGGATCGCGTGTCAACACAGTTCAGGTGCTCCTAAATTATAAAAACTAGATCCCAGCATGCTTAGATTTCGGGTCGCATCCTTCAACTCCCAGTTGATCTGTCCAACATATTGGTTGTACTGGAAACACTGAAGCCACACTGGCCCAGATTCCACGGCATCAGAACAAATCCACACAGCCAATTAACCAATGAATTTCCCTTGAGTGCTGGAGCTGTCCAAGCGATGCTTCAGTCTGTACTTGTCGTTCTATTTATGTGTGCGTGCGAGGACACAAGTATAGCTGTATTTGCTAGTGGTCATGGTAATGTTAAGTATACACAGTTTGTAATTAATGGGCTAAAACATGTGAAACCTGCAGTATGCTTTGGTCAGTAGTTTGTTTAGAAAGAGCAAAACTAACTCCTCCAGTAACATCTGCCCAACTGGTTGAGGGATTTAAAGCTCACTCATCACATTCAGCCTACGCCGCTGCTACATCCCGCCACCCTGCTCCTGAGTGTTCCTGTGGGAAAACACGCCTTATCTTTCCTCCCCATCAGCGCTCCCTCCTCAGTACTTCTGCTCCCAAAGCAAGGAGATAAGAGTGAAATTTGATTATTTAATGTCCCCGAAAGATATTAGCGCAAAATTAAAGGAACACAAACCTCTCCTCTGAGGTCACGTTACAGATCAGATGATGTTTTCACACAAGTGACTCGGTGTCTGTTGTGCAGGACAGCGATATGGTTTGTAACTGAGAGGAAGACGGGGGAATTTTTGCAATTGGAGAGGAAATGGAAAGGTTGCATGAAGCATGCATTTGCATGGGTTTGTACCTGAGATATTTACTCTCACAAAAGTACATATGTATTATTTCTTGGCAGGATCATTTCAGCTCCTATATTTAAATATACCTGAACCATGCGTGAATCCTAAACAAGGATAGGTACTGATACATACAGAAAATGTGGTTCTTTGGGAGAAAAGCATCTTTTAAGGTTTATAAACATTCCTCTTAAACTGCAAGTGAAGGACTTTTAGTAATTAAAGCTTATATTTTTTCTGTATTTTTTAATTTAAAAAAGGCAAAAACAGTAAATTTACAGGAAAAACGAGACAGTTTCCCATCAGAAAACAGCCTGAAGCAGTAGAAACTGTTGACACAACACAAGCAGGAGTAGAGGAAACAGCCAAAATACACAAACAGCCGGGTAAACAATAAATATAGTTTCAAAAACCTCATCTGAAATGCCTGCTGCCAGTTAAAATCCCCTCTTTCCCCCAAAAACCTAAAATCCCTCTAAAAATCAGATCAAGGAGTCCAACTTTCCTCCTTTCTCACGATATTTTCCTGAACGTATCTTTTTGATGTGTGTTTTGATCTACTGTTTCAATTTGTCAGACTGGAATTCAGCCACAGATCAAACTAAGTGAAGGATAACTATCTGGCAGCATATAGGCACCAGATGCAGTTCTGAACACTAAGTTGAATACATGACCTGTACTGGGCTATTTTTACCTTGCCTGAGAGCTGCTTCTCAGGAACTCAGGCACGTTTCCACTGAAAATTTTCAAGTTTGTGGATTGAAGAAATTATCTTGAATTAACGCCTTAAAAGTATGTAAAAGTTACAGGATGGCATTGAAAGTACAGTTCATTTGAATGGCTGTTTTTAGATGTAACATCCTGATGATGGAGGTTTGTGTTAATCCAGCCACAGTTTATTTTTTTCAGGGGAATCAAATGAAAATTAGCCCAGGAATATAATATTCCCAAATTGCCAGATAAAAGAATTTGTTACTTAAGTCATTTAATTTCTTTGATTCAAAACAGGACTAAAAAATGGCTGTTTCTAAAGTTGCAGTCTTTAAGATTTCAGTCCTGGTTGATTTGGCTACTTTGTCAAAAGCAGAACATGGGAGTAGCTGGTGTATCTGTTTACAGCGCAGCCAAACAATCTCATGATGTGTTGAAAAGGAAGTCAGTCAGTAATAATTGCAGCTGAGATCTGATTTCATGCTGCACAGGGTGTGAGTAATTTTCCACACAACAGCAGACAGTAAAGTTGGTTATGTTTCTGAGGAGCTGGAGGTGTGCAGACATGCCTCCTTGTCTCCTTGTCGCCCAAAAGAAACCTAAAAAACAAAAATGGAGGTTTCATGTCATGAAAATCTTACACACAGTTTAAAATTTCAGTGTACTCTGCTGTTGTTGCCCCTGGAGTTCAGTTCAGGTTCAGTTGCTGCTTATAAAATCAGAATAGAAACAGAAACATATTTGAATACTCCCATGAGAGACATTACTAAAATACCATGAGTTGTTTCTCTCCTTCTGACCATGCAAAAGGCTTTGCTGTTCCCTACAAGTTTTTATTTTGATTATAATTGATATGGCTGATACGGCCTCACTAAATGTTTCACTTCCCTCAAACTAAACAAGATGATGGAAAATGACCAAAGTGCACATGCGTTGCAAGAGAAATCCCTCTCACCTTTTCCCTTTTTGTTTTTTTTCCACTTGGACAGTGAAAAAGCATAAAGCGACACAACATGGGAGGGAAAGCTCTGGTGGGAGTTGACCACTAAACTACATCTGGACAAAGTGTTAGCCCTGCTGTTTCTTCATGAAACTGATGTTTGATTTAACTTGTGGGAAAGCTCCAACACTGCCTGTCCCCTTTTTTTTTCTTTTAAAATCTGTGAATGTTCTGTTATGGAGGGAAAAAATTGCAGTTTTTTTAATGACACTTGTCAAATGTAAGCTTTAAGCTACACCGAAAAGATTCTACATTAAACATCTGAGGGAAGATGTGTGCTATGCATTAGACTAATAGATTTAATGTGTGTGTGTTTAAGTGTCATACATCATCTAATATCTGAACAATACCATATATGTAAGTCCAGCAAAGTGACCTGTATCTCAACTGAATGTGAATTAATTTGTGGTGATAAAAAGTATAAACAACATCTTTATTCTATCAGCGGTATATTAGTGTTTTGGTCAAACTGTACATATGAATTTAAATGGGGATCAATCTTAAGCTGCAGGATGAAACTGAATCCCAAAACACCCCCAGATGTTGAGGACAGTATTTATTTAATGATGCTAAATGTAGGAATGAATTTGTTTATAATTGAGTTAATGTGGTTTTGATCTCCATCCTTTATAAAGACGTTGCATGTAGTTTTCACATACTGCCGTCCAGGGTCAGAACTCTGGGATAAACAGGGTTTTGTTTCACCTTGTAAAGAGCAATAGATGAAAACTCATATTGCAGGATGGCCTGCAATATGAAGAATTTCTGCATGACAGAATTTCTGCATGACAATTCAATTAAATTAAACTCCATAAACTTCTAATCTTCCTCAAGGTGGTAGGGGCAGCTGTCGCTGGCAGAGGTTTGTTGTTGAGGTTGAGACTACGTAGTACTCAAGCTGAAGAATGCTTATGCCAAGAGTAAGCAGTACAAAACCAGGAAACTATGGACACTAGAGGTGTAGACAAATATGTTCTTCGGGTATGCACAGATAATGTGCTGTAAACGAAAATCATCTCCTGATTAACACAATTTACCACAAACGTAACACTGCTCCTTCTCAGAGTCATAACTGAGTCATATCTACACACACAGACATCATACACACCTTGTTACAATCAGCAAAGTTCACTCTTTACAGAGGCGTTTAGCTAATACGGTATGGTTTGTAGGAAACTTAGTGCTGCCCAGGATTGCTTCCTTTTTCAACACAAGAATAAAACACTTTTATGATTATTATCTGTAAAATGTCCATATTAGCCTATGCGTCTTCCATTCTTCGTTCTCCCTACGAGATTCACTCCTGGCAACTCAAAGCACGTAGTCAAGGTAAAGGAAAGATCAGATCATGGCCTCGGTAAGTTAACTCCAACTACTGATTGGACTTTTCTCTTGGTGTAAGAATGTCACACTTCCTGCATTGGAACAAAATGTTGCTGCAATTACATTTCCTCCAAAACACATTTGCCAATGCAAATTAGGGCATAAATGTTCTTTGCAGGGGACAGGGTTACAGTTTTTGTGGGGAGACTTTCATGCCGTATCTGTTTCCCTGAATTTCCTCCTCAGTATTACAGTGCGGTGTTGTCTAATACTGATCCCTCCCCCAGTGGCTGTTGGGAATCTCCTCCACGTCTGTGTGACGGACAGACAGATAGACAGCGCTGTGTTTGGACAGTAAACAGACTTGCTGTACAGAAAACACACAAGACAGAGAATCAAAAGTTACAGAACATTTCTGTTTATATTTCCCCCGTCGCCTCCTCACCCTGGACATGCCTCCACATGGGACTGTGTGTGTGCGTGTGCGTGTGTGTGTGGTCATTGTAGTGAATGGTCTGATAACAACTAGCTAATCACGGGGATTTACCAGAAGGAATCCACCCGGACTTCCGTTCAGGTGTGTGTGTGTGTGTGTATGTGTTCTTGTAGTCCCTTGCTCATGACGTCCTACAGTCTTGGACAGATTACTAAATTCCTCCACAGTAAAGGACTTTTGGCCACTTCAGGCCAGATTAGGGTTTCCATTTGTACTGGGATTGAGTGTAAATTTGAATTAATTTAGAGTTTAACCAAAGGCACACTGGTGGAAAGACACATTTCTCTCCACTCTCTCAGTGGAACGCTAAACTGGTTAACGCTGAAAAACATGTTGGAGTGAATGGGGAGAGTAGGAAAAAAGTGTTGCACCCTGTGGCTCCATATGCATTTCTCTTTTATTCAGATAAATAATGAGTGAATGGGGAACCAAATGGAAGAGCTGTTTTTAGATGTTTTATTTAGCTTAAGAAGCAGGAGAATGTTCTCAACCCATAAAAGGACACTTGATACTTTAAAAAATCAAAATCCTTTGGAAAAGGAAACAATCATCAGTGAACATCCCCACTCTGTCTATGATAATCATCTATTGCATTGTAAAACAGCTACCATAAGGTTGGTTCAAACTGAAACCTAAAATAGATATTGAAAACATACAGTACACAATACATCACTAAATATTTCCCTTTTTGCTATGTTAGGTATTTCTATATTTAAACATTGTACTTTAAATAAATTGTACTGCCACTTTTTACCGCAAAAACAAATGTTAAAATGTCTTTTTGCCATTTAAACTATTATTAGCTGCTTAGTATGCTTCAGAAACTGTCTCCCTCCTCTTCTTCCCTCTTCGCGGAGGACTTTGCTGCCTGCTTTGAGAAGAATGTCGATGATGGTTCCCAGTGGCTCTTTACTCATTTCCCATGCCTCTATCCTCTCCTACTCCCACTGACTCTGCCACAGAAACTCTTCTCTACTTGTTTCTGATATGACTGTGTCTGCCTTGACCTTAACCTTTCCTCCTAAGCATTTCTTACAATACCAATCAAATCTTTTCTTATTTGATTGTTTGAGGCAGACTTTTATTATCTTTTGTTTTTATTTGTTTTATTCTTATTGTGTGAGTCCTTGTGGCGATAGTTGCACTGATATCAGAGACATTACAGTTTAAAGTCAGCAGGAAAACCTACAGGATGGTCTAGTTTTTGTGTGACACCCTGTTCTCTGTTGCACTGAGATAAAACCAAATCACCAAAATCCGTTACAACAACAAGTTTTTAAAAAATCAGTAAGGCTATAGCGTGCCTCAAACCCAAGTTGACATGGTTTGGTTGCTTGGTTTAAAGTAAAGATTTCCATCCTGGTTGATTTGGCAACGACTGTGGTTACCGTGGTGACAGCAAGTGTGGTTTAATACAACAGCAAACATTCATTGACCAGCTATTTTCTGAAATACAACAAAAGAACAACAGTCAGTCAAAAATAATTGCACATTGGACCTGATTTCATGAGTTAGTTATCGCCTGCAGCTCTTCATCAAAGAAGGGTCTGATTTTAATGAAAACCTAAAGGCTTTATTAAAATTTATTAAAGAAGTCTCTTTTTCAGATTGTCCTTCCTGCCAAACCGGAGCTACAGCGACAACGGACAGACAATACTGGCCAACGAGCAGGAGTCGCAGGACTCTCTCGGACCACTATGAGGACGACTCGACAGAGCTGTGACATCATCAGCTGGTGTGGGGGACCTTTAAGCTGGTTTAGAGACGAAGACTTCTTGGCCTCTGTGATCTCAACAGTCTACTGTGAGCTGACCTGACCTGCTTATGAAGATGTCGTCTTACCTGGATATTCACTCTACGATCCTGCATCATCATTGTATGACTTTTTTTACACGTAGGTTGATGCTGTCTAGGTTAATCTAAAAGTTAGAGGCACTATTGCTGGGTATCAGACAAGCACAGAAAGTCAAATCTGACTCTTGGTGAATCTAAATGAGACAAAATGAAGCATATTGGTGCAGAATTCAAGTAATGCTTGTAGAGTGCCCATGGACTGAAACACACCGCCAATATGTTTCCAGGTTTTCCTTCCCATTCTAAAACCCAAAGAACTGTTCTTCTCAGTCAAACATCTGGATCACAGGATGTAAAGATCTAGTCAGCAGTATATCTCCACAGATCTCAATAAACTACTGCAGACTACAAGTCAAACTCCGGCTGACGTGATAAGAGAAGCAAGAGGTCTCGTCTCTTATGATGGCATTCCATCATAGCTTAAAACTGGCATCCTTTGGTGCCACGTTGTGAAGGAGAAACTAGTTATAACAGAGCTAGGTGACTGCAAGTGTAGATCAAAGCTCAGTTAATTGTACAGCGTTTTGTATTCTTGCCTTTTACCAGCATCGGTGGCACTCTGAAACAGCTGGATGTAATGTCAAGAGTGGACGTTGTTTTATTTCATATTCAGTTTTGAGACACGAAAGGCTGAGGATATGATGAAATACAGCATCATAAAAACGGTTCTATCGTTCACCATTGTGATGAAACACTTGCCTAAATCTTTAATGGCACATAACATATTGTTGCACTTACCTACGTGAGTTGAAAGTTTCAAATCTGCTGCATCTCTGTCCACTCCCAACAGGGATGTTGTGTTGGTTTTGTAGTGCAGCTCGACATGTTACATCACTGCGGCAAGGTGGAAACTTTAATTTCCAGTGTTAGAATCACTCTTTATGGACATCATTATCATCATCATCCTGCAGGAAGCCACAGTGAAATTTATTCTTTACTTTTTTGTAAATTAATACCACATGGTTTCAAAGCACTGAAAGTACATACAGCAATGGTACAGACACACTGCCATAGATGTATCTCAAAAAATAAAAGTTTCAGGAATCTGAGAAAAAAAAACTGTCTGGTCTGATTAAAAGCTTGTGAAGTGAGCCCAATTTCTTTAAATGCAGATAATGTGTACTGTGCATGATTGTGTTATATTCCCACCATGAAAGAATTATATGAAGGAGACACCTTGAAACAGGAAGTATAGTTTTACACATAATAAATAAAACTTTTTTAGACACAACAGCATCATCGCCATATTAAAACCTAGTTTGTATTTTCAGTGACATCAGTATTGCCTGTTTTCCATATGTATGTTAGAGCTCAGTAGCTACAGGTCAATTGTTTCTTTCTCTTGTTGGTCCCTCACCATGGAAACTGAATCTGCAGCTGGATGGAAGCAGCTGGAAACCACCATGACAAGGCTGAAAAGACGACTTGTGCAGGGAATGATCCTGCAGATGGATACCTGTGATCCTCTGTCGCGCATTCATTTGACCCCAGAGTTTGGCCTTGGAGCCCATGAAAACTTAGTTTCAATTCAAGTATTTTCCG
The DNA here is from genome assembly GCA_002120245.1 of Maccullochella peelii. NCBI lineage: Eukaryota > Metazoa > Chordata > Actinopteri > Centrarchiformes > Percichthyidae > Maccullochella > Maccullochella peelii. The sequence goes on along the minus strand of LKNJ01000350.1, from coordinate 253,779 downwards.
ATGACATTCAATATTAATGATTAGGGGAAAAAACAAACTATAATATACTGTAGTATATATATTTATTTATTAAGAATCTAACACTCAAAAACTCATCTAATCTGCTTTTTCAGGACTGTGGGTGTGGTTTGTTCAGATTTGTTTCCCTAGCAACATGAGCAAACAACGCATCAACTGTCAGATCCATCTCTGTGGATTCTTTTTCCTTTTTCAACCTCATGAATATCTAAACATCCTTTAAGGATAAGGCTGGCGATATTTTATAATTTTCTTATTGGTAACAAATCAAGTGAAAAGACCAAAACCAAGAATCTACCTCTTGATACTTTCTGACTTCACTACCCTGTTGCCTCGAGCCCAGTGGGCCTACTGACTGGCTCATGGATGTATACAGTAGTTTCATTTTCAAAAAAGGCTCAATAATGCCCTAAAAGAGGTGATCACTGTAGTGTTTAGCAAATGTTACAGAAACAGGAGTAAATTGTGAATTTGTTTGGGACTATTGTCAGCCACAGATTTGGTGCTCTTGTGAGTATTTACAGCAGCAGGACGTGTGTGTGGAATTGACTTTGGCTTTAGGCTTTGGATACATACACAATATTTGTTAGAATGATCAGTTCATTGGTGGTTTTGGTCTTCTCAAAGGGTTTGTTGACAATAAGAAAAATATAAAATATTCAGACTTATCCTTTAATTTACCAAAGCATCGCGAGTCAGAATTGCATTCACTGTACACAATAATACATTAGGTTTATTTACTTTTCTCACATTGAGGACTCCCTTAAAAATATTTAATAACAAACAAATTACAAATGAAAATATAAAAAACTAATGAATAAGTAATTTGAAGTTCTTCTATTACTGTTTTGCCTCTATTTCCCTTCAGCCACTAACTTGTTCAGTTAATGGTATTGTGACATTGTCCTTTCATGGTGGAGGACTAGACTATAAGCTTCACATTTTTTGTGCCACCAACACATAATCTGCATTTTAGGACATGCTCATTTTGCAGTATTTTTTAAAAGAGTGTTAAAATAAAATAAAATAAAAATGATTTAATTTGCACTGACACGCATGTTCTTCAGTACTATTTGTTGATCTCTCCAACGAGGACTTGAAAATGAGAAATCGGAACATTTCGACAAACAACATGAATGTTTTCCTCATTAGACATGATAAGCGCATTCAGGCCAAGGTGAATATTAAGGTCTGATGTCACTCAAATAAAGAATAAGAGACTTGCCTGCGTCTTTGTGTTAGTTGATGGTTGGATTGTGTTTTAAAGCTGCGTTAAATGATTTTTGACCACTAGAGGGCAGAAAGATTCTGTTTCTGGCCACCCGATGAAGAAAAGTCCAATATTCACTGTCCTTTTAGCTTTTATTTGGTCTCTATTTTCTTTACCAGCCACTTGTTTTGGCTCTCTGCTGTTTTGTGTTTGGCACATAGCATATTGTCAGCATGTTTGAGCTAGCTTGCTTGCAACAGCCTCCTACATGAGGGGCCTGTGAGAGCCAGGGCTTGAAAAAACTAAAATAATGAGTAGAAAGTGGCCAAAAGCAGCTAAATATAGCTAGAATTACTGCAGAGCTGGAGTTAGTTTAGCAGTACTAATGACCTGTTGACATTACTCAGAGTCATTTGATCCAAAGGTAGATTTAAAAATGCCTCTATAACACAGGTTTAACTCTCCTCCGATGTTTGATGCTCAGTTTACATATCTGAACTCCATCTGTCTCACTCTGTCTATCACAACACGTTTAGGAGATTTTCACACAGAGGTGTGAAACCAACTCAGCCGCCTACTTTCTGTCATCACTGATTTCTGCATTTTCAGTTCCTTTCTGCATCCCTGCCTCAGAAAACCACAGTTAACTCTCTAATCTTTCCTTTTTACTTTCAATGCACAACCTCAAAGTCCAGCTGCAAAGGTGACGAGCAAAACAAATCTCTTAACTCTTAACAGTCCAGTGTGCCCCGTATTTCATCTTTATTGTGTGTGATGGAGATGATGAATAAAAAGAGAATTTGACAATGATTTGGTGTAAACTGGTTCATTTTATGGGCCATTTTTATTTTTAGAGATTTTAGTTTAGTAGAGATTTTAGTTTCTAACCTGTAAAAGAAACAGACAGACCCAAAAAGACAAAGATATTTCAGATCTAACAAATGTGGCAAGTCTTTTGAACCATGCACATTTCTCCAAGATCTTTCAGCAGATCCCGACATCAGTGGCATGTTAATTCAGACTCAGTAGTGTAGTGTAGTTATGACTCTCTATTTATTTATTTTTATTTTGGGGGGGAAATATCTCGCTCTATAGCTGCTAAATGCTCCACTATGTTCAGCAGCGGTGAGAGTGAACCAGAACAGAAATGTTGCTGGCCAGAAATCTAAAACAATGATGCCTGAAACGATCCAAAGTGTCGAGTGATATTTCTCTGTGGGTTCATTCTACGAGCAACCCCTCTCACATTACACATAGTCACTCAATGCGTTGCTGATGTAAAAATATTTATAAGAGCAGCTTTAAGGTTTGTTTTTATTTTAAAGGGACAGTTCACCCCCAAAACACAATAAAAGTTCAGCTTGAAGGTTCATTCTTGGTCATTCTTGAAAAGCAATTTGACAGGATCGTTATCACAAGGCTCACTTTCAGAGCTTTCAGCCCCACATTGTGGCTTTCATCAGTGAATGAAGATGGTTTATGACATCTCCATTGCAAATTAAAACCAAACTATAACCAACTAAAGAATGTGGTAAGAATTTTTTATCAAACAAAACTTGTATGCAGTGGAGCTCTACAGCATTTTTGAATTTTATGGCATTTAAAGTGCCTCAAAAATTTCATTCGGAAAACAGCAGCATCTTGTTCCAAATACAATGACAGTTCAAAAACATTTCAAACAATTCGTTAGTGAACAGCATCTTACGTCTACAGGATAGTCAGTGGGCATGCTTTATCTGAAAGTAGTTCTTTAACTGCACACATCAGCCGACTTTAGACTCCCACAAGTTACAAAAACATGTCAATAAATTTGAAAACACTGTCCTTTCCTACTTATGTATCATATCATGACACCAAAAATTCACTTTGCAGCCACCTGGAGAGACCCAGTCTCTATTTTGAGAATCCCTACCGCAGCACTTGTCAAATATGGTGAATACTCACATTTCCTCAACTGATGTTAGTTTAAGCAAATACATTTTTCACCATTTTAGGCAGGTGGATAACTATTTTAGTCTTTGCACATCTTCTGTTGATGATTTACACATCATCACTTGAGCTCTGTGATGTGTTCCTGCATTCAGTAAGACGACATGAGCATCAAGCACAGATTAATATTATTCTGTGTGGGCTTGAAACACATTTTAACAAGCCTTTATTACTGTTGGTGGTGGCAGGCGGCAATTACACGCAAAGCCCCTCATCAGGAAGCCTATTTGGTAACAGCAAATATGATTATCCCCAATCATTCCCTCCGCCGCTGAAAACAATCTTTGAGCTGATTTGCTGGGTTGATTGGTGATGACCCCCTAGTCTGGCCATTAACCAATCAGGGAAAATCCAGAGGAGGAATTCATTATTCTGTGAGCCCTCTTAAAACTCACTGACTTCAACACAATCTCTCTGGGCTTACATACTGTCTAAAGCATGAAGATCTCAAGGCTTTGTCTCATAGCACAGCAGTGCCAGACCTGGACCTGGGTTTTCTAAAAGCATCATGGCTCTAAGTTTAGTCTGAAGTTAGCACAGGAACACACACTTTATTTTTAACCCCACGAGACACAGAAGCAGTATTTTATCCTTCTATGGGCCACTAGAAATCAGTCATGTTAGTTTTTGTTCCTGTGTGAAGCCAGCCTAATCTGCTTTTCTAACAGATATGTCCATTGAAAAAACAATTTGCTTTAGGATTTAAAATGTGATTTTTTTTTTAATAAAGCCCTCCAGTGGATTTATTACATATCTCCTTCCATGTGGAGGAAAAAGGTCAGCCTCAAGATCAAAGCAGTAACCCTGAGCCAAGCCACATTCAAGATGGTTCCCATAGAAAAGATTAGGAAAGCTCTTTATCAGAGGTGGGGAAGTTAACCAGATTTGCCAGACCAACCAGTCAGTCTTCATCCTTGAAGTCTTTTCTCTGGTAAAACCGAAAAATATGATTTGAAAACATTTCAAATAAAACATAAATCTGTCCTTTGTGTCACTTGTGCAGCTAAGATTTCTAGTGCGGTGTCTTCTTTGCCTCATTGTGGTGAGCCAAGCTGTAACGGACTCATTACTGTCCCGAGGCCAGATTGCAGAAAAGACCCACTGCTACTTGACAGTAGGACCCTAGAAGTGTTCTCAAACAATAATTTTCGGTTTCAAAGACTTTAAGGATGAGGACTGACTGGTTGGTTTGGCAAATGTACTGTACGTCTGGTTAAGTTTCCCACCTCCACTAAAGACCAGTACACAGCTGCTCCCCTGCAGCTATGGGAACCATCCGGGACTGTCTCCCACACAGTGGATGAGACAGTCCCAATGCTTAAGGCCAATTCACAAGAGCTTGCAAATACTGTGTAACCATCCTGACAGTCAGAAGCCTGAAGTATTAAAATTCATGTAATTAGCACACAGTTGTTACAGCCTCAGTTGCGGTAATGTCAGCTCTGACATCCTCCGTGCTTGTCCCCTTACTACCACTAGATGTAGCTACAACACTGTCAACTAAAATTGGCTTTTGCTGTTGAACTCCTCCACAGGTGTGTTCAGACTGTGACTTCATATTGTGGAGACAATATGAAGTTTCTGCAGTAGGTCTTTTTCAAAGAACACATTTCACAACACAAATAATAAAATTAATGATGGCTGAATTCCATTTAGCAGCTTCAGTTTCAGGGTCCTGGTACTGTGCATGCTGACTCACTAGGACACTTGAATACAACAGTGCCATCGTTAATGTCATTAGTAACACCTGTGCTTTTGCTGCTATGTCAAATTAAAATGTCTGCTGTGAAAAAAGGCCTATGGCTCTGTCATTTATTGTTTTGCTTTGATTGTAATATTGTTTTATCATTTCTGCAGGTTTTATTGCTGACTTTATACTTTGGGTTTTCCCCACTGAATTGTTTTATTGTAAAAAAAAACAACAAACAAACAAAAAAACCAACTTAACAGGTTATAGACAAGAAAATAGAAACGGGCAAACAGTCTTAACTTGCAGTTTCATTACAGTAGTGAAAGAAGTGCGTTTTTAGTCACCCTATGCACACATATCAATGGTAAACATTCAAGTCCTCAGACGTTCATCAATGCTTACAGATCACTGGTTTCAGGTCACTTAAAAATACCAGGCACAGGTGCAATCAATGAGTCAATAAATCAAGTCGACTTCAAACTTCTACAACAGCACACTTGGAGTGAAAATGGAAAAAAAGGAGGAAAAAAACATTTTCATTAGGTGTTTGAATTAAGGATTCACATTTTCTTTTCTTACACCTTTCATGGCTGTTCACTGCTGATAAGCTGTTAAAAAGATTTGTTAGGCTACATACTACACAATATGCTTTAGCCAAACAACAAAGGTACCATTTTTTTCATGCTGCTGGTAACTTTGTAACTAAAGCATAATTATTACTCTACATCCTCAAGGAAGATGTTGTGAAATAGCTGCACTACATCTTCCTGGAACACCATAAAGGACATTAGTCAAATTTTTGCACGCTCATCACTAAATTCAAACTTGGTTCATTCAAGTGGTTTACTCTCAACTCAAGGAGTTAATAAGTAGGATGAATAAACAAACTCTTGTGCTCAGTGTCAGCTGTAGGACCCTTGAGAAATGTTGGAGGAGTGGTGGCATGTCATGGGGTTATCAGGACATAACTTTAGACTTCAGAGGTCCTATCTGTGTTTGGAGAATGGCGGACGAATTCAGCTTTCAAGTTTTCACAGCCTATGACAGGTTGTTTTCTTTAATAGCACAACACCTGCTGCTCCACCCACAGATAGGCCTACTTGAAATGTGCAATATCTCTACGAAATGAAAATGTGATGCTTTAAAACATGCCAAATACAAACTGAATTCATACAAATCTCTTGGAATTTCAAGTTCTTGTCTCACCAACTATGGGAACTGTCTTCATTTTATCAGAAAAGGCCATTTTATGATTTATAATTCATGTAATTTATTTGAATGCATAAATGTATGTTCAGAAATGTGGTACTGAACATATACTGTAGTAGCGCCTCCGAACTCACACGAGAACATGGAAGTTTCTTGTTTCTTGGAATGTAATCCAGAAAAATGTTTCTTGTGCTAACAGACACATTTTAAATGCAAAGATCCAAAAAGGATTTGAAACCATCACCTCTCAGTTACCAAAGTTGCTTCTTAACCAGCTATCAGAGCTTTCTAAGCTGCATCAGCGCTCTCGCAGTAAATAGTTACATATGCACAGACAAAATTAAAGGATACTCGAGGCTCCTTTTAGGGTTCTTCAGTTTGCCACACTGGCGGAACCCTTTTAAACACATCAGTTCTCTGAGGGACTTGGGGCAGTTTATCAGGTTCCTTGAGGAACCCTTTTTTCCTGCATGGTCTGGAACCACTTAGGGTGCTTCAAAGCACCATTTCCTAACCGTCTGAGGTTCCTCAAGGAACTTCAGCTCATTTGGGGGTTTGAGGCCTATTGCTGCAACTACTACTATTACTACTACTACTAATTTAATTCGAAGATAATTTATTCATATTTTTGTCTGTAATACATTACGAATTTAAAAAAGAATACAATAAGGTATCCAACATTATAAAAAGCATAAAGTAAATAATTAACAAATTACACAAAATAAATAAGCAATAAATAAATAAATGAACAAACAATCCAAGAATTTGCAAAAGCAGTACTGAAATTACTTTAAAATAAAAAGAATGTTGATAGTTCATTCAAGTTCTTTATCAAGTATAAATACATTTGATTGTTACAGATTCACAAATGCTAAGAATTACTTGCTTTTCAAAAATACATGAAATATAACACCAATGTCCTAGCAACTGTAGTACTTTGACCTCTAAAATTATTTTTGAGCACATTTTCATGCTTTCATGTAAATGTTTAGTACTCAGAAATAAATGCATTACTTTACATTAAGAGAGAAACTGAAAAACAACAAAAACAAAACATTCATGCATTACAAAGGGAACATACGATGGTGCTTTGTTTAAAGGGAAACTTTGGTATTTTTAAACCTGGGCCCTAGTTTTACACATTTTGGGGTCTAAATGACTAATAGGTAGGCTACCAATAGTTTTGGAACCGGTCCAGTAGATCGCCTCAGTCTGATCGCAACTGCTGCAACGCAATCCTTGCAGGCAATCGCGCCAGTGAAGTCTTCCCGCAACAACTCAACCTCTCGCGAGATTTCAGTGCTCATCTGCTCTAGGACAGCTGACGCTCTGAAAATAAAGTCCAAAAGCACCCGAAATGTACTAGTCACAGATGGACAAAAAAAAGGAAAGGTGTCATATTACAGAGGCGGTGTAAGCATAGGCTAAATTGCGGTATGGTAGGTGCCATACCTTGGACTCAGGTTTTTTTTTTTTATTTAAAAATAAAAATAAACTAATTTCACATGTATCGCATATTTCTGTCCAAACCCGACCCGAGTCCGAGAGAGGAATAACTGAGCCCGACCCTAACCCGACAGGCATCCTGTTATTTATGTCAGAACCCGACCTGGGCCCGCTGCAGGTAATGTAAGCTGAAGCAAAGCAAAATGCCTCCATACCGTCTGTGAGGAAGCTTCCCTGCTGTTTCTATGCAGGATTCACTTATGAGTAGCAACGCGCTGCAGGTGATAGATAAGAACCACGCGGATGTCTTCAGTTCAATCTGTTTATTTTAACACCATCACAACCACATTCCTGCACAGCTGTCTGCTGAAGAGCTCCCTGCATGGTTTTCAGAAGTTTTTAAAACTTCCCCTTTTGTTTGACGTCCTCCATCCTTAGCAAGGCGACATGATTTATTTTTTTAATTTACCGCCTGTGTGCTGCGTTCACGTGTTGTCACGTAAATAACAAACCGCAGCACTGAACAGGAAGAACCGTGTCAAGGATGACGTGGTCCATCTGTGACTAGTACACATCATTTAAAAATGTTTGTCGGGTATCCACCCTCTAGTCCATGGTGCTGAAATATGCGCCAAAATAGATGAAAGGCGTTTTCACTGCTCTCTAAGTCGTGCATTCCATGCAAACATTAGGCACTGTGAAGGTGAGAGAGAGATACCTTGGCTTTTGCTGAAACATCGCCCCAGGGTGTAAGCATGTTAAAAAGTGCTTGTGTGTACTTTTAGTGTACTTAGTGTATTTAAATAAACCAATTAAGGCTGTTCTGTAGGTAACAAGAATGGTTCCCTAACGCTCCCATAGCAACTTGGTCCTTTTTTTCCATCCTTGGTCCACAGCTGCGCATGTGCAGAATAAATAGTTACAAACAAGTCACAGGTGAACTGATGAAACACTATATACAGTAAATGACTCTTTACAGATCAAGATCGGTGTCAGCATAGGTGGGAAAAGGTGACTGGAGCTGAATTTTGCCTCTACAGTGAAGCAGGTGATGACATTTTGGTAAGAACTGATGAATATGATGGAAGGTGGGATTGTGCTCTATCAGAATTATGCTTATTCTGATATTACATTTATTTTAAATAGAGGGTTGTTATAAAATGCTAATTTTGAATCGGGGGGGGAAAAAGATCTCCAACCTACATTTAAGACCTGTCTAAAAATGTTGTTCAGTCTTTCAGTAAGTTCACTAAATAAAACAATGTGCTACTGACAACACAACTTTTTTCCATCAGTCTGATCATCAAAAGTCCATCAACACTGAACAAGTCACAAAACACTGTTTGTTTAATTCTGATAGACTTCTGTAGGTGGGTTTTTTTACTCTTTTGTTGAAAAGCTTAAACGTGAAAAAATTCAAACTTTCTGCATGTTGTCATCCTCTCCAGCAGCAGGAGGTAACAGACAGCAGAGTCGCTGTGGAAAGTTGATGCCTGCCATGTGCAGCGGTTAGTAATGCAGGCCTGTTGCCACAAGGTCGCTGTTTCAAGATAAATATGTGGCGGAGCAGTGGTTTTTGAGAGGATGGCATCTATGTACACACGTGCGCACACACACACACACACACACACACACACACACACACACACACAAAACAGGAGTTTAGTCACCATGGTAACCATCATCCACTGCCAACAACCCCTCCTCCATATCCTCTCCTCTCCTCTCTCCCCTCCCCCTCTGCTCGGCCCCTTTCTGCAGAGAGACAGACGGGGTGGGGTGCGTCTCCCATCATGCTTTGCAGGAGGAAGCAGGAAGAAGCCAGAAACCGTCAGTGAGCAGCAGAATGGACGGCAGTGTAGAGGAAAACAGACTGATTTTGGATGCAAAGCCACCAGTCAGGGAGGTATGGCCTCCCGTTTGCATTCGAGCTGCTCCTTTTCTCTGGGTGAGTCCTCCCTCATTTGACTTGTCTCTTACCAGAAAAACAAACAAACTGCCTCCAAAATTCATGATGTGATGAAGCTGGCATGCAGACAGATGGATGCTGCCGTTGGATTTAAAGGGGCAGCGCAGAAATCCTCTCAGGTTGAGTGTTTTTTTTTGCTTTGCAGTGAGGGGTCAACAAAGGTAACGGGACACTATTGGCTTTTTGTCAGCAGGAAGCGACATTCCAGTCTTACTGTTCATGGATATTGTCACGTTAGAACACTCTCACACACAAAACACACATACCAAAAGGCAGCCCCCTCTCCTTTGATGTTTCTGTGCTGTGTTACAAATGTGACTCCAATCTTAACTGTGACTGACTGTATCAGAAGAATGCATCACAGTTCATACCACTGCTACATTCAGCACTGTTAATAAGGTTAATAGCTCAGCAGCCAACTATCTCTGACATTGTTGTGGTGATTGTTTATGTGGCTTTCAGTAAGCTTTTAACCAGGAAGTAATCACTGCTGAGCTGAAAACTGTGCTCTTGGCCACCACTGCTAAAAACAACTGATTCGTTTAGTGACAATGAAAGATGAATGAATGAAAGATTCAGACACCTCCAAACCAACATGCCTAAAAAGCAAAGGCTCATGTCCAGCAGCTTCCTTGCCCCCCCAAATGCTCAGACTTTGTCCTGAAAGTGCCAGACAGACTGTACCAGTGTTCATACACATTTATCCTATTTACAAATCGTATATAATTTGTATTACTGCTAAAGGCTGTTGCATTTTAGGTTGCTGAAGTTCCCCTAAATCTTAAAGTTCAATTAAGTGTGTTTTGAAGTAGCAAGATTTAGCTGAATGACAAAATTAGAAGTGTGTTAAGTGTTTCTATTACATAATTACATGTGAGAGTATTGCTAACTTTATATGTATTAATTGCTGTAACTTTTATTTAAAAAGTAGATTAGTCTGATTTTCATGGCTCACTCATCTGATTATGAGCTCAGTACTACACACCTTTAACCTGCGTGTTATTTTCAACCTGCATGTGTGTTGGTTTGTATCCAACCTGCCAGGTACAAATCATTGTTAGTTCCACTTTTGATGCACACACACACACAGCACTTAACTCATGTCTGATATGAGTGTATTTAAGACTGGTGGTCTTCCGGTTGGTGCCAATGATGACAAGCCCCACCCACTCTTGGTGAACTAGCCAGTGAGGAACAGTGTGAGGGTGAGCAAAGGGCTGCCCTTATCTTAGTATTTATCCAGCATTGATTACACACATCTCCTGCTGTCGAACTGCTCGGATGACATCAGAGAGAGAGAGAGACATATAGAGAGTGAAAGAGAATGAGACAGACAGGCAGAGGATGATAGGAAGTTAAGGCAGTCAACGCAGAGCTCATTTAAACACATCACATCAGAGACTTGCGGTCCTGTTTGTCCCTGTGGCAGTGACTCTGCAGGTGAGTATCACACATCACTGACTGGAACTGTTTGCTCTTATAGCATCTGAAGAATAGTTACAATATGCCTGGAGGTTCTTTATTAAACCTGCAGTCCATGTACTATTTTGAGTATATCTACAATCATTAATCTTCCTTTATGCAAGTAGTATTAACTACTTTTGTATCCTACAGTTTTGCTGTAGTTTGATTCAGATTTTCAGAAGAGCTTTTTGATAAAGAAAAGATGGTCTTAACTCCATTTTGGAGAGCATTACTGAATTGGAGAGGTGTTGGTTTGTCTGCATGATAACTGCTCTTCAGAGTAGTCTTCAAAGGAGCAAGTTTTGTATTTTTACTTGAGGCATTTTCAGCATGCCTCATCTTATGCCTACTTGATTAAACTCAAGCACTTGAGTACTGTAGGACATTTTATTAGAAATCACTGCTACCTTTATGAATGTTTTAATGTCAGATCTATTGAAAACCATCTCTTGACTGTTGGCTTTGCATGTTCAGTTAAACACAGAGGTTTGGACAATGATTTGCATCATTTTGAAACTACCTGTTCTCTAAATCAGTCAGTTGCAGAGCAAAGTTGAAGTCAGAAGAGTGTTGGGCTATTGTTGACTCTTAATGTATTATGTACATTAATGTAATGATGATGATTTTTCTTTTTTTGTCAAGCAGTGAAACTGCCAGCTTTCATGATTACATCATGTTGTATCTTTATTGTTGTGTTTTACAATTGAAGGTTTACTAGGGACAATGGTCCTGGCTTCAGTAGTTAAGCATTGTTTTTGAAGACTCAGCATGTGGACTGACCCTAAAGGTTTTGAAAAGTCTCGACATGTGTCATAAAATTAGGTTTCGGGATTTTAAAAATTGGAATATCATATATCTTGATACTTTTGGCACAAAACAATCATTATTTTTTTGTATATATGCACATGCCTATAGTCAATAATCATTTATTATATTTCTGTTGCTGATTCTCATTTATATCAAGACAAAATCATGTTGTTTGATGAGTCACAGGGTACTGTTTTAACTGTGAAGTCAGTTATCTCTTAACATGATTGGATCAAAAAGATACATATACATGAAAGGCACTTCTAAGCAGTGGTGGGGTGCTTTTATATCACATGATTAAAGGCGGGGAACATTGATTAGAAACGGTTTACAGAAACAGCTTTAATCAATTGTATTCAGTGCTGTTGGGGTTGACACTGAAATAAATTTTATTTTTTTGGTTCCAAAAGGTCCTCAGTGTGACTCCTGATGTGTTAAGCAGTTAATCAGGTGGCTGTGTTTCTCTGCTTGAAAGAAAACCTTGTTTAGGTGGACAGTTTTAATCTGTTGGCGGGAGTGTTAAACACAAGGTAGTTCTTGGTCTCTTTTTGGAAGCTGTTCTTTTACTTTATGCGCTGTACCTTAAAGCTATACAGGCTCATTATTTATCTCCCATGTCTTTTATCTGTTAAAAAAGTTCAGTTGGATTTGGAGACCCATATGAACACTGACTGGGCTCTGTATTAGTTTATTTAAAGGGTCATTTCCATGCAAAGTTAACAGTGACTGTCCTGCAAATTAAAACTGCCTGGAAACGGTGAATAGAAAAATCAACAAAGAAGAAGAAAAGGCTTCTATTCTTTATCCCCTTGTCATTTCAGTCCGTGAGAGTTTCCAGCGCTGCCAGGTCTAAATTACAGCACATACCAGTGTTGCTGTGATGGCAGAGGCTGATAACACGTCATTTAGAGTGTTAATGCTTTCTGAGACATGATTATCTCAGCTGAGATGCAGCTGCTACTGAAAACAACTAACTTTGTAACAAAGGCCTGTGACTTGAGTAAAATGAATGTGTTAATCTCTTGCTTTCATTTCATGATGTGTAAGTTAAATAGATAGCATCAGTTATGGGTTTCAAAAGCCAGTTTATAATTGTCTGTGGGAACCCACTGAAACTGAATTTAGGCCATCGTGTAACCCTATTACAACTGTAGGATACATTGTTGCCTTCAAATTTAATTCACAAAAAAAAAAAAATTTAAAAACACAAATGCCTGGCTTAAAGAAACAGTATTGAAATGTTATGTCACTGAATGCTGACATGTACAGTATGCTAAGATTGTAAGTAGTTAATAGCAGAGCACAGTTTGAGAGAAATTACAATGGCCACTTACTTTACTTGCAGAGTAACAAGACCAAGGGACATGTTGTTTGCCCACATTGGAACACAAGTTGTTCTGAACTACCACACTTGAAGGCTGCGTGAAAAGCGAGACACGATAATCGCTTAAAAAAGCACATTATCAGACACAGTCAACAGCCATGGTAGCGGGTCTGTGAGGCTGTGCTTATAGGCACAGCAAAGCTTTGAGCTAAACGTTAACGACAGCAAGCTAACATGCTCAAAATGCGAAATATATTAACATGCTGATTTCATTTTTACCATCTTGATCATCTTAGTTTAGAGAATTAACATTCTAACATTTGCTAACTAGCACAAAACACAAAGTACAGTTGAGGCTGATGGGAAAGTTTTGCAGGTCTTTGGACAAATAAAAAATTTGACCTGATGATGGCGCTAGATGAACAGTCAGTGATCACCAAAGTTATTACAATTCATCCTGAGGGGGACATGTATGTATCAAATTTCATGGCAAATACATCCAATAGTTGTTGAGATTTCACAAAAAAACTAAAATATCAGCCGTACGGTGGCACTACATGGAAAGTCATGGGATCACCAAAGTTGACAGGACTCATCCTCAGGGGACCATAAATGTGTGTACAAAATTTCATGGCAATCCATCCAATAGTTGTTGAGATATTTCAGTCGGGACCAATGTGGTGGACTGACCAAAAAACACATGCCTAGAGCCACGACACTAGCGTGGCTAAAAATGTCACAAAGCAAAAACATCCTTTCTATTTCCCATAAACAGCACCAATATTCCATGGTAACAGTGGTTATGGTGGTGATCTTTCTTGCTGTCCGTATATAGGCATTTTCATAGTCCTCCCTTTGCTCTGGCATTCATTTACAATAACCCAGTCCTTACTCAGCCTCATCCCGCATATCAGACCACACCACAACAGAATAAGGGTATAGATAACCAACAAGGAGTGCTGCACTGGTATCAGTATAGTGAATTGTCAAAAGTGTCAAAACATAGAATAGCAGCTGGTGAAAGATTTTATTTATATAGCCCAATATCACAAATCACAATTTGCCTCAGGGGGCTTTATAATCTGTACAGCGTACAACACCCTCTGTCCTTAGAAAACCTATATTTTTACAGTTTAGATGACTACAGTGCACTTTTCCCTATGAGGGGTTCCCAAACTTTTTCTTTTTGAGACCCAGAAGAGAAATCTGGTTTCTTCTCCGGGACCCAAACTTAATAAAATACATCATGAATTGCCATAACATCTACATTTATAAACTACTAATAAAGAACACAACAAACCATGAATGCCTTGAATGAGACAGAGACGTAGATGACCGAGAGAATATTATCATTAAAAATCACCACTCTCACTTATCACCACCACATTAGTCATGTGCACGCACACACGGAATTTCTTACATTTGTCCAGCATGGAAACTAACACACATACAAACTAACTAGGTTAATACAAAAGTAACACACACATTACTGACTCTTCCACCGTCAAAACAATGTTGAATAAATGCACTTTGCTGCCTAATCCACATTAGTGACAGGCCCACAAGTCACAGACGGAATGTTGGAATGCTAATCGTGGCTAGCAAGATAACGGCAGGAACTCAGCGTTACCTCAGTCAGAGAGCACGAACATGTTTTCAGGTCCAGGTTCGCGAGAAGGGGTGGGGTTGCGTGGGTGGGGATACTGAAACAGCACGTCTTAGTCACTGACTAACCAGTGCTCTGGGAAAAGGAGCTAATTAACACAGGGACAACTGTTAGTCCATTACCTTTACCAAGAAAGATACTGTCCAGTCTGTATATGTTGCACAACTATTCATTGAAGTTTAACAGAACAGCTGTCTTGAGTAAACTGTTTGATGAACATTGTTTGAAATCATTCACTGTAACACTTAATTCATAATCCTGATTGAACATTCACAAAGGATGATGTACCAACCCACAAATGATCTGTATAAAAGAAAGTACACTGTGCCATCATAAAACTAGGGACGTTATAGGAAGCAACATTCACTCCTTACAAGATCTGGTTTGGAATCCATAGAAGATTGAGAACATATTTTGTTTTCTGTGGTACAAGATGTAAATTTTGACCCTGTATTTGGGTGGGAAAGTTTACATTTTGGCTTTTTGTATTTGATTTGTTAAGATACAAAAGGTTTATTGCCAAGATTATTTTGACAGAATTTTGGATAATCTGTAGTCCTGCCAGGTAAGAGACTTTGATTCCTATTTTGGTCATTTTAGTTAGGCAAGAAGAAATAGCTTAAAGGTACCCTGTGCAGTTTTTGACAACTAGCAGCAATGTTTTTAGGAGTGGGCTGCGTTATGTTTGCACATGGGCAACTTAACACACATTGCTGCCCATGGTTTCACACTATTCCACTGATCAACAGTTAGTGGCAGTAACATGCAAAGAAGTGTAGCAATGCGCCAACAAAGGAAAGAAGAAGACTGCAAGCTAGTAAACATTTCTGTAACCAATGTAGGATTAGAAATATTATAATATAAATATATATTTAAAAATTGGCTTTTTGTGTGCATTTGCATTTTGGTAAGAAACACTGAAAGTAAACAACTTTGGTTTGTTTGCAAGGAAACTCCACAGGGCATCTGTAATCTGAGCATCAGTCAAGACTTCATGTAATTCTGATCCATATTCATATTAAAAATATTTAAAATCAGTCTCTTACCCAGGCCATAATTCAATTCAATTCAATTCAGTTTTATTTATGTAGTGCCATATCATAACAAAGCTATCTCAGGGCACTTTTCCATAAAGAGCAGGTCTAGACCGACTCCTTATGTTTATATAATGGTTGGTTCTCACTTGTTCCCTGATTTCTCGATCCAAACTGCAGTGCCCTATCAGGAAGATACAGTGTCTTATCTATTGACTGAAGTAATCTCCACTGACATTCACTGTTTTTGTTTCCTGTCTGTCCTGTATATCTCCCTCTCCTCTCTCCCTCCCTCATTTTCCTTGATGATGATCTCCCAGGAGCACAGCTGACCACATTATCGACTTCCCCTCCCTCTTCCTCTCACCGTGCTGCCTCCTCTTCCTCCCTGAGACCATGGAGGAGGTCACCAAGGTCACAGAAACCACACGGGGCCCGCCACCTCTCCTGGAACGGCGGGTTCGCCGGCGACAGCCCACAGTTTCAGTCCTCAAATCCAAGCTGAAGCAGGGTATGACCTGCTCTGTGTCCAAAGTCCGATCCACCCTGACTGGGTTCTTCCCTGTGGTGCGCTGGCTGCCTAAATACAAGCTCAAGGAGTACATCTGGGGTGATGCTATGTCTGGGGTGATCGTTGGTATCATCTTGGTACCGCAGGCCATCGCCTACTGCCTGCTGGCAGGAGTGCAACCCATCTATGGTTTATACACCTCATTTTACGCCAACATCATCTACTTCCTCATGGGGACGTCCAGACATGTTTCCGTGGGGATCTTCAGCCTCATGAGCCTCATGGTTGGACAGGTAATGGATCACGTGGCAAGTGGCAAGCAATGATCATACAATCTGGGTCCTTAATGAAATGTTGAGGGTAATTTTTCTGGTAAATCTCCCACAAACAGATTGTTTAGCATACATAAAATTATTTTTCTTGTTTTGTTTATTTCAAAACCTAAATCAAAAGGATAAAGATTAATTGAACATATAATTTATGATTACCGTAAAAGGATAATTACAAATTATTCAGCATGCATTGGAAAGAAATTTTAATTTTCAATAGTCACATACCGATTTCCATTAAATAACCCACTGTTTTTCAATATTTGCAGATTTAAATGGATAATAATCGATATTGCTTGATTAACAATTAGTTTTTAAACGCTGTTAGAATGTAAATAATCAGCCTCTGTGATTGGCAATAATTGTGCGGAAAGATCTTGCTGCATTTACATTGTTGCAATTCCTGCCAATACTGGTCACTGGGAAGAGGTCCGTTAAGATCACTGATCACTTAATGCCACTAAGGATTTAATTTTTTAAACTTGTATTTCTAGGTTTTATATAATTGATTAATTAAGATTTGTTGCTGGTGATTTCTACTTGCCTGCAGGTGGTGGATAAGGAGATGTTCCTGGCAGGTTTTGACCTCAATGAAGACTCCACAGCATCTGGCCCTGATGTGTTTAATGCCACACTGGGCACTAACCTCACAGCTGGTAAACTTCACAGTGTGGAGCTAATGGGTCTGCAGTGCGGGAGGGAGTGTTACTCAATCAGCATTGCTGCTGCCCTTACATTTCTGGCTGGCGTCTATCAGGTAAAGAACAGTTTTATTCTGACCTTACTGTCCCAAAGCTCTATTGTATGACATAAAACACTGTATATCTGAATTAAAGGCACCTTGTGTCGTGTTGACCACTAGAGGTGCTACGGAGCAATGTTTTTAAGGGTGGGTCCTCATTTTGTTAGTATCTAGTGCACATATGAGGATCCACATGTATGTGCACGCACCTGGGTGATATGATACAAGGTGCTGCACGTTACTCTATTGATCAACAGATGGTGGCGGTAAGACTGCCAGCAAGCAAACAACAATGTGGGTTTCAACGTCTTCCAAAAATCAGTTCTGCTAGTGTTTTATGAGGAAGGCAATTGTCCAGGTTCTGAGATGTCTGCATATTGTCTACAACAAGAATACACTGTCATTGATGCACCCGAAACCAGACTCAGTGAGTAGCATCCAACTGTGGAGCAGCAGTGAAAGAAAAGAAAAGTAACAGCTAAAGGAGTTTAGAACTACATGTCAGTGTGCTCCATCTGTGCTTCGCAAGCAGTTTCTGTAGTAGGACGATGGTGACATGATCAGCATCACAACAACAACACATCTGACCAGAGTTACATGGGCTGTAATGTGAAAAACTAGGAGTCTACAGCCATGCTACCAGCTCTGTGAGGCTGTACTTTGGCCACATTCTGTGGGGAGGGTCTTTGCCAAATTCCATGGCAATCCATACAAAAGTTGTTGATAAATTTCACTCTGAACCAAAAATGTGAACTTGGTGGTGCAAGTGAAAAAGTCAGGGGATCATTAGGATACATTAGATGGGAACCATGAATGTCTGTACAAAATTCTGTGCCAACCCATCTTGTAAATGTTGAGCTACTTAATTTGATAAGTGACTCACTTTTTCATTCCCACCCATCTTCTATTTCTACCTTCCTGTCCTGCTCTACCTCCTGATCCCCTCACCAGGTCCTGATGGCCATGTTTCAGCTTGGCTTCGTCTCTGTATACCTTTCGGCTCCTATGCTTGATGGGTTTGCCACGGGAGCCTCTTTCACCATCCTGACCGTGCAGGCAAAATACCTGTTGGGTTTAAAGATTCCCCGTCACCAGGGCTACGGCACAGTTGTCGTCACCTGGATCAACATCTTTGCCAACATTCATAAGACCAACCTGTGTGACCTCATCACTAGCGCCATCTGCATTTCTGTATTAGGTAAAGATCTCTATTTTACATATTCCCCATCACTCTCACCGCTCTCAGTCACATTTATAAACTGCCTCACCTGCTTCTGCTTTAATGAATGATATGCTACACTTCCCAGAATGACATGGGAGGAGGCATCCAAGTACTGCCTATAAATGTTTTATAGCATATAAAAGCAGTGTTTTTCCACAGTGACCAATATTCATTATGAAATTGTGCAAGCAGTGGAGATGTTTTTTCTATGTCAATTGTTTAGTAATGGCCTTGAGTATTCAAATTCTTAATTTTCTTTAATATAGAATAACACTGAAATTTTTAATCATAGTGGCAGGGAAAGAGATCCAGGAGCGCTACAAGGATCGTCTAAAAATCCCTCTGCCAACTGAGCTGATAGTAGTGGCAGGAGCTACACTGGCCAGCCATTTTGGGGAACTGAACAGCCGTTACAGCTCCAGTGTTTCTGGTCACATCCCCACAGGGTTCATTCCTCCTCAGATGCCTGGCTTTGGTCTGATGCCACGGGTGGCACTGGATGCCATTCCTCTAGCTGTCATTAGGTAATGTATAACAAATTTAACACCATGTTTGCTTGGCATCAACATGTGTCTCTTATCTGGCTTACCGTCTGGCATACGTGCCCTCGCGGTGCGCAGTGCCCTGCTCTCATTGTCCAGACTGAGATGTGATTGCACTTTCTCCCTAAATTACACACAACTATGGATGTTTCCTCCTCTATCATTTACATTGTGAAAAAAAGAAAAGTGGCTCATTTGAATGTTGGTAACCACTCGTCAAGTAGCTTTTTAATACTTATTGATGTCCTTGCAAGACAACAACTGAGTCTTAATGTCAAAAGATTTATGGATGCAGAAACAAAGCATCTTCTAACAATCACCCTAAATGCATGTTTACATCAGGTTTAAAAGGGTCTTCACATGCTTTTATGAGAGAAATGATTTATTCACAGCCTCTATTGGTAAAGAAAATGCTATTTTATGTTGTAGTTTTGCCTTCACGGTGTCACTGTCCGAGATGTTTGCTAAGAAAAACGGGTACACGGTTCGTCCAAACCAGGAGATGCTGGCCATCGGCTTCTGTAACATCATCCCCTCCTTCTTCCACTGTTTCACCACCAGTGCGGCACTGGCAAAAACCATGGTGAAGGACTCAACAGGCTGTCAGACTCAGGTGAATTTCATACTTTTGGAAATGGTAAAACCCATTTTGTAATGATTGGTCCAATCATTTTGAAGATTCAGATGGATGGCATGCTTTCTTGGAAGCATTAATATGCCATTTTCGCACACATACATTTTTGTTGAACTACCTTCAGCTAATATAGATATTTGTTGTTTCCAGTTTGCAATAGACTGCAAGCTCTGTCTTGTGCTTACAAAGATCTGGAAAAAACTTTCTCACTACCTTTATTTGCAGAAGTTTTTGTCCTGTCAAAAACACCTTGGGGGAAAAAGTACTGCATAAGGCAAATACTGATTTGACCCTCTTGGAGTTGATAGCAAGGTCTTGCTTTCTTGTACGAGGAAATGGTTCCTAGGGGCATCACTGAAGACTGTCCTGAGGCCATGTGCAGAGCCACAGCATTCAGAGCAGCAAAACATACTGCGTTTTATCTGTTCATGTTAACTTTGTGGAAGGTGTTCACTATAAAATCTCTCTTTCTACCTCTGTCTTTGTTTCCCTCCTTTTCTCTGCTCCTTCATCAGGTATCAAGTCTGATCAGCGCCGTGGTCGTCCTTTTCGTCCTCCTCTTCTTCGCACCTTTCTTCTACGCTCTCCAGAAGTGTGTTCTTGCCTGTATCATCATTGTCAGCCTTCGGGGGGCACTGAAGAAGTTCAAGGACGTCCCGGGAAAGTGGCGTGCCAGTCAGAACGACGCAATTGTTTGGATGGTCACTATGTCAGCCACGGCTCTGATCAGTGTGGAGCTGGGCCTCCTGGTTGGAATAGTTTTTTCCATGATCTGCGTCATCTTTAAGACCCAGAACCCTAAGGTGAGTAATGGAATTGATGCTCATAATGGTTGCTGATACAAATGCAAATAATTCCAGAATGTAAGTATTGAAAATTGATTGTGGATTTTGCAGACCAGAAGCTCCCCCATCACCATATCAGCCATGATCAAATATTTAGTGAAAGACAAATATTGGCTTTTAGTAATCTCATAGTCTAATTTAATCTGATGTTTGACGTCAGGTCTCTCTCCTGGGCCGGGCCAATGACACTGATCTTTACGAGGACATAGATGAGTACAAGGACCTCATTCCGCCACCTCGGGTTCAGGTGTTCCGCTTCCAGGCTCCCCTGTACTATGCCAACAAGGACTCATTCCTGAAATCCCTCTACAAAGCTGTCGGAGTTGAACCTTTCTTGGAGATGACTAAGAGGAGAAAGGCAGAGAAGCAGGCCAAGGCAAATGGAGATAAAAACAATGGACAGGTTGTTATTGGACTAGTCCAAAGGGAACTGGATTTCCACACAATAGTTTTGGATTGTTCTGCCATCCCCTTCATAGACTCAACAGGCATGGCCACATTTAAAGGGCTGGTCAAGGAATATAAAGAGGTCAGGGTGAGCGTGCTCCTCGCCAACTGTAACACCTTAGTCATTGATACCCTGCAGAAGGGACAATTCTTTGGGAAGAATGACAAAGACATGAGCAGCCTGCTGTTTCATACAGTTCACGCTGCAGTTCTACATGCAAATGGTACATTTGCTGCAGCAGAAAGCAGGACAGAAGACTCTGTGGTTTAGAGCAGCTGGAAGAAGAAGGGAATGGAGATAATGTGGTGGGTTCCATTTCTCCTTCTCCTTTCCTTTGTAAACCTAAAAGTGAATTTAGGTATGCTGTCTTGCAATCTATAACAATACAGCATCAGGTAGCTTTGAGGTTGCCTTTTGAGTATCCTATCAAGTCATTTTTTGAATGCTTAAAGCATTCTTTGAAGCAGTTTTCCAAGATTTAAAATTCTTGTTTATTTTACAGTTGTTTTGTATAAATTTTAGTAGTCACAAATGTGTTTTCTTCAATTTCCAGGTAAATTCCTATTCAGTTTCTAATTAATAATATATACTTGTGTGTTCTAACTTTTTATATCACTTCAAGCCTTTGGCCAAAATCCATAATGGCTCTAATCCAGGAGTCCAGAGTTCAGACATGGAGATTCAGCCACTATCATTATTTTTATTTCAGTATTTCCTGAGGTGCCAACTATTACCTTGGTCTTCAAAATCCTTTCTAGAATGCCAGTAAAATTCTTCCTGACTTAAAGCAGAAGCACTTGTTCGTGGCGGGAACAGAAGCATTACATGAGTCATGTGGACTGAGTGCTTTTTCAGACTCACACAGAGAGAGGCCTGCCTTCAAACCAGGGCTCATTGTAACATAAAAAGGATTTACACACATCTGAGATCTCTTATCAGGTGCCAGATGAAAGCACGTCATCATATGGTGTTTCAGAAATGTATATTTTTTCTGAGTACTGATGGCAGCAGATGATGCCATATATTTCATCAAAATGCTTCACTGCTACTGGTTTGTTAAAATCAAATGTTTTGTGATTGCAAAATAATGGCCGGGAGTGACATTTTTATTAAAACAATAACAATTTCTTGAAAGTACCCTAACCTAACTTCAAAAAGGATGTACTTTTACTTTCATGTGAACATTTTCATGTCAAAAAGATAAGTGTTGATGAACTGGCATTGTAATAAGGTGTAGACTTTCTTGTTTATAAATGTAGAAAAGTATCATTTTGTATTTTCATACACTTATTTTGTCATCAAACTTTTTCCCATGTATTAATTTGTATAGTGACAATAGTGATTACATCACGTTTTAGGGAAAGTCTGTTTGACTTCCATGTTTGACATAGTGTTGACATTCAACAACCATATGCAAACACTGCCTTAATGTTCAATACTTGAATTAAACTGACTTTTTAGTGAAGAGCTTGTGTCTATGACTGAATTATTTCCATTAATAACAGACGTTTATCATATCAAGGGAATATCTATTAATGACACATTTTACTTATTTTGCCAAAGGATGGAATATTAAAGCTGCACTACTCAATATTTTTATATTATCAATGGATCAAATGACTACGTGTAATGTGAAAGGGGTCCCCCCGTAGTGAGGAACCAACATAAAATGATCATGCGATTCTGCAGTTCCCCTCAGCTCTATGGAGTGTTTGTTTGCAGCAATCTATATTTCCAGAGATGATGTTGTGGTTACTATGGATAATCTGCAGACCTCAGTGTAAACAGTTTTCAATGGAATAAATAAGTGACAGACAGTGACATTAACAGTGGACTGACTCTTTAAAAAAAAGCTTGACAACAATAAAATGCCGGAAAATGCAAACATATATAACAAAAGCAAATGTGAAGTGGCACTTTCTGTCACTGGAGCTGAACTGAGCTAAAGCTATCTGCAGTCAACTGCATCTTTACAATTAAAAGACTCCCAAAATGACGATTAGTACAGACAACCTGAGCAGCTTTAACAGGTAACTAACCCTATGCTGCTGTGTCAGGTTCCACACAACTATCCTTTAGTCCATGAGGTAATATACTCATGCCTATTATTTGCTAGCATAATTATCATACTTTCAAACACTTACAGTATGTCTTCCTATGGTCAAAGTCATTCTGAATAACAGCACTGCTACAGCATTTCATGTGACTATGTAAGCATCCATACACATGCTTAGTATGGATACATACTAACAATACAAATAAATGCACAGTCCATGTAATTATCCATAGCATAGTTACACATTCCGGTATTTAAGGGCCCATATTTTACTTATTAACTGTAAACATGCTAAGAGTAAGCTGTTTGCCCGCACCAAGATCGTCAATGATTAAATAAGCTTACGTGTGTGAAAACATTGTCATCCCACTACCATATAATCTATGGTTCATTTCATTATTGCAAGAACAGTCTGAAACTGAGGTGTTTACTGACACTGGTAACAGTGAAAAACAATGGTGGTTTACACAACTAAAAATAATTTGAATTTATTTAAAGCTTATTTAAAGCAGATTTTTATGGACGTCCTTTACTTGAACTGCGTACACACCTATCTGGAACGCAAACCAAATTAAAACCTCACCATGCTCATGATGTTCCGTAGCACAAACACAAAGAGCTCCATGTAACCAAGTTTAAAATCTTATGGTTTCTTTATATCACTAAACCTATCAACAATAATCACGTTGACTGAAAAAGAAAGCATCCTTAAAGCAATCGTTTTTGGGGGGGAAATACGCTCATCTGCTTTCTGGTGGACAGAAGATGGCTACCACTGGTATCATCTAACTCTCAGCAAGAAGGTGAATAAGCTTATTTCTCAAAATGTCAAACTATTGTTTAACAAAGTCATTATTTCATTTAAGGATAGCTTGTGTTTATGGCACATTCCCTAACCTAAAGTCTTGTCTCAGAACATGCAGAGGTTCTGAAAGGTTATGCTTTTGTAGTCACAAACGGTTACAGTATTTAAGCTCCAGTAGTCTCCTTCCTGGTTATAGGAAAAAATATATATTACATTTTGCCAACTGTAAGATCAGAATGACTTCCCATCATTACTGTTTCTGACATCCTTTGCACAAATATCCATTACTACACGAGGTGATTTAGTGATGGTCTATCATTTTTACAACATAATTATCATATTTACAAAGTCACTGGGGAATAAATCAGCAGTCATTCTGGCATTGCCTTCACACAGGAATTAAAAAAGCAAGATGAAGAAAAACAGCCTTTTCCCTGAGATAGTTTATGCACAACAGTAAAGTTAGGCGGAGGAGGATTTACAGTATATTTCAGGCTTCTGAGAGACCGACACGTGATTTGATCTATGACCTGCTGAGTCATCAGGAGGTTCCTGTGTTTAACAAGCATGTAACCTTCAAAATGCTAACTCAACAGTGGGTGAAGAGAAACCTCTCCACTCTGAAAGACTTTGCAACATTCACGTCCGTAGCAGACAACGGATGGCTGACTTGGTCAAATGGGGCAACAAATTATATATTTTTTAGTTTGTGATATGACAAAAATCAGAAAATGTTCATTCACATTTTCTTTCAACTCTTTTATATCAATGCTGCCCTCCATTGCTCAGTGATATGAACAGCAGAAACAAGCTCATGATGCCTCTTCAGCAATGGAAATGGGATTATTATGGATCAGGTAAAGCCACTGTACTCAATTTTCCTTCAAGAAGTCAGACCTTTCCTTTGTCTCAACGTGCTCCAATTATTGGATGTTATTGGTTTCCTGCTATTCAAACAAAAATCAACTACAAACTAAATCAGGAGTAATTCTGAGCTATCGAAAACAAAGACTCCTCAACAATTCATTTCCCAGCATTCTTTATTCATTCAAAATGTTTAAAAATATAATTTCACATAGGCATTGAAATAAATATTATACATCTCATAAGTCAGTGCCAATGCTTTATCATACAAATGATATTCAAGAAAATCCCAAACACAGGATAAAACAATCATGAGATCATTCAAAAAAAAGATCAAGCAGTTTGTGATAATCGGAGGGTCATGTTCGAAAATAAAAACACACACTCAAAAAGGCAAAATAAAGTAACATCTTCCAGTACCTGTACAGTGTGTTTTCCAGCTCTGCAGCAGTAAGTGCTCTCAGCAAAAATGCATTAACTTGTTCTGAACATTAAATTGTACTACAGAAAAAAAACCATACTGGCATTGTGGTGTAACAGCAAAGATGATATTGGTCTGAGTTTGATCTTTTTTTTCTGGTTCGTGGTCACTTCTTGACCAAAAACTGTAACAGTAGGCGTGTAAACAGTACAAATACTCAAAGATAATAAGGCAAATCAAGTACAAACATGATTGAAATGATGTAAAAAATAAACACAAAACATTAAAATCTGTAACTGTCCCAAGGGGTACTGTGGAAAAAAACTGTTTAAAAAGGTACATGTAACACTTTACACTGGCCTTATTTAAACAACAGCATTGAGCAGACAATAAGAATTTTTCACACACCCAGACTTTATGATAGAGGTGACATCTGATAACCGCTTCGGCTGATAACTGAGATAAGTGAGAGCTGGAGTGCTACCGCTCACTGACCTGCCAGCAAAAGATTTCATGGTCTTTATCGTACAACTCAAGATGTTGTTACAGGGTCATTTCATCCAAATTCACCTGGTGATGTCCATCGCTTTCTAACAAAGACATGCAGTAGTCCATAAAAAAACTGTATTGGTTTAAGCTCCATTCATCTCCATCATATTGAATTGGTGGCATAAATCTAAGAGCATATAAAATCAAAACTACGTGCATACCAGTGAAGCTAAGTGAAAATACATTTTTGTTGTGATGTGGATGACCCATCCCTATATAAACACAGCATTGTTGGTGTTGGCCTCATTGGAAATCTCAGTTCATTTTGTACTTACTACTGGCCAGAATTGTATTCTGTTCAATCGAATATAATTAAACATCCCCTTAATGTTATTGTGTTTTTACACTTATGTTCTACAAGTCAAAGCTACAATTGGCAAATTAGGCAAACTCAACACACTGGTGACTCCAAATAAGACCCTAAATCATCTGACATGATGTCAGGAGACTGACGCGGGTTGGAGATAATGAATGCATTTAGCCATTGCTGGCGAGTCAGGGTTTTTCCATCATGTGGTGTCTTGTGATGACACGTCCTGTTTACTTAAAAGATTAAACCCACTCTATATAATAATACTAATACTAATGATGACAATGATTGAAAACGGGGTGATTGTACGGCTTTAGGCTGATGACGTCTTGCCAAGTGCAGTCTGAACTGGTAGACTGGCTCTGTAAAAACTTTTTTTTTTTTTTTTTTTTTTTTT
>LKNJ01000350.1:135745-227216 GCA_002120245.1 Maccullochella peelii | reverse complement strand
TTTTTTTTTTTTTTTTTTTTTTTTTTTAAAACTGCCACCTTATTTGTTCCGAAGACAAAACAGTACACACAAGAGAAAATAACACACAAATAAAGCAGTGCTAAGAAAACAATGCACTGTAGCCTAAATAGGGATCCCACATTTTTTTTAAGTTCTGCAACTCAGATATTGCAGATTAATCGTTGATTGACCTTTACCTATTTGTTCAAAAGCTTTAAATACTTGAGGCGTTGATACATTGTTTCTCCAAGAGACAGGCAATTCACAGTGTACAAATGTTAAATTTCCAGTTGTCATGTTTTGTTTTTTTTCTCTTGTGCTTTGCATTTCATACAATCTTATCTTGTAGGAAGTGATAGATAAAACATAATTAGACGCAAAAAAGTAACTGTTCGCACGGGCTATTATGTTTAATTCAAAAGAATCCTTATAGTTTTTCAATACTTCTGTACAAAAACAAAAATCACAATCTAAACCAACCATGATCACCAATTAAAAACACCAAACCTTAGTCTGTTTCTACGAAGACATTTAAATTCCTGCTTCATGCATCGATCGTAATGGTTATAGTGCAACACTGAGGGTTTCACACTTTATTTTCTGTCCATTGGGGGGTTCAGTGTGGTGTGGCTACATTACTTTTGACATCAGTTCACTTTTTGTTAGGAGAATTTAAGATTTACAGTAGCTCCTAGCCACTCTTAGCTGATATCTACTGCTGGAGACAGTAGACTTAGAAAAGATACTGGCCAAACCGTAACCGACAGCTCAGTGAAAGCTAATAGCTACCGTCAGACTCTCAGTTTTACACCTCAGCAGCTAATAATCAGGAGCTGCTGGTAGTTAGTGGTTGAAAAACCTTTATGTAGCAACTTCTAACCAGCAGCTAACTGGTAAGAGGTCTTTGAATATTAACATTGTGAGTTTAAGTGATGTGTGCTAACAATTATTAGCCTCCAACTGATTGCATTCCCATAACATTATTTGATCAGTTTAACTTAGCTGCTGCTGGTCCGGGTCGGGCAGGCCTGGCTGTGCCTGAAGTGCATGATGTGTACAGCTGTCTGATGCCACCAGTAAAACATCACCACCACCAGTATGTGCCACACCTGGTGGCTGGCGCCCAGGTAGTTCAGCTGGCCTAGGAGAGGAGAGGGGGGAAAAATGCTCTAAAGACTGTACATATTGTTTCTGTTAATTCTCATACACGTAGTGTATGAAAATATATTTCAAGAGAAAATCACAAAGACCGGAGGGATGAATTGTTACAGAGGGTTGAGTGACCAAATGTCTCACTTAGTTTAACACTACAACTCCCCACTTCAGGCATGTACACACAGAGAGAGAGAGGAGAAGGACTCACCAGGGAAATAGCGTTCAGGGATCTTGGTGACGTAGAACAGGAAGGCAGAACCAGCTATCAGGTACATGACTAACACACGAGGCAGGAACAACTGCACATACAACAAAAACCAAAGTCTGTATGACTAAACATTATACAGACAGGAGAAGCAAGTGCCGAGATTCAGTGAAACATACATAATTCTGGCTGCTGGAATTAATTTTTGGGATTCAAATATAAATCGAATAGTGAAAAAATGAATACTAATCGAATGCTGAAATTACTATTTCGCCTGTTGGTAATTCCAAATGTTTATTGGTAATGTTGGACAGAACGTTTAACAACCACATGCTGATAGTGTCATTGGCAATGCATAAGCCTGTGTATACAGTGTATAGGTACATAGTAAATATTAATAATAGGCTAAATTTGAGAATTAAAAATTCTAATATAATTTAAATTTTAAAAATAATAAGGAATGAAATTGGAATGGGATTATAGAGGAAGATTGACAGCACTAATAAGCATGCTCTCACTTTGCTTGTTTCCTAATATGATTGTATTTCCTGACCTGCACAGCATCAGAGGTGAATCCTCCATTGAGCCAGACCCAGTGGCAGGCAGGAATCACACTGATGCCAGCCACACAGCAGAAGATCGTCATCCGTATCCGTCGCCAGTCGTTGCTGAGGTAACGAGGGTGCACCTGAGCACAGAAGACGGCCAGGATCAGGGACAGCACCGTCAGCAGGTAGACCTGTCGCCAAAACTGCAAGACAGGAGCGTAACTGATTAGATACAGTCGAATGGAGCATCAGTTTCTTTATTAGTATAAAAAAAATCTAATGCTGGAAATTCAGGATGAGATCACTTTTCCAACTTCATGCCCTGATACAAATCACCACCTTGAGCATTCGCACTTACGGCATTACAGTAGAAAGCGTAGAAGATCCCAGGTACGTAACAGCCCAGGATGCCAACAGAGATGCCGGCGTAGTCCAACGCCAGCCAGCGACGGCACGTCTTCTCCGATCGGTGGCACGAGAACAGGTGATACCCCACAGAACACAACATGCACACCTGGGATGAAATGACAGTACCATTACAGACTGGAAGATATTGTGATTATTATTTGTGATTATTTATGTTTAGAGATTTTTTTTTATGGATGTCATTGTTGGTTTCATCAAGTAAATCTTTGCTTTGTTTGACCTTTTATAATTATAAGTCAACAAAATCCTTCCGCGGCTATAATACATAAACTTATCTCAAGAAATAATGATTACAGATACTCAGAACATGCACTTTATGGACAGAGAAAAGTGGTTTTAAAAGGAGGGTCGGAGGGTAACGTATACTACACTATATACTTACTGTAAGTGGGAATCACACTTACTTGTCATTTCTTACATTAACAAGTTTGCAATCCCATCATCAGCTGCTACACAACCTACAACACACACTGTACACCGCTAACACACAATTCATCAGCTGCCAATAGGGACTCTGAACTACACCACTAATCCTATTGAGACTCTTTATAATACAATACACTGTGCCCCACTTTTACAACAGTTCCACCTACACACAGCTTACACACCTGGGTGGGTAGAGGTGAACTGACTGCACCTGTGGCAGGAAACGTGAACCTACATGAATCAGTTTGTTAAGCCATACAAATATACTGTAACACAGGACACTGCATAAAAAGCTGTAGAAAAAGAATGAAAAGGCCAAGAGTAATTACTGCTAAGTAGTACAATTACAGACACATACACCTGTAGATCAAGCACATTCTCTTTGTGAGCATAAATGCTAGGAGGACTAAGGAAAGCTTATTTTTGTAAGCGTGGAGGACACTGCATGACTGTCAAAATCCTGAATCGCAGCATTGCTCTAACTTCTCCAAGAGACGGAAATCCCAGCTTTAGTCACCCTAACGGGTTTCACCTGGAAGCAGAACAGCCCTATAGCGTAGATGACGTAGTCCTCTCTGTTCACTCCGGAGGCTGGCAGTACTGAGGAGAGGTCGTTGACTGCCAGAGAGAAGAAGAGCAGGAAACCCAGAAGGTGGCTCCAGATATTCACCGTCTCATTGGACAGAATAAAAATACTGCAACAGAGAAGAAGAAACGAGGATGCACATGTGTCAAAAAGGCAACTCTGTATACACACTAACACACACCAGTATAATGCATACATACTATAAAGTTATATACATCATTAACAACACAAGACATAAGTTCTTCCAAGTGAGTATAAAAATGGATACTCCATTGAGCATGACTGTATTGTTGCGAATAAGTCTTAAACTCTGATATTAAAAGCATACACTTCCAACATGACTCCCACCTCCTCAGGCAGAGTTTGGAGGGCAGGTGAGCCCTGTAGCCATCTGTGATGTAGGGGTTTTCTTTGAGAAAGAGGGGAATTTGTTCGTAGGTGTACAGTCTTATCCTCTGGGGTATCAGCACCGGCCAGTGCTGGTAGCTGCCCAGCTCTATGTAGTGGGCAGTCTTCAGCAGCTTCTGGGGCATCTTCAGCAGCATCTTGTCCTCTGCTGCTCTGGTCCGAGGCAAGCTGGGGAGGTTAAGGCTGAGTTTGAAGGAAGGAAAAAAGAGAAACCACCAGTAAGTAAGAGGGACTAAGTTAGCTCCATCGCCAACTGGAATTTTTCAAGTGACAAGATAAAGATTCAGCAGTAGACACAACTGCCTGTGTTGGTATTCATGTTTACCGACTCCTTCATCCTCCCAAAAGCATTTGTCTACCACTCTTTACCACATCCGTTGCATGTTGACTCTTCAACTCCATTATCTCTTCTACTTTAAGATAAAGCTTTTTAAATAGCAAAACAGACACTCTGACATGTTCAAACTGTATGTCAGACAGTGTTGTTATTGTCACGCCATGTTAGCATGCTAGCTAACGTTAATGTTCACCTTGACAGGCGTTATTTTAGCCAGCTAAAGTGATTGAAAACAGGGTTACAAAACTCACCATTAGTCGCCGTCCGACTGTCGATGTCCCCCTTCAGGCAATTCAGCCATATCCAAATGGCTATCTATCGAGCTAGCATTGCGTTAAAACATATCACATTTTAGTAAAAAAAAAAAAAAAAAGAAACACATACATGTCCTGTCTTCTTCTTTTTGATGTCGACAGTAAACGACAAAACGATGCGTTACTGCCACCAGCTGGCATGTGTGTGGAACTGCACCTGTAGCCATCTATTCAACTTTGAAACAAAAGAATCTCCCAAGCTTCCCTGCAAAATCTCTCTTAAATCCTATGTTAAATTAGTTTCTCACAGGCTTAGAATTAAGCACCTCTTCTCTATATAAGCATTGCATGTTCTAAAGTTTTATTGTAGTGGTTTTGAGCAGTTCCAAATAGATATCTCCACCAAAGCTGAAATGAAAATCACGCCCTTGCTTTTGGCAACAGTTTAATTACAATAGAGACTGTTTACTGACGGTCGGCTATAAGTGCCTTTCATTTAATAAGCTGGACACACCCAAAACAATTTCATCTGTTTTGGCTTTGATGGAGGGATTGACTGTGTGCATGCACTGTTCAAACATCATCAGCAGTGGGATGAAGAAACACTATCTCTGTTTTGTTTTTCAACTGAGGTCAAAGTAGAGCTGGTGATCCCTCCTATGCCCCTTTAGCCTGGAAGAAACAAGACCTGTCCTCCTGCTGGCATATAGGTATCCATCCACCTACAGCTCTGACAGGCAACTTTTCCAATTTAGGCTTGGTGTTAACATCCAGTTTCCTTTTATTTCCACTTAAAATAGCTTTAAGGATGGAAAAACAATTTTATTCCACATTGTCAGACAGTATCATATATAGCCTATATATAGTCTTCATCAACTTGTTCCAAAACGGTCAGAAAGATAGTTGAATTGAAAAGATTAAACTAACTCTATTAGACTACATCTACATTAAGTATCATCCTAATAACTGGTTTGATGATTACTTGGTGGCCTCTCTTTCCTCTTTTTTCACTCTGTAGTTGTTTTAAACATCACTTTTTATCTTTAGTAGAATAGAGAAGAAAGAGCAACAATTGGAGGGGACATGCAACAAGAGTCCCTGTCTTCTAGTCCAACTTCTGCACCCAAAAATGAAGCACATAATCCATAAAAGCCATCCATGAAATATAAGGGGGATCCCTGGCTAGCACACAATTAGACAGAAGAGATGGAGGCCATTTGCTGACACAATGACTTTGGTATGTTATTATTTGAGTTATTTACTGTCATGACTTCATCCTCCTTAAAAGCTGAAACCTACTTGGAAGCCACAGGCTATCGCTGCATTACATCCCTGCAAACACAATGCAATATCTAATTACAGCACTACACCACAAAAGAACTCCTGGAATGTGTTGAACATGGAACTTAGATTGACAATATGTATGTTTGTGACATGGACAAGAGACATGCCTGGAAGAATCAAAAGCCCAGTCTTGGGACAAAGGTTTAATTTCAACTTTTGGGAAGTCCCATTTTGGATCAGACTCATGCAAGCCAGCAAATCACTCTGACATACCAAGGGCGTTAGCCTATTCAATACTGCTTTCCATCTGCAATAGATTTACAGGAACATGATGCATTTGTTTGTCTTGAAAAGAAAAAAGACATCTAGGAATGTGAATGATTATTGGGAGAGTGATTTATGCATCAGTGAGAAATGTATTGTAATAAGCCACTGCTGAGTTGATCATAGACTGAGGGGCACATTTTTATTCAATCTTGAAACATGGCATCCTAATAAAAACCTCTTTTGAAATACTAAGGAGAAAGCATTCATTGTTTTATAGGAGGAGAACAGCTGTTAAAATACAGGAATATTTATGGGTCAAGTTATATTAAGTCATCTGAACCATCAGTCTGTCATTCTTTGTATTTTTGTCTCTATTTTGCCAGCTGCTCTGCCAACTAGAAGTCAAGTCCATGGCACCTACAACACAGGAAGATAAATGATTTGCCTTCAAAATAAAAGCTATAGCATATAGGAATATATATGTACACATTGTTTCTTATTTTGTTATAATAACATAGCTAAAATACATGATATTACTTTTTTGTTTGCACAATAGGAATTCACATTTACTTTATATTGATTTACTTTATACTGTTTCTTTGTACTTTATAAATATCTATTTACTTTATCTTTATATAAATGTGCCCAAAAACGTAGGCTATGCTGTCCCCAGTGATAAAAAACAAAGCTTTAAAACAGCAAAATACATGAATTTTTTTTTGTTTTTTGCAATTTCATTAAATTACCTGTTTGTGTACATTGTAATTAATTTTATATACAGTGTGTNAGTGTGTGTATATATATATATATATATATATATATATATACACACACTTTTTATTATCCCACTGTATGCTGTGGTGGAAATCTGAAAATAAGAAAAATTTCCATTACAATGCTTAGAAACGATATAATTTCTTAGGATGACTTATTTAACATTCGTCCAGGGACTACAGATGAAAAATAGACTTTTGGCTAATTCTCAGCACCGTATATTAATGTGCAGTGTCCTTGGGTTAAATAACCCAATAAATACATATATAAATAAAAATAAACATATAAAAGCTAGCCTACATAGTAGCCTAACGAATGAGAGTTGTATACAAAATAACATCGTGAAAAATAATTTATTTTAAATCTATTAATTTATTACAGTAGTAACATAGC
The DNA here is from genome assembly GCA_002120245.1 of Maccullochella peelii. Lineage (NCBI taxonomy): Eukaryota > Metazoa > Chordata > Actinopteri > Centrarchiformes > Percichthyidae > Maccullochella > Maccullochella peelii. The sequence goes on along the minus strand of LKNJ01000350.1, from coordinate 220,153 downwards.
AGTATTTTGCTACAGTTTAATCTGAAGAACCCTGAGGGAAGTTGTGTTCAGCTGTTATGGCTGCAGTGTGACAGTGGTGTGCGGCAGCTGTGTGCCCTGCCCCGTTTCTTTCATTAGGAGCGTGCTGTCAGAGGACCCACATGCACTGTGCTTCCACTCTGCAGTGACTCAACATGTGAAGCGCAGGGATGAAGCTGTTAAGATGATGAAGGACTCATACTGTAGCTGCATCGGCTGATTTGGGGATTTTTTTACAACAAGTTTACTGCTGATATGAAACGCATGGATTATGGATCGAATATGGATATGCTGCAAAATCCTACTTTTTCTAAGTGTTTGTGTGAATTCATCATCGCATGACGGCGACGAGGCTTCTTGTGATGGAGCGTTTGATATTTATTTTGTTTTAGACAGGTGAGTGAATACAGATTGTGTGTGTGTCGCTTTTATCTGTCCGCATGTGTTTGCTTAAAGGGATAAAGGAGCAAGCAGGGAACAGACCAGTATATTCATTTAATATTTGTTACCTAAGTGCAGAGACAGTCTTGACTCAGTCCTCTCCATGTATGGCTGTGTTTAGTTTTCCATGACCCTCTGCTGCTTCTCTGCAGGTTTGACAGAGTTTATTATAATCTTTTCTGTTCTGACCATCAGTGTTTGGGGTGTATACTTGGAGAAAGTTCACTTTTATAGCCTCCAAAATTCTTCTCAGTGTATTATGTTCCTGTTAAATATGAACAAACTGAGTCCTTAACAGACTTTCCAACAACAACAGAATTAATTATCTGCTCTCTGTGTATTATGTGCAACAACAGAATAAACTGACCAACACCCATTTTATTATTCTTTGTCCTTGTGCATGTATAATATTTTTCTGCTTGGACGGACCTGAACAAGAGAGTTGCATGGAAGTTTTAGGAAATCTGATTAAAATGTTAGATTTCTACATGAATCTCCATATTTTCAGATTTTTTAAATGTATTTCTACCATTTGCACTTGTATTTCTGTTTTCATTTAATTTATTTCGAATTGCAGTTCTTCTACTCAGTGAACCACACAGTCAATGCAACGTCAGCAAACTTAATTTATGCAGCTTATACAGAAAATATAAGGTAAACAAAGGGTTTGGTTTAATAGGTTGATGGACCCTGTTTTATACCTGTTGCAGTCCTCAGGGTTGGGCATGCTTGGTGTTAAATCTTGTATTGGATTATATTTGATATTTCACGCTTGGGTGCGTGTGATTTATTGCTCTGGTGCTGCCTGTTGTTGCAGGTCAGGCAGTGTGTCAGGTCACTGGGATGAGATCTATGGATTTGTGGAGCAGCTCACCAACAGGTTTGTCAGGTAAGTAATGTGGCTGTTTTGTGATGCTATCCCTCTCTTCTCTCTCCTCAACCTCCTCTCATCTCCTCCTCCCTAGATTTTAGGGGTATTTATAGTATAAATAGCCAGAAAATATGGAATAATATAAAACTTTATATAGCACAGTTCAAAATAAAGTGAAAAAAGTGCTTTACAGACAATCAGTCATATTAAATTTGAACTAGAGTCATACAGCAGAAATTAAACTAATGAAAAAAGAGGGTGAGGTTATAGGTCTTTAAATTACAGTACAAACAGTAGTAGTGAGTAGAAAAGTAGGGCACGTCTATTTTGGGCAGCAGACATCATACAAGGCCACCAATTGCTCCAAACCCCCTCTGGGTGATGGTGCAGAGGGTGTGTGTGATATCTTTAGGTTTAATAGCGGGTTGCTAAATATGACAGCAAAACATCCAGCCAGATGTTGAAGGTGGTGCTGACCACAACAGACCGCCCTGTCCCCCTTCACAGCCTGAAGGGTAGAGCAAAGAAGCAACACAGATGGGGGTTAGGGGTTCAATTCCCTTCTATATGGAGATCAGTGGTTTGGATTCAATAAAAAATTTATTGGTTTATTTATTTATGTCATGTCGTGTTATGCCACATAGTATTATCTGCTTTGTCATGTTATGTAGTGTCATGTAAAGTAAAGTAATGCTGTGTTTTGGCATTACATCACAATACACTTCATTATATCACATTAAATGTTATATATTATGTCATATATTGTCATGTCATATTCTGTTACAGTGCTGTATTATTGTGGCTCACTACAGTTTGTCATGTCATATAATGTTATTGCTGTAGATTAGATTAGATAGACTTTATTGTTATTGCATCTAACCAGATAGTGCAAACAGTAGCAAAAGTGCATGTAGAGATATATAAAACCTAGGGAGAAGGGTCTTGAGTTGTACACATGGCAACATCTTAGAACATTATTTCCAAAAAATAATGTAATCATGTACTGTCATGTTTTGTTCCAGTTCATTATGTATTTCATGGCATTGATGTTTTAATCTATTTTCTGTCCAATCAAAAGTAAATTAATACGTGATAGCACTTGCGGGAATCCTTTTTGTTGACTTAACCCACTTTGGCTTTAAAAGATACAAAGATACAACTAGTTTCTGATGTTGTTTGCTCGTGTAGATTTGTAGATTCACAAGCTTTTTGTGTGTGTTTCAGTCCCAGGATGAGGGTTTCCTACATAGTCTTTTCAGCCAAAGCAGTTGTAATACTGCCACTGACTGGAGACAGGTACAGTCCTCAGTTTTCCCTCTCTTCTCTTTCTCTCCTTCTCTGTCTCACTCATTAATCCACCATCCTCCTCTTCCTCCTCACTGAAAAACAACAACGTACCACTGATAACCAGATCACACAGAAACCGAGCTCTTTATTTACACTGTGTTGTGATCTGGCTGCGCAGGTCCAAGATAGACGAGGGTTTGAAGAAGCTGAGCCAAATCAAACCTGCTGGTGAAACGTACATGCACGAAGGCATGATAGCGGTAGGTGCGCTCATTTAAAGGCCTCATGAGACATTGTGATTTTTGACACTTGCTGTGGGTTATGTGCCTTGTATATGTTGGTCCATTCTGTCATACTGTACACTGGTATATTCTTATAGATAAATTAGCAAAGTAGATGATATGTTCCGATAAGGGCCTGGCAACTGAAAATGTTTCAACAATCTCTCTCTTCAGGTGTCAGAGCAGATGAAGGCACAAACTTCGCCATCATCCAGCATCATCATCGTTCTGACTGATGGCAAGCTGGAGGTCTACCCCTATGAACTGAGTGTACAGGAGGTATCGAATGCCCCTGCACACACACTTTACTCAAGATAATTCTAGTAATGATGTGATGATAAGTAGGGTGAAAAGTGAAAATGATACTGCGTGAAAGTAACATTAGAAGATCGTGATGAGCATCCCATCACTGTAAATTTGGAGACAACGTCCATAAGCACACCAAAGGTTCTGTTGTTTTATGACTCTTTCTGAGCAGCCATTGGTTTCCATTGAGGAGACACACTGACACATGCACATACTTCTCCAGTCACTCTGCTGTGTTACTGAATTACAACACTCTAATAACAGTTTCAAGGTTGATTTTTGTATCATGTTGCATGAACTGAGCCAGTTGTTGCTTGGAAGAAGCAACACATTTATCGCTCTAAAACCTTATAGTATTTTTTGGAAAGTGACAAGCTTTAATATTAAATATACAGGATTTTGACATAAGTCTACCGTAACAAGATGAACCACTTACATGATCTTTTATCAGTTACTTCTTTTCTGACAACATAAACATGGGTTTACTGTATGTCAGTAGAAGCAGAACTTGAGTCAGGACTTCACTCTTTGTGTTGTGCTTCCCAGGCTGACAAAGCCAGAGGGTTTGGAGCCAGAGTGTACTGTGTTGGGGTCATGGACTTTGACCACAAACAGGTAGGAGGACCCGCTCTGTCTTTACTTTGATATGTTGGCCTGTGAGAAAGAACACTTCTCTCTGTTACTGATACTGTTTGCTGTTTAAACACTGAGGTTTTATTTGTCTTTCTGTCTGTGTCAGTGTGTGTGTGTGTGTGTGTGTGTGTGTGTCAGTGTGTGTTAGGTTGTGGTCAGAGCTTCAATAGGCTGTTGTTTTTAGCTCAAATTTATTAACACACCTTGACCTCATAGCTTAGTCTGTTTGAGTTCAACTGGAACCTCCTAAGGAAGGACAGAACAGCAAGCAGCTGGCAGTGACTTATAGTTTAGGGTTTGTGCTGCATTTGGTTTATGTAAAAACATGGAATACATTTTGTAAGGCAGCATGTTTTCAGAGACTTTGCTTTCTTCCTGTGCAGGTATCAGGTTGTTGAATGGTGAATAAGAATGTAAGAAATACAAATACCCATAAAACACCAAAATGATTAAAAGCCATTGGTCCGCAGTGTTTGCAGTAATGCTGTGACATGTGATCTTTTCTACAGTCAACATCAGGTCATATTGTTATCCTTAATAAAATCTGCAGTGCAAAGACAAAGCTATAATTACATTTGTTATTGTAGAAATATAATACTACAATATTTCATTTAAAGTGACATCCATTGTTGCATTAGCGTTGTTTGTTTTGCTGTTGCAGCAGCTTTAATCACATTATAGTGACAGTATTGATCTGCATAATAAGTATTAATAAGCATATCTGAATGGCTTCAAAATTGCATAATTCATGACCGAGAAAGTCCTCAGTAGTCAACGGGTGCAAGCGTTCTTCTGCCCGGTTACTGTCCGAGGTTACTTTGCGGACTGAGGAGGAAATAATTACATCACTCTCTAATTAGATAATGCCAGACAAGCTTCCTGTTCTGCTATCATTAAAGCAGGAGATGAAAGCTCCAGCCAGCTGTCCAGAGCTTTCATCTCCTAGAAGCTGACTTTTCCTCCCTAAATGCTGCCGGAGCACCGAAGTGAAACGAGCAGAAGACCTCCCACGCAGGCCTCAAGAAATGAACACTGAAATGTAAAGTTCTTCATATATGAGATCTTAAAATAAAATGGATTTAAAGAAGGTTAAACTGTAGTTCTTTTCACTTCTGCCACAGCTTGCTGAAATAGCGGACGGCACAGAACAAGTCTTCCCAGTGCTCTCCGGGTTTCATGCCCTCAAAGACATCGTCAACTCGGTGAGGTCACATCACATATAACGGTGCACAAAAACGTTCATTGGCACACAGCATGAGAGCGTATCTGTATCTCCACACAGATCCTGAAGCAGTCATGCGCAGACGTATTCACAATAGAGCCATCAAGTGTTTGTGTGAATGGTAAGTTAGTGGAGAGGAGTTTGAATATAATAATGCAGATTGCTATGAATTGTGGGACGCACATTCATGTTCCCCTCAGGTTGAATTGTAATAACTTTGGTGACACCGTAGCTTTCCATCTAGCGCCATCATCAGGTGGAAAATTTAAATTTTATTTGTCCAATACTTTGGTTTATGACCAAATAACAGGAAAACTGATGATATTCCCATCAGCCTCAGCTGCACATTGTGTTTAATTTTAATTTGTAAATGTTAGCATGCTTACAAGCTAACTAAGATGGCGAACATGGTGAATATCATACCAGCTAAACATTAGCTGTGCCTAAGAAGCCTCAAAGAGTAGCCTGGCTGTAGACTCTTAACCCTGTTGACTTTAACTTGCTCAATCACCATATTTGCTGTTTAATGATCGCTGTTTCTGTTTGCAGTCTAAGTACAGTGTCGTAGTTGTGTAATGTGCCTGATGTTTCCCAGAGTCTTTCAACGTGGTGCTGAGGGGCAGTGGCTTCAGCGGATCCAAGAGGACAGACAACGTACTCTGCTACCTCACTGTCAATCAAAAGACGTACGGTCAGTAAATGAGACACACTCAACACACGCATGCCTCAGGGGTCAGCTGATGTACAACTAGCTTTTATATGCTACTGCAATGCACCTTGGGGTAACATCATCTATGAAGTGAAATGTGAAACAATGTGCAGATCTCTGTGCTGCAGTGGAAAGTCAGAGTCACCCCACATCCAGAAACAAACAGTGGCTGCTTTTTATTGACTTCAGCCGGGAGAACAGAGGAGACATTATGAGACTGAGCAGAAGGAGGGAGGAAATCTTCTCTGTCTCATTAGTCTATTAAAAGATCGAGGGGGGCGGGCTGTGGGATCAGTGTCACTGAGAGGACATAAAGGGATCACACATAACTGCATTTTATCTTTCGTTTCTTCTTCTAACCAGCTTGTTTTTATCTGTTCTGCTAAAATATCTTTTATTCTTTCTTTTGCTGTCGCTCTCTTGCTTTGAATTTTCATTTGACCCTGGCTGTGATGTTTATAATATTTCTTATGAGGGAAAAAATGCAAAAAAAAGGAATAAAAAAAAGAATCTGAATATATATTTCAGTTCAAATTGAACATTTTCAAACAAGTATAAGAAGTATTTCTTTTGTTTGTTGCATATACCAGCTCATTATGCACACGCAGGAAATGTAACATGACAAGGTACAAAGCATCTTCTCTTTGCTAAATGTGTAAAATGAGATGATGTACCAACGCTACGACTGTACACTCATCCACGATTGTCTTTCAGGAGTTAAAACGCTTTTCTATAAAGCATTTCTATTGGCCGGTCAGAGTGCACGAAGAGGCAAATTTGTTTTGCAAGCCAAAGTGATGTGTCTTCACCTCCATTTACAACTGAATTATTTGCAACTTTTGTGTATTTTTAATTTTTCGGAATGTTTTTGCAAGAAAATCCTTTCCTTTATAGGCAGTAACAGGTCTCAGAGTTTGTCTGTCTCTGTTTCTTCTCAGACCAGAAGCCCACAGCAGTTAAAGACGGTTATCTGCTGTGTCCGGCTCCTGTTCTGCATGAGGTCGGACAGTAAGTCAAGACACAAGCACATACACAACATGTTTGTAACCCTGTGTGAAACTGTGAACAAGCTGCAAGTAAAAAAACATGAGCTTGATGTCAGCTTAGGTCTTCTCCTAAAGGCAAAAAACCCCTCAAACTGTAATTAATTATTTCTTGTGTAGTCACAGTAGAGCATTCTGGTCATTGTTATTTCAAGTTAATGTTGTATAGTTGTAGTTACCCACAAAATAAACAGTAGCCACTAGAGTTTTTGTTGTGCAGTAAAACCCTAGAGATTAAAATTAATTATCACCAAAGGCTGTGAGTTTGTTGTAATACTTTGTGTAATACTTGTAATACTGTATATCAGATTCGTGAGCATCACTGTGCCCCATCAGCCTTTTCTATCACTGTCAAGCCAACACTGAGCCTGTGTTTACCATAAATAGAAAAAGACATCAATTTTTGTGAAAGAAAAATCCAGTTCTGGAAAGCAATCCGGCATGACATCATTTTATAACATCACTACCTTGGCATTTTTCTGACAACCCCGGCTCGACCCAGGCTTGTAAAGAAAGTGCATCATCGACCAATCAGTGGTGAGCAGTGGTGTCACATCAAGAAAGCACTAAGGTGTGGCAACATTTCACAAATGCCTCCTTTGCAATAATGTCAAAGGAATTCTGCCTTTTCTGTACGTAAAGTAAAACAACAATAAAATGATATTTGTAGATCACCTTGCCCCAATTTATCAGTTTAAATCTATCAACGTTTCTTTCTTTGTCTAATCATAACACTAGGCCTGTGTTGAAATCAGAAATGTGTTGTGTGCGTAACAGAGAGAGAAACCAGAACAATGTTTACAGTAGAACTATCTGCGAACAGCTCAGAGTGTTGGACTGAACTGAAGCCAGTCTGATCAAAATATCTCTGTGGCATTTAGAGAGCGAGCCAAAGCTGATTTAACTTCTCCCACTTCAAACAGCGCTCTCTCTCTCTCTCTCTCTCTCTCTCTCTCTCTCTCTCTGTCTGTCCCCCATCACCTCTCACTTCCCATGATGTTTCACCCACTGTGTAACACTCTCCCCTCACTGAACCACTCATACATAGTTTGTATAATTTCTCAGGGACAAAGCTGAAACAATCTCAGTCAAGTCCAACCTCAAAAGTTGGAACCAAACAGTATTGAACTGCAAACTATGACGGAAAACAAGGAAATAGAATGGCAATGACTTCCTTGTTCAGTGAGTCAATTTTCTTGGCACTAATGATGTTGGAAGGTCAACAGGGACACTTACAAGGTTACCAAGAAATGAAACAATATGGCAGTGCTTCTCAAACGTTGTAGCTGATGAGCTTAAATTAAAAAATGGTTAACAAGTCAAAGACAATTGCTCCTTTTTAGGGTTGTTTCACTTCATTAAGAGGTCGAACAAGGGATGAACAATAAACAAGAGGTTGAAAATTCACTGTTTCAACAGAAAAAGGGAAACAAGGACAACAAAAATAAGTATATGTAGCTGTTAATAGGTGTGCAGGAACTGCTTCTTCTTCTGATGTTGTTTTCATTGATTCTTTCTCATAACTGTAGATCAATCGAAGTGCTGGTTAGCCTGAACAATGGACAATCCTACATCTCCAGTCCCATCACCATCTATGCCACAACATGTGTGAGTATCAATCATACAGTCCCAAAAAAACAACTCAGTTTGAGGTTTGAAAGAGATCAGCGGATTTGCCCAATTCATGCTAGAATTTATTAATGATATGATGCTATCATGATAGGTTGCCCGTAATTACAATAGCATCACTATGGCAGTTCTGCCTTGTATCGTAAAACAGTCAGCTTTTACCCATCATGTCTCCCGTTATAACCGAAGAGGAAAACTTACCTCTGTAAAATGGGAAGGTAAGTATCTCTGAGTAAGGACACGCACATGACTCAGTGGTATTGGTGCCAGTGTAATGATAACACAAGATATATAAGGTGACTATAGTGGGTTCTTTTGCAGTCGGATGGGACCTGGGTGCTCTGGTTGCTGTTGGCTCTGTTGCTGTTACTGGCTCTGGTTTTACTCTGGTGGTTCTGGCCTCTCTGCTGCACTGTGGTGAGTTTACAGTCTATGCATGTGTGCATATTTCTCCAATTCAAGGCCTTGTGGAAGCATGAACCATAATTCTGTGCTATTCTGTGTTATTTGTGGAAGTAATCCACAAGTTTAAGTGTTGCAGTTTGGCCAGGGTTCCTGTAGTAACCCTCCTACTTATTTTGTCCATAGACAATGTGACGTGACTGTTGCTTATTACTTTTTCATATTGTTTCTTACAGGTGATCAGAGACCCGCCCCCCTCTCGCCCACCTCCTCCACCTCCTGTTATTGTGAGTAGACCACAGGCTCTCCCTTATGTCAGCAGTAGGTTTTTTACCACATATTGCCATTTTGGCAGTGACTGGTGTGACTCTGTTTTTCAAGAAGCAGAGTAGAGATTTCTGGCTCAACTTCACCTACTTCCAAGACACATAGAGAAGGGATACAACATCTGAAGAGGTCAAAACTCCAGCAACACTTGTAGTATAAAGAACAACTTCATGGCGAGACCACCGTGTTTTGGCTTGTAGCCTTCATCAGAGTCATCATCTAGGTTTTCTATTTTGTTATTTTTTTGTAATATTCATGATTCTCAGCACAATCTGTTCCTCATGTACAGCATAAGGAAAGATGTTCTGTTGATGTTTGGTACAAGTGTTACAGCCACAACCAGAACTCAAACATTTGGCTCAACCATATGGCCAGTAACATATACAGACACCATTCCTGATGGTTAGTTTGTTTAAACAAAAAAGATTTCATTAATAAACCAAATTATTCAGCACATTAACTAAAACTATGGGAGTCTGGAGGCCTGGCCAAACATAACAAAAGGATGGGGGAAGTCTGGGCCAGCCACATAACGGGCCGTCGGACCCAGAACTTGCCCTCCCTAACCTACCAAAACAGTGCATAAACTATCCTAACAAACAAAGCTGCGAAAACTGGACTACCAGACCTCCATCCTCAAAAGAAAGAAACAAACAAAACAAGGAACCAAAGAAACAAAACACCAAATGGTCAGAAGGCTGCTTCATCTGTCAGAGAGCACCCACAATCTCCTCCCCCAACCTCCCTTAAATAGGGGCCGGCCGCTTAATTGCCTGATCAGGAGCACCTGAGAAAGAGAGAGAGAGAGAAGGAGGGAGAAGAACACAGGAAGGGGGGAGTGCGTAACAAGTTTCGAACATATTGCCTCATGTTAAGCTGCTTCAGTGTAGAGCCTTATGCGAAACACCAAAAGCCAAAGATGTTTACGTGCATAGTAAAGTTCAGGCAGGTTTAATGGTCCTCTGAAGAGAAAAGGCTTTGTTTGAGTGGTTTAGGTGACACTGAAGACAAAGTCCATTTCATGCTTTATTGCTCACTATATGACGATTTAAGAGCTACACTTTTTAGTAAAATGTCCTGCATTTCTGAGGTTGGATAATTATAAAAAACGTGAGTTGTGTGTTTTAGGAAGGGAATCTTTTTTCGTGACAAATTCGATTTGTAGAACTTGGATTACAAACAAAGAACTTGGAAGTTCTTTGTTTGTAATGTAATGTCATATGTAAGAAGTTATGTTCCTGTCTGATAAATGTTTCACCACGGCAACTGTTCAGTGTCCTATAAAACCATGTGGGCTGGGCAGAATAAATAACATAACTATCTAACTAATCGCAGCTGTGTCTGATAGGCTGCAGTGCCTGTCAATCAAGCAAACACGCTTCTAAACATACTTCTCTAAACCTACTGTCTTTTTAATAAAATAACAGAAGACGTGACATTAGCTATTTAGACTGTAATGTAGGAAAAAAAGTTATGACTTTATCAGACTTTATGGAAGTAGCATCTACTGGCTGCTAGTGGTACTGCATCACTTGAGCATTGGCTTCAGCTTTCAGCCGTGGTGGTTTTTGTTTGGTGTTGACTTGTTTGAAAATGTTTGTCAGAGCATTAAATATTCACATTAAGTATTGTTAGGACTGAATGACTTGGCCTAATATGTAGATCACCATGTAAATTGTGGATAGTAACAGTGCAACATTTTGTGTTATCATTTAAAAGTAATTTCAATTTCTATTGTTGTTTTCAAGGAGCCAGAAGAAGATCCTTCACCCAAACACAGGTGGCCTACAGTGGATGCTTCATACTATGGAGGCAGGGGTCCTGGAGGAATCAAACGCATGGAGGTAAATAAAAATACAGAAACAATAATCAGTTTAGTTTAATTTAGTATTTTTACCAACATTCATTTAGGCAAACTTCAACATTTTAATGACTTAGTGTTAGTGATCAATTGTGGTGATCACGTCTGTGTTGGTCCAGTATCTCTAATATATCTGTTTGGCTGCCACTAACACACAGATCTGTGATGTCTGTCATTTGTACCCATGGTCTGTATGTAGGTGCGTTGGGGGGAGAAGGGGTCCACAGAGGAAGGGTCACGGCTAGAGAAAGCCAAAAATGCTGTGATCACTATGCCAGAGGAAGTGGAGGAGCCCATCATACCCCGACCCCCGCGACGACCTCCTCCAGTCTACAACAGCCCACAGTCCAAATGGTACACTCCCATCAAGGTGAGACGGTGGCCTCATTAATCACCAGTTATTAAAGTTCACTTTGCATTAGATGATGTCTCTCTTTAATGTGTGAAGCTCTATCTGATGCACACACACACACACTAAATAAATGTTATGATGTGCATGTTGTATACCATTCTTTATCTGTATTTTTATCTTCTGAATTAACCTGATTTGACTTGACTTTCAGGGGCGTTTTGATGCCTTGCTGGCATTACTGAGGAGACAGTACGACAGAGTGGCAATCATGAGGCCGACATCGCAGGACAAGGTCAGAAACATCTGCAGTATTTCCCACCAAAAACAATTAAACTCTAAGTGGAATGAAAGAAATCTTTGTCTTTGATTATCATTTTTTCTAGTCAGACTGTCTGCAGCCACCAAGGACTAATAACATTTTTGCCATAAAGTGTCACCAGTTAATTTGATTAGAAAATGGATCCACCCTCCATATTGATTTGATTAGACAATAACAGAAAATAAAACAGCCAAATCTCCCCCCTCTAATTATCTACCCAACAGACAAATAACAGCTTACTGCATCAACTCAGTTGTTATAAATAACAGGCTGAATGTCAACAGCTGGAACGAATAGGCTACAGGCCCTCCAATGATTTTTCTTCTTACAATAATTACTGATCTGATTTTGATGAGTTATCTTCAGATTTTGTCCCTCTGTGTGTTACACAGTGTTACATTGATTGAGCTGATGGCACTCTAATTAAAAGCTAACATTTTCAGCATAAATGTCGCAAAAACCTGGAAGGATGCTGCATTTTCCTGCTGCGGTTAAGTGTTTAAATACTTATTCTGAATGACCTCATGGGCCCAAAATTTTAAGAAAAATGCATTTGGCAGCGTTCTTTTAAAGTAAGAAATTGGCCTGATGCAGGTGTGATGCTTAAAAGTCAACAGGTTCCTGCATATGTAGAAGACGCCATGTTTTACTTGTTTTGACGGCTGTTTCTCTCTTCATTGATATATTAGCTTGACATTTTCGCAGGTAATGGATCATGGTGGCTTGCATTTGTGCAGTAAGATAAATTAACACATAACATGCATCACCTCTGATTTGCTCGTGTTTTATATCATATTTCGTTCCCAAACTTTTTATGTAATGAACTCTATTTTGGGTTGATATTTTACTGCAGCTAGTGTCTACATGAGACTGAAGTGTTTTGTCTTTTGTTGTCTCCAGGGCCGCTGCATTAACTTCACCAGAGTTCAGAGGCACTGATGCTCAAACATGAGGATCAACACTTTTCACTTTATTCAGTTTTTGGCCAAAGACGATGTACACTCAAGAGATAAACGTTGTATTCAGTGTGTTTTGTAAATAAATGTCTTTACTTATATTCTGGTGTTGTTGTTGCATTTAGGAATCTATTACCTGTTTTATTACTTGCTTTGTACAGCATTTAAAACCAAACCAAGTAACACATTATTCAGTTATTCTGTTTATTTGAAAGAAAAAATATAATTCTCTTTTCACAAAGACCTTCAGTACAAGTACCCTGACCGGTGAACACAAATGATACACACCAAAAAAAAGCATACATGAGGAAAAAAAAACACTTACAAAATGAAACATACAAGGAGCTTTTTCTAAAACATAATATATTGGCAGATTTTAAAGGATCACATCACGCTCACATCATCGCAAATGAGATGAAGAGGAGGGCGAGGCTCCTGTTTGTATTTAAGCTGCACATACACACATCAGCTTGTGCTTCATTCAGACCCAAAACACTTCTTTGTCATACATGAACTGGTGTCGTCTTAACAAAATAGCTTACCAACGTCGAGCCAGCCAACCAGCAACAAGCTCACGGAGAAAGTACACAAAGAAAAAAACACATTATTTTACCTTCTGATACAAAATACAACGTAATACTGTATAGAAAGACGCCTTAAAATAGGAGTCACCAAATCCTATAATACAATACACAACAAGAACCCACTGAAGTGCATTTGATTTAACAAGCATGATTAGCATGATGTTGCTGACACTCACCAATACGCAGTCAAAGTGCACACATCACAGAATGTTTAGAACGAAATGGCATGATTGATGAACTGTCTCTAAAACGTGTTTGGAAATATGAAGCCGATGTACTGACTTGCATTGTGTGATTACATTAGATAAAAGGCTCGAATGACTGTGAAATTGCCGGAAATTGTGTGCAAACTGAGAGCAAATGGATTGGATGTGGTGCAGTTGCTGCTCAAGATGTTAAAATCATGCACTCAACCAGACAACAACGCAGACAACACCACCTGTAAAGCAGATGTTAGCCCATTACTTATAATACAAATCGATGATAATCAACTCTTCCTTTCAGAGTGGATCTCTCCTCTCTCTGTGGTTTTTGACTGAACTCAGCCAGCATATCCGCAAAGTAGCAGAGCTAATGTTGCAATATAACCGATCAGTTCCATATGTGTCTCACTCAGAGACAAAACCAGCCCTCCATGCTTCCATAGTCCTCCAAAAATATGAGGCTGTTGCCGCCGTGATGGAGGTCCACTGGAGATATACATAAGATCCATACACGTTCTGCAGCTGATGTTGAAGAAGAAGCACAGCTGATGATCTAAATCAGTAATCCGAGCTCTTCTTGGGAATCACTGGGTAATGATTTTAGTCCATGAACGCTTGCAAGGCAGAGGGTTACAGTAATAACTAAAGAGCTGAGGTCCTTTGGCACTGGATGGTCATCAGGGATTGTTAAAGTATCTGATTTATAAATCATTCATGCTCCTTGTGAGCTCAGAGCCCACATATTGTAATATATGCTTCTGTAGATCTGAGAGAATATAGGCCCAGCTGCGTTTGTTGTCCTGTAGATTTTGTCCAAGACCTAAAATATGGCCATGGGGATGTAAAAAATGTCTCCATATGACATGGAGAAAAACTAGCTTTCAAACATATACAGTCTGTAGAGCAGAGGGGATAGTCATTCTCTTATGACCGATTCTCTCGATGCAGAAGGGAAGATCTGTAAAAGAAGAACACATATAATCAGTGTTGTTATGTTAACAGATTTATTACCAGGTCGAGGCAGATGACCGCCCACCCAGAGCCTGGTTCTGCTCGAGGTTTCTGCCTGTTAAAAGAGTTTTTCCTTGCCACTGTCGCCTAGTGCTTAGGCATGGTGGGAATTGTTGGGTCTTTGTAAACATAAACAGTACAGTATAAACCTGCTCTAGATGCAAAGTGCCCTGAGATAACTATTATTGAGGTGGTTTGATTGTTTTGAGTATGTGTGTGTGTGTGTGTGTGTGTACACCCACCTAAGGGACCTACGGCTGTCTTTCTCCATGTTGTTCTCAGGTCCTTCACTCTCATACGAGGCCAGATGCAGCTCTGCGGAGATAAAGCAAGACAAAGCCCGAATTTAAATTGTGGTAGTTTTTATATATACACACACAACTGGATAAACGCAGAGAGGATCGTATACTGACCGTCTTCGCTGAAGACAGGCGTGGTGACGAGGTACTGGAGGATCCGGCGGTCTCTGTCAAATGGACAAACCACCTGACGCCAAACCAGGAACTCGCTCACCTGCTTTGCAAGCTCCCACAGTTTCTGTTGGGACACAGAGACAACAGACTTTATTAACACCGACATCAATTTAACAACATACATCTGGTCTTGCAGATCCAGGAAATACACAAAAACCATTAAGATCATAAAGCGCAACAAGAAGAATGAATCTCAGTAAAACTGTTTCTTAATTTCATCTGAATAGAAAAGCACTGAGAGGGAACATGTAATGCTCTTTTTAGCCACAAGGGGGAGTGATTACATCACACGTGAAAGCCTCTTCTCAAAGCCTAAACTATTGCTGTGTAGCAGTTACATAATATCACAGTGAAGGATCACATCTTACTGTGTTTAAATGAGCTTATAACACTGTTTTGCCTGTTAATATTATAACTGTGGACTGACCTCAAAGTTGATGTGTCCGTTGGACAGCCTGCTGGCACAGCCTTCATTCAGGAAGTAGATGTCTTTAATGAGGAGACTGAAGAAAGGAATCACAATCTGGAGGAAAGAGGCGACAGCAAGTTTTATACTGACATTTTATATTTGGGACATCAGGTTTTCTTTCTTTCTAGAAGAATCCCCAGTGCTCTCTTACCTTCTCCTGGCTGCTGTGTGCGGTCTCAGACCTCTGGGTGGCGCCACGCAGCGCAGTGCGGTAGTTGCTGAAGTTACTGGACGGGTCCATCTGGTGCTGAGTGAGGTGAGACAGAGCAGACGTTGATCAAACACAAACACATATATGCATGCACAAAGTTTGGAATCTTACATTTTAACAGAAAACTTGAGATCAAAAAATGTAATTACAACATCACATCTTCAGTCCACTGAATCAATGATGTATGCAGGTTTTCTCACCTCCAGGATTTCGAACTTGTCAGTGTTGACTTTACTCCAGGTTTTCTTCAGTCTGGCAACAGGACTCATGTTCATCCCAGCTGAATGACAGAGAAAGTATGAGTTTACAGAGTATTTACAGAGGCAGACCTAAAAAAACAGAGCAGCCTGGACTTCTTTGAGCCTCCGCTAACTCAGTTTGTACTTCCTGAACTGTTCTTGAACTCAACTTGGACTTTAATGAATTTGATTATTGGCTATTGGACAAAGAAATAGCTCAGGGGAACAACAATTTAACTGTAGTGTCCCTTGCTTCCAAAACAAGCTGTGACAAAGTGGTTTGAAATCAAGAATAATGCTGATTACTGATTTAAGTGGAAGCCATTTAAATCATTGCATACATATCATCCACCTGCAGCAGTATGTGACCTGTGTGAGATGCTGCAGGACTTTCTATAATGTGTATTGACACAGGTTTAAGCACCGTGGTGATTCTGCACTTCATTCCCCAGAAATCACCTGCCATTCAAACAGTATGGGGGCGGAGCTATGTTGGCTGCTTTTGATTGATGAAAGGTGACTTTCTGTAAGTTTTCATGTCCAACACTCACTGATGATGGCCATGAGGGAGTTGAAGTTGCCGATGTTGAAACACTCCTGAGCCACGTCAATGAAGAACTCAATGATCCGTGCCCGGTGTTTCTTCTTCACTGGCTGTAATGAGAGAACACAACAGGAAGTGAACCAAAGATTCCTCAATCGCTGGCCGTTAAATATACTGTATGCACAATTTTAACCTTAATTATTTTTTATAAGCACACAAGTAGAAACCAGATATTTTTTATGCTGCAGGAGATGTTTGAGACGTTTCTGATGGATGTTTTGTTTTGTTAACTTTTGTTAAGCATTGTGAAGTCAAACCCTAAATGGCAGACTGGAGCTGCGTGTTTCAGAATGAAGCATGGATGAAGAGTGAAACTGAAACCTAAATGAACATGAAGCTCTGGTGTATGTAAAACAGGGACAGACTTTCTGAACTTTAAGTACAACGTACCATACAGATCTCAGTGGCCACCAGGTAACTCAGTCTGTTGAACCAGTTGACGTAGGCCTCCAGGTTACTGGTTTTACGCTTCCGGAAGAAACCCTAAAAAACAAAAAGGAGGGCGATGAGTCCACAGAAGGATACATTTTGTTAGTGTTTTTATTAGTATTTCTATATCACGTTTCTGTCAGTATTTCATTGTTTTAGGTCTTTTAAACAAGAGAAGTGAGAAGATCAAGTGAACCAGCCAGGAAAACAGTACAATATCAAGGGAGTATGGGTAGAAGGAGATCTATGCAACGCCAAGATCTGAATCCTACCCAAGTCTTTTTTTAATCTTCGAATACATTCATCTGTGTAAACAAAAATGGAAAAAATGACTCAAGGTACGCTTACTAGCCTTTTCTGGAGCTTTCAGTTGCATCACATGGTTTTCGTCGGCAAATGGAATTTGCTCAGAGTATTGAGAAAATTACACTATTACTGTAATACACAACAAATACACTGAGGAAGACCATGAGGTGCAGATGAAAGCTCTGGAAAAAGCTAGTAAGTGGACTTTGAGTTAAGATTTTTTTTATGTTATCATTTTTTTTTGCATTTAGCATTTTGCCTTATTTCTTTAGCATTTTGGGCATCTGTAATTTTCATCTTTCTATAACAAAACCTGACAACACAAATTTGCTCGATGAAATTCTGCATCATACTTTTCTTGTTTCCAATATCTAATAAATCATTTTATAAAAAAGAAACAAGGAAACAGACTGCTGCGTCTCTGTTATTTCCTTTGCAAATGGATCTCGACAGCCCTCACACCCACACAACCTGTGGACCTGCACAGTGACGTGTCTGCTGTTATTTCCATCTCATTTCCATCTGCTTTTGGTTTTCTGTGAGACACTCGGTGGTGAACCTGTTTGCCAGAGGAACTTTTATATAAACATTATAAAAGCGCTGTATAAATAACCTTGACTTGGCCGTGATGATGTAATCACGGAGATTCATGGCTCCATTAAATTATTACACAACACCGGCAGCTCACTCCACTCCAAACTTCCCCTCTACACTTCAGGACCCCTTACGCTGACTCAACTGCTCTTTTATACAAAGTGGGTCTTATATAAGTGGCGCGGCACCGGAGAGGGCCGAGATGCAGCGCGGTCACATACAGCGGCTGAAAGCTTGTTCTCAGCAGCGCTGATTGAAAACCACCCTTCAGCTGACTCACAGGATCACTTAGGAGGGAGAGAGCCCTTCAGATACACATGGACGCACGCAGAATGGCTCTTTCATACTGTGTTTGATGCATTTTCAAAAAATAAAGCTCTATCTGCCAGTGGGATCTTTCATGTGGCTTCTAAAGCAAATTAACTGAAAATTAACTGAAGCAGACCACAAATTACACGCAAAGCAGACCTAAAATGAAGGTACTTGAAAGCACAATAATAAAGAATGACTTAAAATGACTACAATCTGGGGCTTTTCTGTATCGTTCCTTTGATGTTGATAATTATAAACAGGTCAGCTATATGCAGCAAGCTGTAGCTGTTAGAGCCATCAATCTGCTAATTCTGACTGGAATGACTTCGTTTCATTTGAATGATTTTGTGAAATCACCCATTGAATCTTGTAGCTAAAAGACGACTTCAATCATTTACTCAAATCATTTTAATCAGCAACATAAAATACTAGAAGGAAAAAGAAAACAAACAAATGAGGGACAAGTAAAATCCAAGAAACAAGTTTTCTGGTAGAGAGGTCATGATTATGTTTAATGTCTCACAGGGTTGTGATTGGGATAATGCAAAACTGAAATGTTGTCCAAAAACAAGCTGAAAAAAAAAAAAATACTGGAGAGAGAGCTAAAACATGGCGTTTGTTCATTCAAACTCAATAGTACCTTATGGTTCTCCAGAGGATCCTTCATGGCGAATGTCTGGATGAACTCCTCAGGACCGATAAAACTCAGTCTGTCCTGAAGGCAGAGAACGGGGAGAGAAAACAATCAGGACAATAATAACACTAAGAGGAATATGATGATGTAGAAGACCAAGAACGGTAAAAGGAGATGCTTCAGAACAAAAAAGGTGGAGATGGTGATGAAAAAAATGTAATTTGTGTGGAAAGAGAGCTGTAACTAACCCTAACTAATAAAGGCTCATTACAAAAACAAAAAAAGTCATTAGAATCAGTAAAAGTCAGTAAAAATGTGCTCTAAAAAGTGGTTTAAAGATTAAGATTGCCAGAAAAAACCCGCACATAACTGAAAGCAATTTACCTTATATAAAATGACAATATTAATAAACTTTCTGTGTGCACCGCCGCAGCAAAACAGACCACACAAAGGGGTTTATGGGAATACAGTAAAACCAAGAAATCGTAAAACAAAAATTCAATAAGTCAACACACAAGCAGAAAAGGCAACTTAGCAGTTGAACATTTTCATTAAGTCTATAAATGGGTGCTCTTAAACGTTGCTTTAACACCACCAAAATAATTCTCCAAATTTAGATGAGTAAAAAAGGCCTGTAAAGTAGTAGAACACGTTTCATCGCACACACAACTACAGATCTGCCTCTAAATCTCACAACAGATGGTGTCACAAGAGACTTGTGACACATCACTCCAAATAAGAGTCCCAAACCTTAGCTCATCTAACTTCTTACCAGTTCAATGTGTGTGAGCTGCTGGGCGAGGATGAAGGGGTCGTCGCACACGCTCATTACGTCGCTTCGCTGACCCGAGGCCTGTTTGCTTTTCAGGGAAGCGGGCCGCTCCATCGCCACGGCATTGAGCGCCGCAACAGCCTCCTCGTACTGGCCGAGGGCAGACAGGCGTTTGATCAGCCGCTGGGTCATCTGCTGCATGGCTCGCCAAGAGTACTGGAAGCATGACGCGAACAGAACACAAATCATTAGACATGATACTTAACTAACATCAAGTGACTAACACCAGAGGAATCCCAACGACATCACAAACACTTTTGCGAAATACAATCCGAGACAAGGCCGCCTCATTCAGATTTCCTTCATTAACAAGCTCAAACTACAGACTCATGTTCAGATTTGTCCAGATTGCAGCCATAAAAATTAAACAAGATTAAGAGTCTACAGCCAAGCTAGCACCTCTGTGAGTCTGTACTTAAATGCTAATGCTAATGTCAGCATGCTAACACGCTGATGTTTTGCAGGTATAATGTTTACCATAGTCACCATCTTAGTTTAGAGTGTTGGCATGCTATCATTTGCTAATTAGCACTAAACAGCGGAGGCTGATGAGAATGTCAGGTCTGTAAGAAATTGGTCATAAGTCAAAGTATCAGACAAATTAAACCTTTGACCTGATGATGGCGCTAGATGAAACATCAGGAGATCACCACAGTGATTACAATTCATTCTAAGGGGGACCGTGAATGTCTGCTCCAAATTTCATGACAATCCATCCAACAGTTGTTTGAATATTTCAGCCTGGACCAAAGTGGTGGGTCAACTGACATTGCGCCGCTAGCGTGGCTAAAAACTAAGCAAAATTAGCATGATGTTTTGTGAGGTTATTCTGGTAGCCAGCCAAGTTGGGCTGATTGCGACTATTTCCAGATTTGGAATCAGTGGTAGTTAGCTTTGGGCTAGTGTTGCCACTTTAATCATTCCAGGAGCCCAAGACGTG
This sequence comes from Maccullochella peelii, assembly GCA_002120245.1. Lineage (NCBI taxonomy): Eukaryota > Metazoa > Chordata > Actinopteri > Centrarchiformes > Percichthyidae > Maccullochella > Maccullochella peelii. The sequence continues at coordinate 199,655 of LKNJ01000350.1, read as the reverse complement.
TTATTCATCAAGGGTCTGGCACGAGTCTGGAAACCTGGTGTGCTGGATTTAGGCAACTGTTGGGCCGAGAGTCAGTACCCGGCAATCTTTCTTGCCACAAATCCCTTTCTACACATTAGCCCATGTCTTCTTTGTTTAAAATTGTTTTAAAATCTAACTACAGTAGATTTGACACTAACCTCGTCCCCTCGGGCCACATGGTGCGTCATGTCCTTGAGGCAGCGCATCATCCTCTCGTCCCTGAAGTCGTACGGAAACGTCTCTGTCCACTCGGTCAGCAGCTGCACCAGCTTGGGCGCCACCTCACGGAAACGGATCTAAAAAACATCATATGGTATGTTACTGAAGAAGACATTATATATAATTCAACAGCATTTATGGATGGAAACTGTCTTGAGAAAAAAATCTTAACCTCATGACCTTTATGTTTCCACCAGCACAAAAGCAGCCACTGTGGTTTGTCTTTCTGAGACAATATGCTGCTATTATGTGCTCGTTTGTTTACTTTATTGTTCCCATTGAATGTGTTCCTTTCATTTTTATTTCCCTTGTGTCAATTGGAACCCTCTCTGTCTGTCTGGAATTTCTTTGCTCATGAAATACTCGATAAATGTTTTCACCCAAAAAAGAATTACCGAAGTCTGTTTGTGTGTGTCTGTGGCTGAGAGAGTGTGACAACGTTAAGGTGGGTGTTAGCTTGTTTGGGAGATAGAGAGAGTGAAATGGAGAGAGATAATTATAACCGCGCGTGTGTGTGTGTGTGTGTGTGTGTGTGTTTATGTGTGTAATCCGCCCACCTTATCCAGCAGGGTGTCTCCAGACCGCTGCTGCTCCACACACAGGTGACAAACCCTCGTCATGAGCTCGTACGGGTGCAGGAAGACGCGTGAACTCAGCAGGAAGGTGAACACATACGACCTCTGATGATGAGGAAACAAAACAGCTCTCAGAGAAACGACAGAGGACCAGAAAGGACAACACAAAAGCTGGGCTCTTTCCTCTGACAGAACCACAAAAAATGTGTTTCTCTCTATCATTTAGAGTAATTTACTGGTACTTACGTCAGGGTAGTAGTCAACTGTGGGAACCAGGTGCTGGATCAGTGCCTCGAGGGATGCTGATACTAAACTGTTGTCATGGTAACACATCTCCCCATAGCTAGCGGTGACGCCGTGTCCGAAAAGTCGGCCTTTCGCTGACACAGAGTTGTTACGACACGACTGCTCGCTGCCGCTGCTGCTGCTGGCGGTGTGACGGTATGCGCGTCCAGGGCAGGAAGCGCTGTGCTGTCGCGGGCTGCGAGGCTGCGGCGAGGAGTACGGGTTCTCCGAAACCATGCAGCTGCTGTTGTAATGATGCTCCTTCACGGTCGCAGAGGAGACAGAGGAGCTGCGATACGAACTGTGGGGCTGTGGTATGTCGTAGGGGTTTTCTGAGGAAGAGTAGGTGCCGTTGTAGACGTTTTCCTTCGTGGGCTTCGGGGTGGTGCCACTGCGGTATGGGCTGTGAGGCTGAGGATGGTTGTTGTTGTTGCCATAAGAGCTGAACTTTCCAGCATACGGGGTGGTGGGAGGCATGATGACCTGCAGAAAAGACACAAGTAGGAGGTTAGGAGAGGGCAGTATGGATAAAATCCCCTATCATGGTATATGTCATTTTAGGACATGGATATATATCATGACATAATACATTTCCTCAATCAACTGAGAAAGTGTTATTGAATAAAACAGCCAGGCAGGAATGTCTGTTTATGGGTAATCCATCATATTAAAGACCTGGTATTTCATCACATTGATGCAAAAAATCATATAAAAACCCATCCTGCCATAACGCAGATTTGCAACATGGCAACAGCATGACCTAATACAGAGGTTCCCAACTTTATGACTTGAAACAAAGCAATTTCTTTTTGTGGCCCCTTCTCATGTTCAATACAGTATGTACTAACTTATCAGTGATTAATATTTTTTTGGCAGCCTGAAGGGATTAATTACAGAAAGGTCTGAAAAATAAACAGAATTTTGTGCAGCAGAATATGTTTGTTTGTATGTGTTTTTTTTTTGTTGTTTTTTATTCTTTCCTATCCCATTAATCATCTCATGACCCCCTCAGATTTTTCTTGCTACCCCTCTGGGAACTACTGACCTAATACACCCAGAGAAATGAAAGGCATAGCAACCAAAGTGTGGACGAATTCATATTGTCTCACAGTACATTTCGTCCTATCACCCAGCCCTAGAGAAGTTGTAGTGTGACTGTTTCCTGAATGAATTAAGACTGATTTTTCTTTTTCCTTCCAGAGCCAAAGTTGACATCTTCATATTGCTTTTTTTTGTCCAATCAACAGTCCAAAACCCAAATGTATTCAATTTATACTAATTAAAAAAGCAGCAAATCCATAGCTTTGTAGTTTTCCTGCAACTATACTGTGACACAACCCCCCCGCCCCTCTCTCCCTGGGAATGTGATTGAGGTTTTTTTGCTGTGTTCAACTGTTGTGAAAATATCTGTTTGAGCAACTCGATCACGCAAAGGGACTTAGACGTGTCTGTGAAAGTAATTACACTTAATCACATAATTTTACCCCTCCTCTGTTTACTGTTTTGGCTTTGACCTGTCGAAAGATCCTCCTTGTGAAATTCACTTTCCCTGAAAGTTATTAGGTGGTAAATTTTTTTACAAATAGGCTTTTAAACACAGATTTTATTTTCCCCACTGTCTCCCGCTTTTTCTTTTGTCACATTCTTGAAGCTAGGTTTTTGGCATCAGGGCTGCAAAAGGAAAAGAAATAGGCCAACAGATGGATGATCTCAAGACAGCAATCTTTTTTTTTGTCTTAATGGTGTAGATAATTGGATCTGAGGAAAGTAAGCTGATCCCAGATCACCACCGAGGCGTGCTTTAACTCTGGAGCCATCTTTATCCTGCTACTGTTGTCTGTCTAGGAACCACATGCCAGCATAAATCGAGCCCCACACACACACACACACACACACACACAGACACACACACACACCCACCCCACACAGTGACGTATACGCATGCACGTACACTGTGCCAGAAAACAAAACCCTGCAGGAATCCAGCAGACTTTTGTTTGTCCATCACAGCGCCGACAGAGGAGTGTCTGCCTGAGCCAACATCTTACACACACACACACACACACACACTTGTCCACCATGGTGCCTAGCCCCATGCCGGTATAATCCAAACACACACACACGTCACACATAAACAAATGATGGCTTGAGCGACACACACACACACACACTCTTGTATACCACAGCACCTGGCGTCATGCCAGTATAAGCCAGTCCAGTGCCAGCCCACCTTCTGAACTCTGTGATCTCTGCCTGCTGTTTTCCTTCTAACTCGGTTTAAAGATTACAGTGGCTTTACCTTCCTAAAGTTACAATATGTAATCTGGAAAAGCGCAGCTCTGGTGGTCAAGTTCAGATAAGAATCTACTGAGTGATATTTACTCCACTTTGGATGCCGTTTTTTCTATACCCAAGCTCCTGTTTGCATTGAAAGGTGACCTTAAGCAAATGGAAAATACGTCTAAAAATTTAAAACCAATCCTGGTTTTTCCAGACCGACTTCCTGAAAAGTTGACCCTTTGGATAGTTGCGGCTTCCATGCTGCAGCACTGAAACTCTACTCTCTCTAAATCATAGGTTGGGCTCCCTATGGACGACTTAATGATGGCGTTGGGAGCATAATTTCATATTTGAAAGCATTGTTTAAATTCCCTTGTTTGTAAACTTTTGAAAAATTGCAGCCTTACAAAGGGTTTGATGTGGTAATAAAAATACAGGAAAAGGCAGAAATGTGCAGTTTTGCTAGAACATTGTACCGACAGAACCACAAGAATACAATTTCATGCAGGGTTTGCGCCTTCGAGTGAACTTCGAGAAGCACTGCACGCTTTAAAGTTAATTTTGTAATGTGACACAACAGACAGTATCTCCTGTGTTGACAAATGGCACAGACTGCAGTGTGCGGTGCCTAAAATGTCATAGATACATACTCTAAAAACCACACCCACCGGAGGGGAAAACAATCGGAGCCACAATATGCAACCAAGGGCTGAAATGCTAACAAAATGCCTGTAGCTAGCTAACAACATTAGATTTCAGCATGTCAAAGGATTATTTTAGCACCCAATGTCTACCAGAGAGGACAAACTCAATATTCTCAGTCTATCTCAGTGTCTCTTCTCAAGCTAAGTTACTGTAGTTAGCTAAGGCACTTGCAGACATAATACTGCATAGCTTTCTGATTTAGTCACATTCCACTACACAAGTTGCATACTGTCAATATGCTTTAACTTAACTTACAGCAATATAGTTAGCCTAAAACTTACATTTGGATATTTGACCAGTGACAAAATGTTTGCTGCACACATGGGCATACTGGCTGTCAGGATCCCACAGTGCTCCCATTCTTCGTCTGTATCCACTTTTGTCTTCTTAAAGACTCAGTTTTTAGGTTCGACAGCTTATAAAAACTTAGTTCTGGGTTCTTTACCCTGTAGTGCATCCCACCACACAGCAGCTTTTAGACACGTTTCTTTTGTTTGCTAGCAGACCGAAAGGACAAGGTGACACGTTGAAGAGAATGGAGAGCGATGAATTGTTTTCCCCTCCTGTGTAGGCAGGACTTAAATGCGCTCTGTCTCTATAACCCGGTTCATCAAAAGGTTCAAAGTAATTGAACGTTTAATGGAGCTGCGGGCAAATATCATCTGCTAATGGATTTAAACCAATCAAATTTGCCCAAACTGCTTCAAAGAGACAACATAATTTGGTGGGTTTAATGAACGTGACACAAATATCCTACTGTATGAGGGTTTTTGACTCTGACACAAATAAATTGATTAAGGGTTGCTGGTGTTCATCCATTAGTTTTGCAGCTGGACTTGCTTCCTCCTTAGATCCCTGCAGATTAACAGAAGCACTGACGGCTTTAGTCTAACTTCCCTCCAGTTAGTTCCAGAGCTGAAAACAACCTAAATCTTTCAACCTTCGGCAGACAAAAAAAAAAAGGTACACCCAGCTATGCTGAGGCCAGTTATAACAGGAGGGGGAGAACGAGGGGGAGGTCTTCAACAATAGAGGTATTATCTATCCTGTCATGGCATTAACAACCGCACAAAGACCCCCGGGAAGAGATCACAGCAGATCAGACGCACACAGCAGCTTTCACAAACTCTGCTTGCCACCGTCGGGCCATATGACGCCCTGCCTCTGCACGTACCGAGACTGGGATCATTTTCAGTCAAACCAGCAAAGCAGACTTTCTCATTTTTCTGCCAGGTGTGAACTCTTATTATACACACACACACACACACATAAATCCACAAATTTATTTGCCAAGTGCAATAAAGGTAAAGGAATCTGTCTTTGTGACTGTTGTAAAGGAGCATTATCGAAACTCGCATATTGACACAAGCAGATATAACTCAATGTGGCTCAAGGACCTCAAGAACAGCAGCAGCTCTCATTTTGTGCGAGGGGCAATACATGCACGGTTCATGATACAACATAACAGTATAATCATGCATCGTGGTGTGCAAGGACTCTGCAGCTAAATTGGTCAGTCTAAATTGTCCTTATTTAAAGCCAATTGACCCCAGTGAGCATCTACGCACTCGCTGACCTAATAATAGTCAGTGCTGAAACCCCCTGATGCTTAACCACAACAGGAGCAGAAAGGAACAAGAGAAGATTTGTTTGCAAAGACTCCTGCTTTTTGTCACGTCTAATCAAATGTGAAGCCTTTAGGCAGGGCTAGTAGCTACAAAGCCATTCAACATTAGTGTCTTACAACAACAGTTATGCAGCAGTGAAATTAGCTTCAGTAGCGGTGAAGCACTGTGAAGTTGTCTAAATTACTGACTAATTTGTCACGATTGGGATATTCTGACCATATTGCTCAGTTTATCTGAAAGCAGTTTAATCAATTCCAAATGGCGCTCCTAATACATGTCATAATCCGTGTTCACAATAGGGATGCCAAGCCCCTTTAAGTGTAGCAACGTGTGTAAAGTTCAGCATGTAGGTTAACACAATGTGGACACATGGTGTGAGAGAAATGTGAGAGAAGCAGAAGGAACAGCCTGCATCTGATAAGAGGACCTGTAAAACAATTTATCAGTAGTAAAAGGCCAATGAGATGCAATGCAATCGCTGTTCCACTTTGCACCTTATGCACTTCGACACTAATAAGTTGCAGCAGGTAAGGCGCGTGAGTAAGACAAACGCGTGAGCCTGAGGGAAACCCTTCACAGTCAGCCTTATTTGTAACAATAAATGAGGTTAAAGTCCAGGCTGCGCTCCTATCACTTACTCGTGGTTTTGTCAAAGCTGCACACGAAACAGTTTTTACACGTAGAAGAGTTAACCCTGTAAACAGCATCACCATACACAGGAACCCTGTAAGATGATGTAACCTACACAGAGCACTTATACCAAAGAAAAACAAAGGAAGTGAGGGAAAAGATCTCACATTAGTCAATCCCCTTTTTCTCTGGAAGGAGGGCTTCACTCCCTGCTGTTTTCAAACTTTGTTGCTTCCTGTGAGAGGAGAAGTGACTGTACTTGACTTCTGAATGTCATTTAGGCCAAATAAGATGAATATACGATGCCTTAAATAACGGAGTGGGAACAGTCTTGTCTTCATTTTGTGAGGAAATGCCTCAAATGTGGCCTGGTGAAACTTATTTACTTAAATGCTATTTGACCTGACTAATTCACCACATCCTGTTGGTAACTTTGAATTATGCTAATACAAATTATAGTTGTAATTAGCTACTGTATCATCCCGCTACCTTACCTTTCACCTAGCACCACCTTGCACTGATTCTGTACTTTTCGATTATATAATCTTTCTTTTCCTTACCATGGGTCTCATTCTAACATAGGATACTTTTGAGTTTTGGGGTCTCACAGAAGCAGAAACGAGCCAACAAATCTGATTTAATTCTAGAGCTGAAACCATTAGTCGATTAATCAATCAACAGAAAAATAAATCGGTAACTGTTATTATTTGAGTTATTTTTCATGTAAAAATACCAAACATTACTTAGTTCCAACTCTTTTCTCAACGCTTTTCTTTTGTCTTATGCGACCGTAAATTGAATATTTTTGGGTTCTGGACTTTTGGTCAAATAAAGCAAGACATCTGAAGACATGACCTTGGACAAAAGGAAATTGGCACTATTTTGACATTTTTTGACCAAATGATTAATCAATTAATCAAAAACATAATCCGCCGATGAATCGATAATGACAATAATTGTTAGTTCCATCCCTTCTTCAGTCCTCTTACCTAATGGACTTGTCTGTCTCTTCTTCTGTATTTAACAACATATGAATAAACAGCTGAATACAAGCATCAATCGAGATGTTATTTTGTTCTAGTTGGCTGTCCCAAGCATAAGAACCTGCATACCCTTAATCCTTTGTGTGATTGGGTTTGTTTTCCTTCACTTCACTCCTTCACTAAAAATGATGTACTTCTTACAATCTGTACCACAGCCCTCATGTTTGAGGTCTGAGACTTTCAGGCAACTCTGCACCATTACCACCAGAGTTTAAGCGTCATCATGACCGGACCAAACGAGCCAAAGTAAAGTAGGAGGAAACAGTGAGAACTCAAACAAAACTGCAGCCCTCACGCTTGAGTAAGCGTTCGGGTCAGATGAGGCCTGCAGCCGCTGTCAAAACACCAGATGCTGGGAGCCGCTGACCACTTTAAAAACCTGCACCTGCAAGTAAAATCTGATAGAGATGGAGACAGGCAAACAGAGCCGGATACAGACACCACGCTCAGATTGGCTGGAGAGATATGTGGAACACAATTCATCCACTGCTGCTCCTGTTTTTCATCTTTTATTCCCCACGCACACTGCATCCAAGCACGCATTTCCTTGTGTGTTAGGCTACACACACCCACAGGGTTAGAAGTGCATAGAGGCACACAAACGCATGCACGCACGCACACACCTGTCCCTTGTATGATCTGGTAGGCTAGTACAGTATTAACCTAGAGTCAGAAAGGATAAAGACACATTATCTCCTCTGCTGCTGGGATATAATAAACCTAAGCTTGTGTAAGGGGTTTTCTCTCCAAACACAAACATTTTCTATTGTCTATAACCCACAGATCTCACAAACCACTGCCTCACAGCACAACAGGGACATTTGATATTAAGATTAAAGTTGGAAAACAACTGGACCAGTTGGAGTCCTCAGTGTTCACTTGTGCTACTCAGACTGCCTTTGTGTTAATTATTAAATAAGTTAAACCATTTCATTTCAGGTTTAGTTAAGCAGCCCTGTTACGTAACCTTGCGTAGAAAGGGGCAAATTGAGGCATTCATTTCAGCAAATTGATGGACCATTGGTTTATATATAGGTGTGTGGAGGGAGGGAATGAAGCTTTTTTAAGTCTGTTTGACCAGAAGTACACACACTTTCTCTCATTTAATTTTGTCTTCCCTATAGAACCATCTAGTCCAGCAGGAGAAATAGGTTCCCATGTGGCATGGCATTTTTTTGTAACCTGTTTTTTCAACTAATGTCCCATGGGGTTCGTTTGGCAGCCATCTTGAATTGATGCCTACGCGAATGGCGAAAAGGTTTTTCACCATTCGCGAAAGAATTTTCATAACTCCTGAACCAAACAACATACAAAGAGAAATGAACAAACTTTTTCATATAATTCTGACACCAGGAATCAAATGGAAAGTTTATTGACATGGTACAACCACTCTTTACTGGTTAAAAGCCTCATAGCAATATAACCTTTGCTATTTTGTTTCACAATAGTTTCCTGCAATAGCCAAATTTGTCTAGCAAATAGTCAAATAGCCAAAAGAAACCTTTCAGTTAGGATGCTGTGATCTACAGTATCAAAAGTTGCACTAAGATCTAGCAACACCAAAATGGAGCATTCACCCACATCAGAAGACATCATTATGTCATTGGAGACTCTGAGAAGAGCTGTCTCAGTGGAACGCTTCTGACGGAAACCAGATTGGAATTAATATCTAAAATGTTGTGTGCAGTCAAAACAGTAGTGAGCTGACTGGCAACAACTTTCTCTAATATCTCTGAGACAAAAAGCAGCTTAGATATAGGCCTATAGTTTTTGGGAAGGGATGGATCAAGGTTAGTTTTTTTTCCATAAGTGTCTGAACAACTGCATGTTTAAAAAAATAATCTGGGACACAACCAGAATGCAGGAAGCTATTTATAATAGAGACCAGGCATGGACCAATAGACCCAAGTACATTTTTAAGTATCAAAGTATGTAAAATATCTTCTTCTGGGCGATGAGTGGAAGCTGAAACTAGTGGTGCAGGAGCAGCCGGAGGGCTTCACATGCGTGAAGCACGTGAGACATCAGTCAACCTGTTCAGGAGCAAGATGCTCAAGAAGATGGTGGGAGAAGACGAGACCCTCAGCAGCAAGTCAAGAGTCGATTTTGCTCGCCTACCCACCTGCCAAGACTCACTCATCACCCACATCCAGCAGGTGAACTACAGAGTGGCCTGTTACAAGGGGGCACCTGAGACAATCTTCTGGAGGCCTAAACCATATGATGAGGTTTAGGAGTGGGAGAAGAAAGACGGAGGGATTTTGGAGCCTGTCTGGTCTTGTGGACCAGTATCCATGAAATAAGAAGCATTAACACAATTTGATCCTTAAGAAACACTCATACAAACACATGCACCAAAACCAGATTGAAAACATATGCTTAGCACCAAGTCATTTGTAAGCAAAATGACATTTATTTGCCACAAATGTTCTCTTATAACTTGTGTGTCCCCAACAAGCGTTCGCACACAACCGGCAACGACGTGACATATTCCCGATGATCCGATTCCATACAATGTCATTTTGGGATATGTCCTGCCATTCTTCAACACATTGGTAAAGCTCTGAACATTATCTGGAGGATGTTCTCTGCCTCTAACACAATCGGACAGCATGTCCCTGACATGCTCGATTGGGTTTAGGTCAGGAGATCTGGCCGGCTAGTGCATCACAGAGAGATCTTCGTCCTGAAGGAAGGTCATGGACACCCAAGCTGAGTGGGGACGGGCATTATCTTGCATTAAGCACCAACAGCACCTGCAAACGGTCTGAAAATAGGCTCCAGGATTTCATTGCGGTATCTTACAGCCATTATACCACCTCTGCAGAACACGTATAGGTCTGTACCCCCACACACTCTGGCCCAAACCATGACTGAACCTCCACCATTGCAGGAAACTATTGTGAAATAAAATAGTGAAAATTATATTGCTATGAGCCTAAAATTTGTTATTTGCCTGTTTTAACCAATAAAGAGTGATTACATCATGTCAATGAACTTTCCAATTGAGTCCTGGTGTCAAAATGATATGAATTATAATTGGACATCAATTCAAGATGGCCGCCAAACGAACCCCATGGGACATTAGTTGAGCTAGGCAACATGAAAATGTTTTAACTAGACACCATTAGGGTCCTAAAAAAAGCAGGTTACAAAAAAATGCCATGCGGGTAGATGGGAACCTATTTCTCCTTCTGGACTAATACACAGTCTGTTATTCTCTCTCTCTCACACACACACATACACACACGCACTCACTAGGCCACCATGCCTGGTCTACATTATGGGCTTCTGACTGAGTCATAACACATTAAAAGTAAAAGCTGACTGTGAAAAAGCCATGCTGTGTAACCACAGTCCCATCACAGGTGCTGGTGAGTAATGTTTGTTTGTGTCTGACAGCCAGCCTAATTATAAACTCACATGGGTGGTAAACAATAACAACAACAAAAGTAGCTAGGAGGAGGAAAATAGACATTAGAGAGGACAATGTTGGCATTGGTTTTTAAAATATCACGAGAGTGAACAAAAGCTTTTGAGTTAACATGATTTTCTGACTATAAGGTTTCATTTTAGGAAATTAAGTGTGTTATAGCCATGACATAAACCTTAATTATAAAGAATATGGGCAACATAGTGATGCTAAATACCTACATGCAATTAAATAAAACCTTGCAAAAATACTTTTGTGACTATAAACGTTACTTTTGTAAAGTAAAACGTCTAATTAGCACCATATTAAACGTCTCCGGGAGTTACATACCAGATTTTAATCCAGTAAAAATAATTTTCTGACCGTGAAGCTTAAATCCAATAAGAATAAAGTTGATTGTTTCTATACATAACCCCATCATCCACACCCTGAACAACTTACCCCTTATGTGATGCAGCTCAATGTCCGAATGCAATCTCTTTCACTGGCAGAAACAGTTGAAAAAGAAAAAAAACAAGACTATCCAAACTAGTTGTAATCTCCGATCCGGATATGGCTGCACGGTGTGTAATACAGATAAGTCTTTCAGCGGTGTGCCTGCGCCGTGCTCTCCTCCATTGTGCTTCTGCTCCTGAGAGTTGAGTCAATTTGAACCAGCAGCGCTGTAATGAGCCTCAAAGCGAGGCGTATTCAAATGACTTCCATAGAGCCGGGAAAACCGACCAATCGCTGCACGGGGGCGGGCGCCTCTAGGGGACGCTCGGGCCAATCGCAGTGGAGGAGTGGAAAAAACAAACAAAATCGAAATCTCCAGAGATTCTGATTGGCTGGCTCGCCGTCCGTCCACTTCTTTTTTTTTCAGGAGCAGTGAATGTTTTTTTTGGAGAGCAGAAATATGGAAGGTGTAAGGTTTCCCCCCGGAATGTGTTTGAGTGTGTGGCTGTAAGTTGGTCTGAGTGACTTAAAAATCAAGAGCTTGTAAGAGTACAAGCTTCTAAACGGTTTTATTTCGTATTTGCAAAGTTTGTGCTGTAAATTATGTCATTAAGCCCTGATAGGGAGAGTTGCTGGTAGGAGCAACACACAGATGTAGGCCCTCCATCTGAGAAGAACATTAGCTAGCTGTTCTACAGCTATTAGCTATTCTACAGCTATTAGCTATTCTATTGTTAGGAAGATGATAGTTAATTAAACAGTGATAAAACGAATAGTCTTGAAACATACTGAAGCATTGTTTTTGCATATCAAGGTCATTTGCGACAAATCATTAAGCTCACCTGCCTTAGGTTGCCATTCATTTCAGCACTGTATGGAAGTCAGATTTGCAGTGGGCAGATGGCATCTTGAAATTTGCTCCAATATAGGTAGCCTAATTCTTGACAGTGAACATTTTGTTGACTTAAAGCTGCATCCATTCATTTCTTCATTTGGCCACTTTGGGGCATGTTAGCAAACAAGTGTCTATTTACACATCCAGCAGACACGGAGCAAAATTTGCATTGATTTGGAGTCATATTTCTGGTCACATGACTATATTTATATGATATTCCTTTTTCTGATTTAGTTTATAACGCTTTAACTGCGCCACTTACCACTTTCACATATAAATGTTTGTGTGTAGAGGTGCAGTATAATGAAAGCACACTCAAACTGCATTTGGTCATTCAGACCAGACTGTTGCTCACAGGTAATTATACCCGGTCATAGCCGCTCTCGCAAGACCTAGATCTGTAAGATCTGTAACTGTATATTGCTAAACCATTCAATTGTACCTGACTTTGAGTAAATCTATAAACACAGTTATTGACTCTCAGTTGTAGTGTGTACACTATTCAACACAGCAGTAAAGGCAAAGTGGTAATTTACAGGATTTTTCTTTATTTACAGGAGATGCATTAATTGCATGTTGTTGTATTAACTTTTTTTTTCAGGAATTAAGAAAAACAGTCTTAATGACTGGATTTCACAAGCCCGTGAAGTTGGAGAAATTACTCAACCCATAACACAAAGTTATCCTTAAATTGAAGTGAAAACAAGAAGATTATCTAAATTAGGTTTTCATGTAACAACAGGAATATGTACGGTGACTCCTGTTCCACTTGCATGCAGTCTTTTGGTCCTGTGTGGATCTTTTTAGGCACCGGCAGGGTTAAAACAGGCTTACAAAGACTTTAAAACAGACTTTAAAACATTTGTTTTACTTCGTCAGAGTATAAAAACACACCTCATCTCTTTCTCTAAATGTTTAGGATATACTCTAAATATATATTCTATTCTCCCTCCAACAGTCTAATTTCCTCTGAAATATGGTAATTAAAGCAAGGTGGGTGCACACCATACCCACCCCCTCAACTGCCACTGCAACGCTGCCATCCACCTCAGCACAGTCCAGTCCTTTTCATTGCACAAACATCAAATTACATAAACACAGCGTTACACAGATTTACACTACGGCCGGGCCCTGAGCTTGTGGGCGGCACTCATTTTTTGATCACTGACGCCTCTTACATTCTGACACATCACCGTTCGGGCAAGAATAGCTGATCTCTGAGTCTTTCAGGCTGCAGGGTTTTCTCATTTCAGTCACCCAACTCCTACACCAGGCACCCGAGCGCACAGCTTCCGGCTGCGCTCAGCTGTGTGTGGATCATAAATGCATTCACACAAAAGTACGCCCATGCACACACACACACGCATCTCCTTCCGGTGGTACTTGACCGTGGCGATGCTCGTTGAGGGCCCTCATGAGATTTGGCTCTTCGATTGGCTGCTTGACGCCCACGGCCGCCAGAGTGCTGTTGAGGAAGACTTCCTGTCAGAGTGGCATATGTAAATAAGATAAACCTCAACTAGTGGTCACCATGACATTAACACCGCAGCCATTAAGTATTTGTTTTTTGGACGTGTGTTCGGCATACAGTTACTTTTGTTTATATGCTATGCTGGAATTGCTTCCACAGTTCAGTTGGCAGCCATCTTCATGTGATGTTGTTGATTTGAATCCCTCCTTGGATGTTTGTCACATGTTGTCCCCCCTCTGTTCATAATGTCACCTGTCTCTTTCTGTTGAAAACTTCAAACGAAGCCAAAATGTTCAAGAAATAATGAATAAAAAGAGTTCTTATTTTCTGAAACACATCTTATTGTTACCCTTAAGACCTTTAGAAACCATTTATCAATATAGAATTCACTGTCTTTTTAGTCTGACTTTAATGACTTAATTGTCTTTTAACAGGAGAGAATGTAATAATGGAGAAACAGGAGGGGAACATGCTGCAGGATTCAAACCTAGGCTGCATGGTTCCAGAGGCTTAATTGCTTAAATGAAAAGGTGATTTAATTGAGTTTAAGTTGTTCTTGCTTCTTGTCTGCCCACATTGTCACGCTAGAAAACAGTCAGACCGTTGGTGAAGGGAAGACAGTCACGAAAAACGAATCTGCGTCCCTGTGTAAATGCAATAGAGCTGATGTGCAGGCGTTTAGTATAAAGGTCACTTTGTTTAAGTTGTTCTGTATTTACGGAAACTCCACCAGAGACCACTCATCATCTTGCCTACACATCTCACATACACACACACGCTCAGAAAGTGCATTATTCATCAAAACTGATACTGAAAGCATCATCAGGAGAAACGATGAAAGCAGGAGTCTTGACCGTAATTCTTAGTTGTCAAGCCAACATCATATACTGTCAGGCAAAGGCTTCTTGGTGAAAAGTGATGCAATTGTAAATTCACTGTAAACACCCTAAACTTAGAAAATAAGTTGAAGTAGTAGTAGCAGGCATAGTTTAAATGAGAAATGTTTGAGTTTATTTCAATGGAGATGCACCTGTGCCTTGCCTTGTCTTCATATACAGGTTTAAGTGGTTGACGTTTACAGGGCACAGGTCTTATTTTAAACATTATTTATATTATTATTAGACATTTCTGAAATAATGTATAATCTTTGAGAACCATGACTCACTTCAGATGAAAGCATGTAGAAAATGTTGGAAAGAAATCAGACAGATTTAGTTAGCAACTAGCTAGTGGAGCATTTAGCAGCTAAGGAGCCAGATATTCCTCCAAGGACTTGTTGGAGAGCAAAAACAGAACTAAAAGGAGAGTGAATATTGGACTTACATTTATCAGGTGGCCAGAAACATGACTCCAAATAAATGCTAATGTACTGCATTATATTGAATGGTGTTTCTAATATTTTGTCCATATTTGTCCCATTGATCTAGTTCAGTTTGGCTGTTGGGTCAATAGGATTTCTTTTTGAACCCCAGCTGCACAATATAATCCTGTTTATTTCCAACTCTACAGTTTAAAATAAAACTGTCACAAAGCTGTTCCTTTTACCTGTTTTCGAATTTTAGAGCATTTACAATGAGTGCATTACTTAAAGTTACACCAAAATGCCAAAAAACATTGTTCAGAAGTTTGTGACTGGCAGTGTGTTTTGGGTTTCAGGGAAACGATGACACGGACAAATAAATGTCAGCCGCCGCCACCAGCAGCGGCAGCAGCAGACTTTAGTGCAGTAGTGAGTGTGGGTGGCGTTACACAGTGACAGCTGGGTGAGATCATTACTGGTTCGGGAAAGGGGGGATAAGAAGGGGGAGAACCCCGAGAATCGGGGGAGGGGAGGGGACGGGACGGGGCATAATGGGTGTTGGGGCAGAGGGGTGGGAGGCTTTTATGGTGACATTCTTTTCTCTGAGGAATGCATGCACTTATATGTTGGAAAAGTTAAAGAGAGGAAATAATCCAGCTGCATAATAACACCAACCTGCTTCAAATCCCAACACGCTCTAGCTGTCCCTTTGCATTTATGTTTACGTACACGGAGGACCTGAAGCGAGACACAGGCACGAGGACAGTTCAGGTTGAGAGGTGTAGTTGATATGTGGGATATATGGGGAGGGGTGGCGTTGAGGGGAGAAGAGGGGTGGATTAAGGGGGAGAGGAAGGCTGGTGACTCACAGGCTTCCAGTAAGAGGTCTGACTCAGCTACTGGAAGCCCCCTGACCCTGCCTGGAGACAATACGTGGCCAATAATCTGTGTTTTTTATTTTTCTGTAGAAAAGAGAGACCTTAAAGGTCGTTAAATATGGAGAAAAAAAAGATTGCAGCAAGGAAAAATGTATGCTAACCAACAGCTGCCACTGCTTTCGCTTTTTCTAGGGTTAGGGGTGAAGATGTGTATGGCTCCTTATAAACTGTTGAGATGATGAATAAAGCACAATATTTTGATTATTATGTGTTTTATAGACATCAATTTTTTGTCACTGGAGAGGCATCAAAGAAAAAGATCCTCAGACAGATTTTATACTTTTGTCAGCCGAGTCAACAGGCTTCAGATCAGATTTAAAGATTCTCAAAAAACCCAAGTACATGAGTCACATTCAGTTGCATTGAGCTTCTATGCATTGATTTACCCCTCATCATCACCCTCCCTATGAAAAGAAGAGAAACAAAACACATGCACACTGTTCCCCATTCATTCGTGTGCTCACTGTTTCATTCAGTCACTCATACCACTGTGCTGTTGCCTTGAAGTGATCCATCTTTCTGTTTCACCCTGTGAATTGTGTTCTTATAGCGACGATAAAATGGGAGAAAGGGGATCACATTCACCCACGGCAACAGCAGCCATGTAATGACAGGAACTGCTGATCAGCTGCTCCATTATGAGTCACATTGGCAGACAGCTGATCTGTAGAGGTATGCCAACTTTTATAGCAATACAAATGTTCCTTTTTTGCTGTCTATTCTTTGTTTTGGCTTTTATTTTGTGAAACAACAGGGACAATGCAGGTGTTTGATTACGTAGGCTAATTGATGACTAAGCTTTGAACGTCAATCGTCATCTGTGTGTGCTATCTCCTGCTGTTAAGAACGGATATGAACACACAGAGAGGCATCAAACCAAGTGAGAGGAACTGTTGCCTATCAGATGTTAACAATTATCCTCTTATACCCATAATCCTTTGTGTTTTTGTGTTTTCCGTTCTTGGTTTGGGTTATATTCTGCACCAGGAAAAGAACCATTGTTGTCACCTGATTATACTGTATTCCCTTAACTAAAAGGGGGAACAAACCAGAATTCAGAATTTCCACTTGCCTCAAGTTACTTGAACTTAAAATTAACTGTTGAGTGTATTTGAGGAACAAATTGGTTCTGTCGGCTCTCTAAGTGAAGCCACAAAGACACCTACTCCTCCTCCTCATCCTCTTCTTCCTCCAGTTTTGAACCCTCTGCCTCTTCGTGTGGGACTCCGGTGATGGTTGCTGGTGATGGATGATAGTTGGACAGAGGGCCTGTTTCCTGTATGTGCCCTTAACTTCCGTGTCACACACACAGATATCCTCCGAAGATGGGAGGCACACACATACATTCACATACATGACCCACATTCTCACACACACACACACACACACACACACACACACACACTATATCTTACATTCTCTTTGGATATAAAAACCTTACATTCCTTACACTGACCTACATCTGCTTCACATAAAAGATAAGAGACAAAAGCAAAACTGTTTTTTGAATATTTGAAGGTCAAATGTCAATTAATTAGAGCTTATTTTTCATTGTTTTCTATGTCAGAGACATTTTAAGTGCCTGACACCTATGTGCATACGTTTACAATACAGCACAGTGAGCATATAAAATGTGATGAGTACCTGCGAGAGACGTCAAGCAGGTGAACCCTTTCACCCAACCCTCCTCAGACTAAATGTTCTGCCAAAAACTACAAACTTGCTTCCCACAAATCCATAAAAAACACACAGAAAATTCCTAAGAAGACCTAACCTCAGTTATAGTGTAGTGTACTGATGGCCAACTGTTAAGCAACACTTTTTGTCGCTCTAAAAGGAAGACAATTTGTTCAAATTTGGTGACATGACCTATTTTATTTTTGTTATGTAGGAGCTCCTTCTTTACAATACCAATTTGGTGTCTTCTGTAAGGAAAATATAGAACACAAGGAAAAAAATAGTTTTAGGTTGCATTTTGAAAATGCAAGTTTTTCTCTCCATTCTGGATTTACATTTTGTAGTTTGGGTCACTAAGAACACCACCTATTAATAGCAACAAAACAGTACTTTTTTTGCCATGTGGACAATGAAAATGCTGCCGTCACAGCTATGACTTGCACTTCTTTGGTGAAAGTTGCAAAACATTCCCTGTCTTGTAATAACTGAGAACAACTTTTTTTTGTTGTTTTTAAAGATGTTCTTATCCATATGCGTAGATGTGGCTTTATTGTTCAATGAAAGGTAAAGATCTGACTCTTCACAGAGCTCACACACCAGTTCACATCACTCCTCTCACTCTGTCTCCTTGCCTTTCTTGCTCTCAATTATCCCTCCTCCTATTTACTGTCTAATTAAAGCTGACGACCCATGAAAAGTAAATATTTGAAAGGAGTCAGTGCAACACATATTCATGTAACTGTTTATGTTTTTCAAGATACAGCGTAGGCACTCTTGCTTTCCTTTCAGCTGCCTCCCAATCCTCCCAATAAAGCGTTAAACCCAATAGATGTCTGAGGTGGGATGTGAGCTGCCCACGCTCTTACTAAAAACAAAAGTAAAGATACATCTGGGAGCGAGCGCAGTCTGTGAGTGTTTTGATTTACTTCTGTAATTTCACTGTAGCTCCGGTGGTTTTACTGAAAACCCCTCCTACACTGTCTGCAGATGTGGCACTGGATTTAGTGGGAGGGAATGTACGTGTACTGTGTGTGTGTGTGTGCGTGTGTGTGTGTGTGTGTGTGTGTGTGTGTGTGTGTCTGTGTGTGTGTTCAGCTACACGTCCAAACCAAATTGGATTCTTTCTAAGGAATTCTGTTGGTGTTTTCAAAGCAAACTGAGTTTCCTCTTTACAATGGTTGATCAATCACTCAGATTTTTATGGGACAATTGTAGAAAGACTTGTTTTTCTCTTTCACTTCTTCACAATGACTAAAATTCTGCACTCATTAGTGGTGTAAACAATATAATCTGAAGACATCCTGCAGATGTACAATGACTGATCATTCCTGTTGGCTGAGAGTGCACCAAGGCCTGAAGCAAGAAACAGAAGGAAGCCATGTTTTCTTTCTTTGCAGTGGTGCATACGGTTCATAAATAGCAACATTTATTCAAAATGTTTTAGAGTAGGTCAGTGACACGTCTTTGGCTAAGATTTTGGTCGCATTTTAATTTGAAAAATGAAAAAAAGTTCCTTACTAGTTGTTGCCAGAAGTTACAATATTTTTGAAGACTATCCTGGCGTTGCTGTTTCAGGCACAGTAAAATATGAAAATCTTTACTGAAAATATTAACCCCTCGATACAACTTCACAAGGCCATTTGTAAAACAAAAACCTAATTCAACAATCACTGCTCTAATTCAGTGCTCATGATGTCATAAACTGTATGTAGACACAATTTAAATTTTCATCCATGACCTCATTATTTTCCCAAAAAAGTGGAATTTTAACTCTGACTCTGCCTTGTATTTCTTGCATTATTTTTCTATAACCTCACGACTTGTTGTCCCACATAATGGATTCAGCAGAGAGCAGAGTGACTTTCTTTGCATACGTCTGGTTCTTTCATTTGTCAATAATTGACAGATGTCTTTGTTTTTCACGCTGTGTGGTAAAGCCGAAGGCCATTTTCCACAATGAGGACAATAACGTTCCTAACTAGCTTACTATATTGCAACACCTTGTTACGTATAATACATACTGTCATACCCTGGATACGTTTTGTGATACCAATCAGTTTGAAGTTATGGCCATTTTTTTTCCCAAGTGATCACATTTTGAAATAAAACAAGAAAGCTAAACAGACAGATTTGCACTTTTTACACATGTGTTTTCAAAAGACATTGACAAGTCACTGCAGTGTAATTTTCTTTTAACACATCCGTCACTGTGACCTAGAATCCTTATATTTTAACAAAGAGTAGAGCAGCTGGTCGCATTCCTTTCATTCCTCAACATAATAAGATGGATATAACATCTATATTCATCCCAGTGACCAAATGTAAACAGTCAGCACCAAACGAGAGGAATGCAAAGGAATCTGAGGGTAACCTGGACTTTCTATTCATACTGTCAAGGATCAAGGACAAACAAACTTGTTTTCACTCAGGAGCTGTATTGTTTCTCCATATATGTTGTTGTGCGGCTGATGAATTCAGCGCCCACTCGAGCGCCGAGCAGCTGCAATGTGTTTATGCTGGCCTTTGGGTGCAGGTACACAATCGAACCCAAGGGAAGGAAATGGAGGGGAGGGGTTTGAATGTGACACAAACAGGAAACAAGCTTTGTAGACGAAATGTCTATTCCAAACTTTGCCCTTGCGCAAGTAATTTTGTATCTAACACAATATGCTTTGCCAGGAGCTTACATAACAGGCACTGTTGAAAGATATTAACCTACTAAATTCACCTCCATAATTCTGAAACCTTTTTAAGTCTCTCATTGATCACATTATTATCTTCACACAGGTCTGTACAGACCTTGTTCAGCATCTGGGAGGTCTGGGCAAAATGCCATTGGAAGTTCAGGAAATGACCCTTGATTCAAAAAAGTGATGGCAAAACAAGTCCCTTTTTTAGCATGTACACATTTGTTTCTGGTCAATTGTCCTCTTTGTCCCACTGTTGATAATAAACCAGATAAGTCATGTTGTGTTCTGGCTGAGAAGTCTTTTGAACCCAAAACAAGCAAATACTGAGCCTGAAGCAATAAAACTGTTACCACCATGTAGCCAGCAGTAGTACAAAAATGCCTGCCAATGAAAACTACTGGATAACAGCAAATTAAAAAGCCAATATGGTAAAATAATAGAAAATTATTGGCGTTGTGATAGTGTCAGATTCCTCTGGAAAACATTTCCAGCAAAGCAATCAATTCTTTGTGCAAAACTTCCCTTTAAAAAGGACCAAAATACACAAAAACTGCTCTCTGAACAAAAGGTTAATTTCTTTGCCTGGCACAAACTGAACTATTTAATGTCACTGCCAAAACATAATCTATATTTCAAATGTTTAAAGATTAATGATTGTAATGATGATGTCCTAAAATGTTTAGAATATACTGTACCATCCTTCAAACCTCGACATTTATTCTGCACATTAAGTATCTGGTCAGACTGCTACAGTATGTAGGTCTGCATGTACAGGGAGCAGGGTGTGTTTTCCTTGTGTGTGTGTGTGTGTGTGTGTGTGTGTGTGTGTGTCCGAGGGATGTCCTACACGGTATGGGAACAGGTCCTACCCCTGTACAGGAAAGACATTAGGAACAACATGAGTGTTGGGGGAGAGGGAGGGAGGCAGACTGAGGGAGGGGGGCCTTTTCAGGGAAGGGAGGAAACGAAAGGAGAACACCCTCGACTTTTCATTCTCACAACAAAACCCCTCCCTCTGTCCCTTCCCCACTCTCCCCCTCCTCCTCCCCCAACAAGTGCGAAGTGTCCCTCCTCAATAATAACTGCACTGCAGCGTGGCACAACAACAAATAGTGCGTCACTAATGAGTCACAGCAAACATTCCTGCCTGTCTGCGTCTGCATGTTGTCCACTTACTCCCGCCACTTCGTCCCGGACTTGAGAAATGTGTTTTGGGGCAGACAGTTTGTTATGGGAGGGGCGTGTGTGTGTTTAGCTCTAATTTTTTCTCCAAACAGTTTGGAGACTTTGCTGACTGACTTTTTGTTGTGATCCAGCTATTATAGGATCCTTAAAATTGCTTAGGACTCAGTTTTGGCTGGAAGATGATTGGTGCAATCATCTGAAGTAAGACACAGTCGACTGTAACAAATGTTGGTTGTTTTATAATAGTTACATATCATCCATGTCTTGTGGAGACATTGCAGCTCTGAGTTTTCAGGAATAAAAACAAAACAAAACATAAAAATCAGCCTTAATTGTCAATCAATCCTGGGTTTATCCAACTTGATTTGAAAGTGTTTCATAAGATTGAAGATGGCCTCAGTTCTTAGACGAGCATGTAATCCCACAGTTGGACTTAATGATTTTCACATGAATATCAGTGCAATGGGACACAAGGTTTTCATACAACAACAACGATTTGTGACCTGAATCTGGGCCGCAAACAGCTCTTCTGTAAACATCAGCGCCAAAAGGGAGGGAAGAGTTTGCTTGTTTTTAGAACGAAGTGCCACTCCAGCTCCTCTCATGGGAGTGATTCATTCCTTTAGCAAAACAGAGAGAGAGAGAGAGAGAGAGAGTAGGGAAACCATAAATAAATAAATATACAGTAGTTTCAACAAGTCAGAGGTGAAGAAGAGGCAAAGAATAATCATATTACATAAGAGTTGTACTTGTTATTACTGGCTATAACAGTCTCTGCCAGTTAATACAGCAATATTATTTTGCAAAATCTGATGTTTTAAAATAAAATGAGGCTGCTGTCCTCCCAAGAAAAAAGGGGCGTCAGTTCAGAAAACGCTTCTACACTATGTGTCGTTCCAGAGGGCTTGGACAAACAACGTATTTTGTTGTGTAATTTGGAGGAACTTGGAAATTGCTTGAAAATTAAGATAAATTAAATCCCCAGCAAGAATTGTGAAGTTAAGACCAGAAACAGTAAGTTTGACATTGAGACAGCACTGTGATATTTTTAATATTAACACTGAATCAAATGACTCCCTGTAATGTGAACGAAGAAAGAGTTGCTGGTACTACAGATCCCACTGAGAATCAACTCTGATTCAACTCTGCAGCGCCTTGTAGCTTTGAGACGATTTTAGATCATAGTTTTGGTCAGCCGCTCGGTATGTAAAAACCTGTAGGCAGCTGTGGACGCTCCATGCTTTTGACCTCACACAAGTTAAATGTACACTGCCCAGTGGGAACAGACACAATAAATGAGTGGCTTCAGAAAGTCAAATATCCAGTGTCGAACATCAGCAGCAGCTATTTGTCCCAGAATTTGGCTGACCAAACCAGAGCTAAAAGCTACGTTTTGGAGACTTCTTGCCTCTTTATGGGTAAAAAATGCTAAATACAGCTAACAGTCAGCTTCAATGTGATACGGGAAAATATTGTAATAATAATCCTTTTGTGATGGAAGAAAAATGCTTCACACAGTTCTTGTATGCAACACATGAAATACACATCTGAGTTTGTGTCACAAAATGTTGACTGTTCGTTAAGAGTATGCTTTAAGAGGCTATGCTATGCTTCCTGTGAATAAGTTTATGTAGTGAATGCTTTTTGAATTAGAGTAAAACTCAATTATAAGCCCCCCCCCCAAAAAAACCCTAAAAAACAAAAGCTGATTCAAATCTAACTCACTTAATGACCAGGTCGCAGTTTAACCTTCTGACCCCAGTTTTTGTCCATGACTCTCAATCGTGGCCTCCTAATTAGTTTAACTTTACAACTGGCTCTTTCACATACTCTCTCAGACTGCCTGTCTTCCCAGGCTCACTGTTGTTTTTTTAAAAAAGACAAGACTGTATGGAGTTTAAAAACTATATGGGGGTGAAGCTTGTAGTCAAAATCCGTGAAGGTCTATCTAGTTATGATATGGTTGTAAAAGGACATAAATAATAACTTATCAGCATATTGAATGAACTGTTAAACCTGTTATTGTACTACAGAAAGTGCAGCACCGATTTGCATTTAACTGTCAACAATTTGGTGTATTTATTTACTTGAATCAAGTTGTTGATTGTTTTTTATTTCATCTTTGCATACTGGTTTTTAACTGTAGTGATGAATTGGTTGTGAATAGGACTGAATTAGTGATGGAAAATAGTAATTGTCATTAAATGTTTACACATGGTGTCCTCTCGGCACATTTAATATTATGATCATGTTTTTAGCAGCACACTGTTTTTGTTTCTTATTCCTGAGATTTAAAAAAGGCCCACCACTCCAACAAAAATAGCTTTCGGTGAGTGAATCGTACACTGAGAAATTGTATCACCATAGAGAAGATATGTAACGAATTTCCTGTTTTTAAACTCACAAACAAGTCTCGTCTGTGTTTAAGGCCCACTAGCGAGAACACAGGGCTCGAAGGTTTGAAATGGTTGAAAACTAACCAGCCAGAAAGTTGTGGCTGCACGTCGGGCAGTTAAACTACCCTGTCCTGTGCTTATCATTGATCACATGCATGAAGGATGTGTTGTACTGTGAATTTGTGCAACAAGCATCTTAAAGTCCAGCTTAGTGAGTGACATAATACATTTTTTTTAGTGCTTGTTATGACTAAGACAGAAGCAGTGACTCAGGCGATGTTTTGTTTAGAAGTCTGTAATGATGTTCAATAATCTGATAAGCTGCAGGGTCAAATGGTTTGGCAGTGAGTCAGGACACCAGCTGCTGGCAGCCATTGTGTTTGGGGACTGACCTTTGTCACAGTGATGGAGAGGAAGAGTTGAAATAAGAGCAAAACTTTCCTCAGCTGAAAGTGTGATATTGTGCCATGGGAGCATTGTGTGTGTGTAGGAGACAGCAAGTGAATGTGAATACCTGCACGTATGCATTTGTATTTGAAAGTGTGTCTGTAAGCTTGTTTGAGTGGGTGTTTAAAGTGTTTAGTCCTCGGAAAATTAAATTCAGACAAAAGCTAAGATGTGATTTCCTCATGCACTTGTTTTGGAGTGTGCGTTTAGCTGAACATTGCGAAAAGAAAGCACTAAAGACCAAGACCTCCTGACTTGTGACCAGGCTTCTTTCTTTCCATTTTGAAAAAAACACTAAAACAACCAACCACAGGCCATTTCCCCTCATCCCTTCCATCCTTCCTTCGGCACTTTCCCTTTCCCATCACTCCTCACTGTAAGTGAGGATCTTGCCTTTATCTTTGTTTTCTCAGAACAATGTTTTCGAGAGGAAAAATAAAGTATTAGTATTGTAAGACAACAGTTGGGATTTGAGACAGTGGATTTTGTAGGTTTGCACACTTTCAAGTGTTCTAAATGTTAATGTTAAAATATTTATTGGGCATGTACATCACTGATATCAATCCAGGCCACTAGAAATCAAAAGGTATCGTTTTTCATAGACATTGGGACATGTCATTGCCAGAAAAGCATAGGTGTAACCAGTAACAAATGCTGGCTACATTCCATTTAGTCTGTTTAAAGGCCCTCATATTGTTATTGTCTTGGTGAGTGAACCAAAAGCACAGGTTAACAGTTTCACCTGTGTTTTTCTTGCAATGAAAAGTCAAAATGTTTTCTGAAAATGGTTTGTGTCTTCAGAGAACATGTATGCTAATATTTTACATCTCCATTTTACTATTTTGTGGTCTTTGGTAGTCAGATTTTAGCCATGCTAGTGGCATGGCTCAAGGGATGGCAACGTTGGCCTTAATTCAAAAATCCAAAACCATAAGGGTTTAAGCGAATCAGAAGTATCTAAAATTATTAGTCCAACATAAACCAAGCAAAACTGGGAAAACTTAGGCCACTTGTGGACAGGCAGACTAGCCTGAGGAATGCCCAGGGCAGCTCTGCTGTAACACAGCAATCCTCACAGCAAAAAAATTGCTGTCTCAGTGCTTTTACTCGCATGCATAAGGTGTAGGGACCTCGGCATGGGTGCCTAGTCTCCCAACAATATGGAACTCTGCTTCACTGAAAGACAGGAACTAATAGAAAAAGAATAAAACAAACATCCCAGTTGGTTTGACAATATAGGCAAAATAATGACAACTCAAGCTAAATAAACCATAAGGCCAAACAAAACAAGCAAAACAGCAGCAGCAAAAGGTGAACCACCTCTGGTAAAGTGGGAATTAACACAAAGGGGAGCAGACAAAAAGTAGGCAGGACAACAATGGGGTTCCAACACACAATATCTCAGCATCAGATCAAAGCTGTAACACCAAACACTGCCAACCACAACCGAGACAAGAGGACAGGAGCCAGAAGAGTGAGCATAGGCCAGCAGGTGCTTTATATAATCTGGCCCTGATTAGGGAGTTGGCTGGAGGAGGAGTCAGGCCTGGGGCTGCGTTCACTAACACTACGCATGATACTGTATTCATCTCGCTAGGGGTGCATTCCCCACCACATTAGCATAGCTAACACACTTCACTAGTATACCTGCTAAACATCAGCATGTTAGAATTATCATTGTGAATATGTTAGCATGCTGATGTTAGCATTTAGCTCAAAGCACTGCTGTGCAGATCCAAAACAAGACTGAGTCTGATGTTGGCAAGTAGGAGAGGATGAGGAGTTGGGTTGTTTTCTGTTGGACAGTTAAGTACCGGTCAGCTAAAGATACTTTAGCTATCGCACTACTGCTATTTGTCTTTTTTCTTTTCTATGGTGAATGATTTAATTTGAACTACTTCTTATCTTATGTTATATTTTCTTGCCCTGTCTTTGTGATGATTATCACCTCTCCTCTTCTTGTGTCTTATTACATCTTCTCTTCTCTTTCAACAAGTGAGCTAAATAAAGCAGCTATGACTCAAAGTGACTCACACCTCAATCACTTTCCTGCGCGCTTCCCCCCCCCCTTTCCCCCACATTACTCCCCCCCCACACACACGCACACACACGCACGCACACACACACACACACACACACACACACACCCACACACACACACACACACACATACACACAGACTGTGAATAGTCTGGTGTGTCTTACGACTTAATGCAACATGTAGTTGCCAGGGATGGAGAGAGTACACCTAATGAATGGCTGACCAAGCTCTGGCCTCCCTCACACACACACACACACACACACACACACACAAACATGCACTCGCCCCAATAGACAGGATCAAATGTCCTGAGCTGCTCTTTGTTGAGTTTTGTTAAAAATGTCATGATATTTAAGCTAAATGCTAAAAATGCCCAGGGCAAAGAAAAACAGCAGCTTGTTAATTATCTGTGTCCTTTCTGATTTTATTTTTATCTATGGATCTCAACCTTCACAGCTTCTTTCTAAACTTCTCCTGCATCGCTTTCTGTCTCAGATGGACCTTTTCTCTCTTTCTCTCTCTGTTCTTATGCAACCAGCTCATAAATAGAAAATGGATGTGTCACTCAATTACTGTATTTATACTAGAAATGGACTAAAGGCCAAGGTTTATACTGGAGCCCACACAGGGTTTTAAGCCTTCTTCCATTAACTTTATTTTTGCTCCAGTATCAAAACACGGTGACTCATTCATCTCTTCTGCACAGGTGGATAATGTGTAGGGCTTTTTGTACTTTTGTCCTTTGTTCTGTTTAGCAACTCAAAAATCAATAGATCTGTATCAAACTCCTCATGAAAACTGGAACTGACACGTGTTCAAGCATGAACAAATGTGCCAACACATGTAGGATGCAAAGTTAAGGAAGGAAGGATGGGAAAAGATTGCCATCCATTTTTTTTCCAAGAGGGAAGCAGGCTTGGCTTTCTGTATTCTTTTCTCTACATGTTCAGTTGAACACACAGCAAAGCATTGGTGACAGGGTAAGACGCAGGGACCTTTTAGGTTTGGCCATCCAGCTGTGCGTTGTGTTTTTGTTGTTTTAGCTGCTGCTGTAGTTAAATCGGTCCCCGTCCCCCATCTCTTCCCGGTCTACGCTGTTTGCCTTTATCCTCAGCCAGGTGGTTCCTGTTCTCTACCTTGTATTTTACCAGTTTCACAGCTCTGAAACGTTCTGAAGAAATTCGAAGGGCAGCAAACATCTCAATCAGCATCTAGATGAGCATGTTTCATCTTCCCACTTTTTCAAAGTGCATTTGTGCATAGAAAAACATCATGGATCTTTCATGATTCATCTCAGTGTTTTTGGCCATCATCTCTTCCTGTAACATTTGACCAATCAACTTGCTTAATTCTGGGGTTGCAACTGCGACACCGTTAGCCACAGCTTTACAACTACTATTATAAAATGATGAAACAGTGACTAGCTGAGTAAAATGGTATCATAGCCAAAAGAAATTATTTTCAAAACTTAAAAATAAGAGTAGAACAGTTTAATTTTGCTTTAAAGATTATGTGTTGGAGCAAGAGACTGTGGCCTTCATCACTTACAGAAGTTCCCAAATAGCACCAAACGCTAGTAAAATATCAGCAGGAGTTAATAGGGTTGTTTAGCAATACCACTTTACCCACAAGCTTACATGTATGTGTGATTCTTTTTTTTATTAGTAGAGAAGAAAAATTATTTGCATTTAGCTTCAGAAATTCCCCTGCAAATGGGTCCTGATGCACAGGAAAGATTAATTCCTTTGCACGTGAACTCAATATAAACATTCACTTGTCTGCTTGTCTAGCTTGAGAGCTGTAAAAAAAAAAAACACTTAAAAGACTTTTCCAGCCCAAAAGACAAGATGGTAATCCTCTCAGCGTGGGATCCAGGCTCATTAAAACACGCCACCACTCTCGTCATGAGAGGACCCGTCACCGGCTGAACTGTGACCTATTTTGGGTGTGACCTTTTTGTTTAAGAGACCAGGCTGCGCAGTCTATTATTCAACGTCCTGGGAACTAAAGCTAAACCCAGCACTCCTCTCATGTGCGAGCCAAGTGGAGTTTGTATCAGCAGCTGAATAAAAGACCTTATGTGTTCTTTCAACAGTTTAATGGACCAAACTTTCTCGAGCTGCAGCATAGCAGCACATTGTGTGTGTGTGTATGTGTGTGTAGAGGTTAGAGGGTGGGAGGGGTTCAGGATACAGACTAGGGAGTGTGTCCTGCAGTTTGGACAATCACACCCAAACTTCCACTTTACCTCAATCAGCCACTGGACATTTCCCTCCTTTAACCTCCTGTTCCCTTTTACTTCCTCTCTCTCTCTCTCTCTCTCTCTCTCTCTCTCTCTCTCTCTCTCTCTCTCTCTCTCTTGCACACTTTGTTCCTCCCCATTCTTCACATCGATGTTTTCTTTCTCTGTTTTTCTCTTCCTCTGTCTCTCATTTTCTGTCTCTTCTAGCCCTCTCTGCAGGTCAATTCATTTCGGTTCAGTTCAAGTGGGTGCTTTACTGGCATCAGGGATGGAAAGTAAATAATTACAGACATTGTCGTTGCTGTAACTGAGTAGCTTTCCAGGAAGTACAATTGAAAATCCCTAATTGTACTTTGACTGAATTTATGATTAAAGCCACTAAGTGAAATGTAAAGTAAAGTAAAATGTCAGACTTTGGCGAGGGGATATGTCAGAGTGGTAGGGAGGATGTAGACTTTCTATGAGCACTTAGTTCAACATTGTAGAATACTACAACTACTACTGTCAGGTGCATGCTTTAGATCTCTTTGCAAATCATATATTACTCCAAAGTCTGCACATAGTGCAGAGAGTTCTCTGTGATTATATGTCTTGATTCAGAGTTAATGTGACATTGCCTTGTACATCGGAGGTGTGGGGTACAATGTAACATGCATGCACAGATTTCCATCCATTATCTATATATCCTTTGTCAGGGCCATGGAGGGCTGGAGCCTGTCCCAGTTTACATTGGGTGAGGAGTGGGGTACACCCTGGACAGGTCGCCAGTATATCACAAGGCTATGTCAGATTTATTTATTAATTTGTATGTATTTATTGGTCCAGAGGGCAGTTTTACTCAATATTGACAAAAAAAATCGTAATTAAGTTGCCATGGGTTAAAGTAAGGATGAGTTCAATTCAGAATATACTACCATACTTATCTGTGTCTTCAGAAGTCTAACAAGACTTGAGATCCACTCTCACTTACCCCATGAACAGAAACACACAGACAATCTTGCCTCTGTTTCTTTTCTTTTCATTTTTTCTCTCCCTCTCTATATCTGAACGTGTTATGACACCTCCCCCTTGTGTTCATGTTCGGTACTAAGCACCACAGCAGCCGAGGGGAGAATCAGAGGGTGGAGCTCCACCTCGCTGTGCTCTGCTCACAGGCACAGGTACATTTCTTTAAAGGCTGTAAGCCAAAGCCAGCAAAACAAGTAGAAGCTGCTAGTGTTAGGGAAGTTGTCAATGGTTGAAATGACATGCAGTCACTGTGATGTTCAGTAAAGACAATGGACGGCTAAATCAAGCAGACAGATGTTGCTCTTAATTTAATGCAAGTTAGATTTTAAGGGCCTAACTAACAATGGGGAGTTTTGTGACTGATCTGTTTCTGCTGCTGCTCATTTCCACAGGACAAGTTTATGGAGGTAAGGCACTGCAGAGGAGAGAAAACCACTTCTCCTCCTAACTGTGATGCATAGGTTAAAACTGAGAACAATTACGCTACAACATTATAGTCGAATGATGTGTTGCATTGCTATATTGGAATTGGCAATGCTGTAAAAAGGTTTCCTTTATAGAAACATGGAAAAATACTGTTTTTCATGGTTGTAAGTTTTAAGCTGTGGTTGTTGTCTTGAAGTGAATCCCATCCCCTTTTAATGAATTAATACAGGAGATAGTGGTAATGTTGTAAATGCAGTATTGTTGTTTGTACAACCTTTGATTAAGTTAAAATGTGTCTATGATAATTAGCAGCTTAATGTTTAATCCAGTCTAATATTGTCTGTAGATATATGCTGCTAGATACTGGATTATATTTTGGTTGGACATGGGTACCTGATCTGATGTCACGCTGCTCACCAGATGCCCTCCTAGAAGGTTTGAAGTTTGGTGTATAAGATTTTCCTCAACAGTGTCATCCTTAACAAGTTGCTCCTTGCTCTTCCCTAAAAAACATTTCATTGCAGACATTTAAATGAACTAAAAATTATAGTTTTATTAGTGTTTCTTAATCCAGTTCATTTAACACTTCACTTAGCTTTGAAAAGCCGCCTCAGAGCTGTATCAGCTCTGTAAGTGGGTCACTTCTCAATCAACCCTTCTGATCAAATCGAAATAATTGCCACTAAAATATCAATATTTCCTAACAAAGGTTGCTGCATGTGCAGGAATAGCGACATATCAGCATTGTGTCAGGTAATTGCGCTCTATCCTCATACCTGCTCATGACAGTGCATTAAAGACCTGCATTGACTGTAGGAAGATTACTAATAATCCAATGTTCACTGGTATCATAGAGGCAGATTAGAGATAGATGGACAGACATGGGTTATACTGACAGCGGGTTTATAGGCTTTATTCAGAGTGACATGCTGGGCCGCCCTGCTGACTGAGTACTTCTCACTGGGACCAGTGTTATAGCACATAATAATAACCTTGATAATAAACTTTACTTTTTGCAGGCAGTGCATTTCCCAACCAGAGTTGCAAAGGGATTTAAAGATAATAAAATAATAAGCCAATACGACAAATGACACCAATGCAGGCATGAAATGAAAACAACAGAAGGACAAGAATATGGAATGCAGAAGAATGGATGTAAAAGATTTTCCATTGTTTTCTGTTTTTAAAAGCAAATTTATACTAAAAGGAAAATCTGTTATTCAGATTGGATGATTGACTCAAACAACAGCCATTTAACACACACACACACACACAAAAACAAATAACCAAGATGACTTATCCTAACATTAGCCAAAAAAGCTTACCCAAAGTAATTTCACCTAAAGTCAGTCAACTAAAACTGTTCCTAAGTTCCTTAATAATTTTACAAATTAATTAGCAATGTTGGTCAATTTGGCAGATGCTTTAACCCCCTGCAAACTGATATTTAGAGACTGAACACAATGTTAAATGGTTAGAGTTGCTGACTGACTTTTTTCTGGTTCTGTAGAACATGAATGATTGGCTTTCATGTAGTTACACTGTAAAGTTGTACAGCTTTTGTGAGTAATTTATTTATAAAATGTCTCTGCTTCATTTTTTCTCCCCTTCATCCCAATTAGCTCGTTTTATTGAGATAAGAGAAGATAGGGAGAAACAATTTTATAACAAACAAAAATAAAACAGTTTTCTGGCTTCAGGATCTGGTTTTTCATTTGAATCATTTAAAATGCAATGCTCCTTTAATTACTTTATTGTGTTCAGTCTCACTGCCACTCCATACTGCTGCACTGTTTAGAGAGCTTTAGAGAGTTTCTAGCGTCCCCAACCACACACACACACACACCTCTCTGACCTCTATTTGCTGTGTGTTACGGTTTCCACAAATTGACAGTCATTTTGACAGAGTGCTCCAGCTGCTTTGTAGGTCAAATCGATTAAAATCAAGACTGCTTTACTTTTTTTAAATTCACAGATGTCAGTGGTGTGTACACTGGCCTCACTGCTACATACAAGTACATTGTTAGCATGCTAACGCGCTAAACTAAGATGGTGACCATGATCAACATTATACCTGATAAACTTCAGCATGTCAGCATTGTCATTGTGAGCATGTTAGCATGCTGATGTTTGCATTGTACTCCATGCACCTCTGTGCTTAAGTACAGCCTAGAGCCACAAGCGAGGTTGTAGACTCTTAATCGTGTTTTAATGTTCCAAGTTCAAACTAGCCATATAGCTGTGTAGTTGATATCTGGCATGAGGGTACAACCATAGTCATTTGCACCTAAGTTAGCAATTAGATGTACTGTGAAAAACAGTGCCCCCTAAGCTTTACTAATTAATGATGTTATTTGCGCTTTCAGAGCAGCTCTGCCATTTAGAAATGTTTGCACAACTAAAAGTCCAATCTGCGTCATTTGGGTCAACAGTGAAGTCTAATTAGCATCAGAACATTTCAGGATGACCCACTCCAGAATGCATTAGTTGTCATTAATTGAATTCGGATAGCAGGTGTAAAGTGCAGAGTAGACACCACATTGACAAGCCAGTCAATACAGATTAATGGAATAATCTTTACTGGGAGAAGGCCTTTGGTCACCAAATGTTCATTTCCTTTTATGGGTGTTAGTAGATATTTTTGTATACATATATAACTGAGAATGTAATTAAATAAAAAAAATTAAGTATGCCAGCATGGAACAAATCTCCAGTTTGCCCTTTTATGACTTACCCTCACAATAATGTGGAAGAACACCTTACAATATAAGGTAAACAACAACAAGATACACTATAGTCACAAATATTATATTAATAGAGTCAAATTAGCATCTTTCTGTCAGTCTTAACATTATAAGTTTCACTACATTGGATTGCATTAGATTTCACATGTGTTCATTTTATAGTGGCCACCCACTGTATGTCAGCATATTAATAGAATTGTTTTGGAATACTGAAACTGGTTATTTGTGTGAAAATCCAAACTGACCCTCCACAATTACATTGTGAGTCAGTGGTACACCTTTATGGACTTCTTATCTCTCTCCTTCTCATTGTTGTAGTGTCATTCTACGGTGATGGCTATATCCACCTACGGACAGTGGAGGCGTCCATTCAGACGCTGCTCCATGTACGATTTCGAACCTCCAGTCAGGCGGGGCTGCTGTTTTTGGCAGCTGGACACAGAGACTTTTTGCTGCTGGAGCTGATCTCTGGTCGCCTGCAGGTAGGCTAAAGCACATAATTAGGATAGTCGCATACTTGTCAAAAGCAACTGACATGACATAGTCATGGATGACTAACATCAAGCAAGACAAATGAGTTAACTGATCATTTTAAAGAACACAAATGTTATGACAGGACATTTGTCAGTTTGTTTTTTAAAGACTGTTTGCATTTTAGTAATATGAATACAAATGAGTTACAGTAAAACCTTTCCAGAAGCTCTCGCATAAAGATGCCTCACACCTTCAAAACAAGAGAAAATATTTGTCCCTTGGGCCATTTTAGCTCATTTATATTGCCATTTACTATCCTGAGGAGAGCCAGAGAGAAGTCTGAACACACACAGCTTGGTGTCGGCTTGCTCGCAGAGAGAAAAAAATAACCCCCTGGCACTGGCTTCATTTCAGAACAAGTTCCTTCACGACCCAGGTTTGGAGAGAAGACCACAATAGTTTAATGAAAACCCCAAGTACATGACAAGGATCTGCTCATGAAAGAGTTTGGTTGCGTTTGTGGAATAAATCCTGTGATCTACAGTTAACAACTGCCTTGATTATTATTATTTTCAATTGTGCACACTCAACATCTCACCACTATGTTATGCCTGCTATTTGCTGCGTTTTTTGCATTTTGCTTTTCTTGCAACTCTTTGTCTTACTAATTAAAGTTTGTGTTTTGGCATAGAAAGAGATATTAGAATGACTTTATGTGTCTTGGTTATCATCTTTTATATCTCCTTTCCTCACTCGTTCCCTCCTCTCCTCCCCCTTCATCCCTCAGGTACGTCTGGACCTGGGCTCAGGTGAGCGTTCACTACGCTCAGAAAAAGGCATCCATCTTAGCGACCTGGCGTGGCACTCCATGGAGCTGACCCATGACCACCATAATGTCAACATGACCGTGGACCGAAACTCTCATACCAGCCTCCGTATGCCAGGACCAGATCTGGAGCTCAGTGTCGAGGACGGGCTTTTTGTTGGCGGGGCAGCTGGACTGAACCACCCATACCTTCTCAACATCACCGCCGGGTTTAGAGGTTGCGTAGATGAAGTTGTGTTCAATGAACATAACCTGCTGTCCAGCCTAAGGCCTTATTCTGGGTACAAGAGTGTCCAGGAAGTATCTCTGGGCTGTAGTCCGCAGTTTTCTGCAACAGAAGATGATTCTGTTAGTTTTTTCAGCTCTAAAGCCTTTATCTCTCTCCCACCGTGGGAGGTGCCACAGGAGGGGGTGTTTGAATGTGAATTCCACCCCTCTGCAAGAGAAGAAGATGGCATGATCTTGTATAGCTCTGGCAACCAGGGAGGGTTTGTTGCCATAGAGATCAGAAATGGTCACCTGGTAGCAACGGTAGAAAATGGAAAGGGGAGTAAGACTGAGCTGCGTTCCCTAACATATGTCCACAGCAACCACACCTGGTACCCCATCCAGCTGCATCTGCAGCCCCACAGTGTCCAGCTGAAGGTGGGCGAAGAATTAGTCAAAGGCAACCTGAGTCTGGAGCTCCAGGTCATCCAGCTCAAAGGACCTCTCTTTCTGGGAGGGCTGGATGAAGAAGCCTGGGGAGAGGCAAGGCGAGCTGGGCTGATGTCCACTGTGCCTGGGGGGCAACTGGCTGGGGGAGGAGGCTCCTTTAAAGGCTGTCTCCGAGGAATTAGGGTGAACACTCAAAGAACGGGCCTACCTCATGCTGCCATCACCAAGGACATCACTGTGGGCTGTAAGACAGGGAAAGCTCCAGATGCAGTGACCGTCACCAGCCCAACAGATCGTCCTGAGTTTGATGTTACAACCACACAACCAATTACCAACAATAAGAAGAACCCTAACGTTTTGTTGCTTAGAAAGCTAGAAGTAGCAGAGGGAGGCCGGGCACCTCTGGAGCCCAAACACATGAGGGTAGGACTGGTTGTCTAGTGCTGATCTGTTCTTCTAGGGGTTTTTTTACTTTTAGTTATTTGACAGGTTTCTTATACATAAATGTCAGTAAACTAAGCTGGAGTAATGTAGTTTCCACATGATAGCACCAATATATAAGTCAGTTCCTCTTTGCACTTTCTTCCAGGTGAATCTGGATTTTCGGAAATTGGGCATTCATCCATCCCAGTTGATGTTCCGCATTGAGGGGCAGCCAGTCCACGGCCAGCTCCGGCTGGATCTCAGTCCAGACCCTGATAGGATGCTGGGCGAGGGGCAGGAGAGGACTATCACAATAGGAGAACAAGAGGTTGACCGGACTTTCAGTATGCTGGACCTGTGGCAGGGTCGGGTGATGTATGTTCATGGTGGGTCAGAGGACCAACAGGACTTCTTCATGTTTTCAGTCTTCTCCAGCAATAAGAAGGATCTTCCTGCATTTCTGAAGGGCAACCGCCTGCACCGGTTTGATATCAACATCAGTCCTGTTAATGATGCACCTGTGCTCAGCCTGCCGGAGGGAAACCTTTTCACTCTGGTAGAGAAGTCTAAACGACCGGTAGGTACAGCAGAATGCCCGGATGGTATGTATATGTGTGTTAAGTATAAAATAAAAATGAATACAACCACAATGCCCCCAGCTGACAACAGATGTTCTGAGAGTGTCGGACCCTGACAGCAGTCCTGCAGAGCTGGTGTTCAGCTCCCTGGGAAACCTCAACACTGAGGCCGGACACCTTGAGCACCAGGATTACCCCGGCAGGTTTGTGTTGTGGCTTGTGAGGCTTTACAGTGCCTCGCAAATCTTCTTACAACCAATCACACAGTACAAGTGTACTGGAGAAGTGGCTTTATATATATATATATATATATATACATATATAAGCTGAGATTGTTAAATGTTCAAATAAAATAATACAATCTTTATCCAGATCCCACAAAATATTGTATGCATAAATACTCTATGCATAAATACTGTGAAATGTTCTGTAAACAGAACAGAACATGATGTTAACAGGATTTCATCTATCTTCCAGGGCCATAAACTTGTTCTCACTGAATGATCTGGAGGAGGGTAAGATCAGCTTTGTCCACACTGGGGTGTCCACCTCCAGGCTGGCACTCAGGGTCAGTGACGGGCAGAAGGTAAGTAATGTATTAGCTTACCCAAGATGCAATAAACCCATAAGCTGTAACATAAAGGATGTGAGATGTAGGGTTGCAGCATTTTTAGCCATGCTAGCGGCTTTAGGGATGGCAATATGGGTCTGCCAGTCTGCTGGTCGTTTGGTTCTTTCTTTTCATCTAGCACCACCAGCAGGTCAAGGTTTTCACTAATCCAGTGAAATATCTCAACATCTACTACATGGATTGGCAACATTTTGTGCAGTCATTTATGGTGATTAGACAATGAATCCTAATGACTTTAGTGATTCCTTGACTTTTCCTCTAGCACCACCATGAGGTTGACATTTGTAGGTGACGTGAAATGTCTTGACAACTATTGGATGGATTGCTATGAATGTGGTGCATTCATGTCCCCCTCAGATTGAATTATAATCACTTTGGTGATCCACTAACTTTCCATATGGTGCTCTTATCAGGTCAATATTTTTGATCAAATACTTACCTGCAAAACTATTCCCATCAACCTTTGCTGCACTTTGTGTTAAGTGCTAATTAGCCATTGTTAGCATGCAAACATGTTAAACTAAAATGGTCAGCATGGTAAACATCAGTATGTTAGCATTTAGCGCAAAGCACCACTGTGCTTTGACTCTTGGTCTTGTTGACTTATAAATGATTGTTTTATTGCACACACACACACACACACACACACACACACACACACACACACACACACACACACATTTTATATGTTGCCATTATGCCATATAGGCTTAAATTAACCATCTGCTCCTATTAATCTAATCTAGCCATTCTCCTCTCCTCCTCCACCTCTCCTCTCCTGCTGCCTCCTCTCCTCCCTTGTTTCCTCTCCCTTTGTCTCATCTCATCTCCTATCCTCACCTCTGGAATTTCCTTTTTTCCTGTCCTTTCCACAGTTGAGCAACACAGTAGTTTTGAGGATTATGGCTGTGGCACTTGAACACAAATTGGTGAATAACACCAGACTGGAGGTGAACCAAGGCGGGTATTCCATCATCACAAGCTTTCATCTTGCAGTACAACTTAATGTGGCTGATCAGGCAGTGGAAATCCGCTATGACGTTACAGAGTTGCCACAATATGGTGAGCTCCAGCGGTTGCATTCAAGTGGCGACTGGAAATCAACAACTTCCTTCTCTCAGAAGCTTCTGGAAAAAGAACGGATTCGATACCTAAGCACTTACCATGGCCTTCAGAATCAGAGCAACATCACTGATCACTTCAAATGTAAAATCAGCATTGGTTCCCTGGCTACCGAGGAGGTTGTTTTCCTCATCATGGTACGCTGGATCCACTTCAAAGTCACACGCAGCAAGATGGAGGTCAGTGGTGTTCAGACTGCTGCTGTCACTCCCGAGGACCTGCATGTGATTTCTAAGGGTGTTAAACTCAATGAGAGCGACCTCTACTTCAGGCTCCTAACAGTCCCAAAGAAAGGACGGCTATTCCTCAACAACAAAGTTCTACAAAGGAACTCAACCTTCAGCCAAAAGAACATCACAGATGGCTTGGTGAAGTACGAGCTGCTCAACAGGCTGCACGATGACACAAGAGACACGTTCAGCTTTCAGGTGTTTTCAACAATTGCCAACTCAACAAGTTACAACTTCAGAATCAACTTAAAAGCTGAGTCGACCGCCATCACTGTTGTAAACAAAGGCCTTTCAATCCTGGAAGGAGGAAGTAAAGTCATCAACAAAGATACCCTGTTCACTCAAACAGAAAGTAACCGGGAGGTCCACTACAGCATTACGGTGAGCCCCAGGCATGGGCAGATAAGGAGAATCAACCTTTCCAACTCAACTTCCATTAACGACAACATTGTGACATTCACAAATCAGGATATCATTGAGGAGAGGATCATGTACGTTCACGATGACAGCGAGACCAAGCAGGATTCCTTCACTTTTGAAATTATGGTTTACAAGCCGCACAAACACACCAGCAAGAAGGAGGATAGAAACACAGCCGAACACACCTTTAACATCTCTGTGCAGCTCGTCAATGATCAGAGACCTGTCAGGGTAGTCGATAAAGTTTTCCATGTAGCCCGTGATGGGCAGAGATTGATGACGTTGAATGACCTTCGTTACCGGGACGATGACTCAGACTTTGAGGACAACTGGTTGGTGTACACGCGGAGGGGGATTCCCATGGGAGAGCTAGTGCTGGCCAGTGATACCAGTCACAAGCTGTACGAGTTCACACAGCAGGACCTTGAGCAGGTTTGCACTTATTTATGTGTGAAGATTCTTGGTCATCCAGGTGGTAGATTATTTAGAATGACAAGGTATATGCTGTTTAAGTCTTCAGATGATTCTGTGTCATGATGTCAACAATCCTCATGTGATCCTCAATGTCTGACTGATCCAAAAATAGGTTTAAAAGCCTTGCAACTTCCAAGTAGAACTGATGAAACCTCTTGGATGAGTGAACTAGTTGGCAGGAGTCCAATCACATCTAAAGGCACATGTTTACACAAATTGTTACCATTAACCCCCAGTTCCAAAGTTGGAAAGGTGTGGAGGGAGGGGGTTTCAGACATTGTTTGGAGAGCCAACAATCACTTTGAAACAGCAAACCCAGCTGTCTTTGACCTCTAGATACTCTGTTTTACTTAAAGAGTAATACTGGTGTTTCTTCAGTTTGTAAATGATTTTTTTATAAAGCCTGCTGATGCTTTTTCCTCTTCTACCATCTCCTCTTTTCTCTCCTCTCAGAAAAAGGTGTTGTTTGTCCACAGAGGAGTGAGTTTTGGACGTTTTGTGCTTTTCGTATCAGATGGGAAACATTATGTTTCAACACTGCTGGAGGTGATAATTATGTCTTCACATTTATTTATTTATATTTTAAAGAGAACATGCTATTGATCAACTTCACTGTAAAAGTGCCAGTGTTTAAAGAAAGTAAGGCATTTTTAGTGTGATAATAAGTAAGCCTAGTGATGTTCATGTACGTGTTCGCTGACTGCTGCTGTAAATAATTCTTTTTTCTGTCCCTGTTGTGCAACTGGCTGGTGCAGGTGATGGCCCAGGATCCTTACCTTCAGGCTGAGAACAACACAGGCCTCACAGTCCAGCGAGGTGGGATCACAACCTTGACCTCTGTTAACCTCAGTGTCTTCAGCAACCTTGACATTCGAGACCTACAGGAAGTGACATTTGAGGTCTTCCTTCCACCTAAACACGGTGTGCTCCGTTTTAACAATGGAGATCATGAGACTGTAACAGAAGCAGATGCAATTTCAATATTCACCCAGCAAGATTTGGTGGTAGGGCGCCTGGTGTATCACCACGACGGCAGCCAGGAGTTGTCAGATTGGTTCAATGTGACAGCAAGAGTAAGGGAGAAGAGCACAGAGAGGCGACTGGACAGAGGGAGGAGGGAGGTACATCTGGACATCGGAGTGCCGGTAAAAATCTACCTGGAGAGTCACCAGAGGCCACCAACGGTCATAAGTAACCATCCTGTGGTGGTGGCAGAGGGACAGAATGTCTCCATAAGCAGGGAGCACTTAGAGGTAAGCCAATAACCATAACATAGTATATGACTCATTTATTACTGTACCAGGAGGTCACTTTCCAGCCTGTATTTGTTTCTGAAGTTACTTATTTATGCCGTTGTTGTAGTTATACATGCAGTGTTGTTTAATAATGAGGCATGTATTAATAAATGTGACATATTTCCATATTATTTGCAAATATGTACTGAACAGGTGGTTCATGAGGACAGCCAGCCTTCAGAGATAGTTTTTACTATCCAAAGTCCTCCCACCCTGG
This sequence comes from Maccullochella peelii, assembly GCA_002120245.1. Lineage (NCBI taxonomy): Eukaryota > Metazoa > Chordata > Actinopteri > Centrarchiformes > Percichthyidae > Maccullochella > Maccullochella peelii. Next base: position 159,594 of record LKNJ01000350.1, on the reverse strand, counting down.
GCTTCCTTCAGAGGTTCCCCGCCAACGACAAGCACCAGAACAACAATGGAGAACAGCAGCACCTCTATCAAGTACAGCCAACTTTACAGCCAACATTTAACCCAGCCTTTGTTAGGTTTAAAGCTGACTTAGTGGAGCAGGAAGATGCTCCTTTGTCTCTCTGCAGTTTGGTGCTGGGCAGGTATTGTACAGAGGGTTTATCTGCTGATGCTGGAAAAAGAAAACCTATTTTCTTGATCAGCTTCTTACTATGAGCCATGGGGTCTTACACAAACAAACAAGATTTTCACAAGAGTTAGAACAGTGTTGACTATTTCACACGAGAGATTAAAAAAATAAAGAGTTGGCAGGTACGCCTGGGACCTCAGCCACATCTCACCCCCCTCTTTTTCATTCATAATTTCTGTCACTCTTTACTTTGACCCATCAAAATAAGAACAAAAAGATGCACACTGCTTTAAAGTGTCAAAGGATTCACACAGAAACAGCACTTGATGGGTTTGTCTGCTCCGTTCTCCATGCAGGGCATCAGAGAGCAGCCAACAAACTCCTTCACCCAGGAGGACCTCAACCAGCGACTGATCATCTACCATCAGCAGGCTGCAGGAAGCACCAACGACTCTGTTCTGTTGGAGGCAACCAACGGGGTCACAAAGGTCGGACCTATCAGGCTGGAGATTGATATCATCCCTATCTTGCTGCCTTTACAGGTACAGAATGTACTGTAATGTCTAGATGTTAGATGGCCTCCAAAAAGGGTCAGTTAGCCAACTTCTAAGTGACCCACCAACAAACCAGTCAATCAGTACTATCATCTGTTGGTTGATTCTGTAGGTGTCTGACTTGACCCTTGACGAGGGGTCGTCCCTGCCGCTGACCTCTGACATCATCAAGGTCGCCAATCATCACTTCTCAGGGATGAACTTCCTGTACCAGGTCATCATTCCACCGCGACAAGGACACTTGGAGCACAGCCGGATCCCGGGGATGCCCATCACTGCTTTCACTCACACTGAGGTTTGACTGAGCACACACACGCACACAGGGGACATTTCTTGAAATGGGTAATTAGGAAGATTTATGCAGTAAAGACTGTGTAGGTGTGATCCAATAAACGTTTGTTCATTAGCAAAGCACATTTCTCAGAGTGTGTCAGGTATATAGTAGGTCTTGAATATTAAAATAAAAACAACTTAATAAACCCCTTTCCTCTGGTGCATCTTCAGAAAAGGGATCCTTAAGATGTACTTAATACGTTCTTATCAGAGCGTCTTTTTTGAAAACACCTCTTAACACCATTAAGAGGCCTGGAAAAGAGATTTTGCAATCATTTTAGTCTTAATATGCTTTTGGGAAACAATACCCAGCCCTATCAAAAGACACTTTCCTCTGTTTTGTTGCTGTGTTCCAGCATTTTCAACATCAGACTTATTGGTCTTTTATGACAATGACTGCTTAATGGTTTTGAAATCACACACATATCTGACAAATTTTTCATTAAATTAAATGGGCAACACTCATCTCTGTGTGATGTTACTGTTATTATTTGATCAGGGCCTTGTTAGAATCAATCTCTAAATTAATCTTCTCCACCTCGCTTCTGTTTCCAGGTGGAACGTGAGTACATCTCCTATATCCATGATGGCAGCGACACACAGAGAGACAACTTTACCATTGTGGCAAATCAGACGGAAATCAGGAAGCACAGTCTGCCCTGCACAGTTCACATTGATGTCAAACCAGTCAATGATGAGATTCCTGTTGTTACAACCAACAAGGGTCTGAAGGTGGGGAGTGACAACATACAGCCGTGGGACACATTCATAATAAGAAAAGATGATGGTTATTTTCAGCCCAAATAAGGGAGTCTGATTGCATCACCTTTTCTGAGAAAAGAGAGGCTGAATAGGATTACTACATTTCTGATCAAAAAAGGACATATAGGGATGCTAAATGTGAAGCTACTGTACAGAAACAAAATTTCCCAAAATGTCAAACTATTCATTTAACAGCTAAAGATAATAGCCTTCCTGTCATCTTTCCTCTCGTTTCCTCAGGTGTGGGTGGGTTCAGTGACAGAAATCAGCATAAATGATCTTAGTGCAGAGGACTCGGACACTCTGACCGAGGGGCTGGAGTTCATTGTCACACCACCCAGCAACGGCCACCTGGCCCTGAAGAGCGCCCCCTCCAGACACATCCTGAACTTCACCCAGAATCACATACAAACTGGACAGCTAGTGTTTGTGCACAGTGGTGAGCCTATTTTGCTATTTGTTGTATCTTTTCCTAGATGTTTAGACTAACAGATGAGTCTGGAATCATTGAAGGAATAACTCCTCTGTCCTTGTGTAGGTGCTTTGTCGGGTGGCTTTCACTTCCAGGTGAACGACGGCGTGAACTTTGCCCCTCGCCAGATCTTCAGCACAACTGCCCACTCTCTGGTCCTCACCCTGCAGAGAAATCATCCAGTGGAGGTCTACCCAGGTGGTTTGACTTTCAGTTAGCTAGGAGAGGTTCTTAGGCAGGCATTTCTCTGCTCAAGTACAGTATGTACATGTGGTTTTTAAATCCAAACTGGTGAAGTTGGTGAAACCAGCCTTTTGATCTATCATTTCTCAACATGGGTATTTGGACCACTCCTCAGGGTCATGAGAAGATTTATTAGATAGGACAATGTTAGGAATAAAGGATGCTTGGTGATATCTATTAGGGTGAGGGGTTACGGCGTTGTAGGAGTGGGACCCAAACGCAGACATACTCGTAGGTAGAAGTGGTAAACAAGGTTTATTGATCTTAATATGGGTGGGAACAGGCAGACAGGTGCATGAAATCAGTTAAGTCCAAAAAACACAGGAACGAAAACTCCAAAAGCTCAAGGCACAGAAGTAGTCCAACAGGAATCAGTCCAGAACACAAAACATGGATTAATCAGGAGATCAGCAAACAAAAAGGCTTCTTACATGTAGTGTGTGCCGGCCAGTAACAGGAGATCCAGGAACGAAGTACATGAAACATTGAACTTGAAAAACATAACAAAAACATCCAACTCTCTTGGTACGAGGACAGCGACAAACCAACAGTGACAAAACAATGTCCGAGAGAGAGAAGGGACAGGCATAAATAGGGAAAGATTAACGAGGGAAATCAGAAACAGGTAAGTAATGGGAACGGGTGAACATAATCAAGGGCTGAGACAAGAGGACAAGAACACACAGGAAACATAGAACACAACTTTCCAAATAATACCTGAACCTTGACCAAAACATAACCCAGACCAAACAAAGATCATAGATCCTAACAGGACAAAATGTATTATCATCAAATGCATTTATTTTTTCCATGTTTTCCCCATTTTTTCGGATTAAAACTAAAAAATTTTTTTAGCCACATTCCTCCTGTGATTATTGATAAAATGAAATCTGAAAAGGAAAGCTTTTCCAAATATAGTGCAGTTATAGAACAATGGCACTGGTTGGCATCACTAGTCTAAGCATTCGCCTGCTGCATTATGTTTCTGCCTACACAAACACATACAGTACCTCTGTGCCCAGTCAGTGCCAGGCTGATAGTGCCACTTTACACTTTATTCAAGGGTTAAGTGGTTCTGACCTGTAAACATACACACATCAGTAGTTTCTGTGGTCAAGGTTACATCAATTAAGCTGTTATTCTGACAGTTAGCCAAGTATGGGACATTGTAGTTGCTTTTTTGATTTTATTTGATATCTTTAACAATTTATATGCCCTTATGCCCTACTGTGGCTGTACTGATAATACATTTAACCAGGATCATTCACTGCCTCCTCTGTGTTGCTGTGAGCTTTTCCTCTCTCTCACTGTGTCTTTGTTACCTTTAAAGGCTCTGTGACACCAATATCTGAGCAGGAGCTTCAGGCCGTAACCAACGATGTCACGGACATCAGAAGAAACCACTCTGTCCTGTTTGCAGTGACAGCTCCTCCTAAACTCGGTCGCCTGGTCCGACGTATGCCCGACAACTCTATCCAAAACATTTCCACGTTCACACAAAGCATGGTACGGACGTGTGTGTCTGTGTGGGTGTTGTTGTTGAAAGCTTTTGTTTGATTCCCAAATAAAATTCCCTTTCTCCCTCCTCATTTCTTCATCTCTGTCTCTCAGGTGAATGATGGAGTTATCTTGTATGATCAGAACAAGCCAGAGTCAGTGGGATGGTCAGCGGCAGACGCTTTCACTTTCACCGTGTCCTCTCCTCCTGCTTTCCTTCCTCCACACACCTTCACCATCTTAATCTCCTACCAAGCCAACAAACATCACGACAACCCTCAACACAAGCCCAGACTACTGAACAACACAGGTACTGTGCAACTGTGTGTGTGTGTGTGTGTGTGTGTGTTAAAATCTCTCTTGCTTATTTGATATTTATTTCATTTTTCCTCTCAGTACAGAATAAACAGAAGATAAATATTAACTAGTCAATAAATATTTCAGATGTTCTGCATTTCCATAAGTATTTAAACTCTTGAAAATAGGATCACAACTTGCATTTATGAGTAGCTCCAGCTACAGCAGGGCCAACTCTGGAAAGATAAAGCCAGGTTATATACTTTCACATAGATAAACACTTGTACCAGGAAGAATAAAAGTTCAAGAGGATTGAGAGGAGAGTTTGTATCTGTTATTCAGGTGCTGTGGTGGCCGAGGGAGGCAGGGTGATGATTGACAGGTCTAAACTCGACGCCTCCAATCTCCTTGGGAAAGTTCCAGAGCCCCACCGGAAACACCACCACATCCTGTACCGTGTGATTTCCCTGCCGCGCCACGGGACTCTGTCTATACGAGGACATAACCTCACCAGGTGCTTGACTCTGTTCTTGGCGTCTCAATAAATGAACTGAACACTAAAATCAAAATGAGTCATACCAAATCCAAGGCACAAATACAAAATTTCAACACAATAACACCTGCAGCACCAGCAGTGGAACCTGCATATCAAATGTTCTAATTATCATTGTCAGAAAAAGGATATATTGTTGAAAATTCACTGCTGACTTCACAGCAGATGCAGATGTGACAATTTATATTGTCTTAAACTAAAATGTGAAATAAATAATAAGAACAGCTTTTGTTTTATATCCATCTTTTTTCAGGAACCAACCTGATTTCTCCCAGGTCACCCTAAACAAGTTAGGCATCACATACATCCACGATGACTCAGAGACAACGAGCGACAGCTTCACTTTCCGGGCCTGGGTGGCTCCTTTGGATCTCTCCTCCTCTTCTTCCTCCTCTTCCTCCTCTTCCTTGTCTGCTTTTTCCTCCGACTCCTCGTCCTTCTCCTTTTCCCCTCGCTATTCAGCCTCATCGTCCTCCCTTTCGTCATTAGACGTGGTTTCTGATCGACGTGTCGAGGACAGCCTGGCGGTGACGGAGACGTTCAACATCACAGTGACACCGGTCAACGACCAGCCGCCACTCATCAAGAGCAGAGCCCCGAGTATGAAGGTCGTAGTCGGAGAGAGTGTCGTACTTGGACCAGACAATCTGCAGGTGGGCCACTGTTAGACTAAGAGAGCAGTACACCTGCTGAGGTCAGCGCTGCACAATTATAGTTCAGACATTTTTCAATATCATTGGAAATAAAAATTTTAATTTTACTCTGCGCAAAGTGCCAATATCACACCAGATTAAATGTATCTTAATCTTAATTATAGAAGCCAAAATCGTTATTATTTTCCAATGATCCACTGAACTATCTAACAGAATTATATGGGACAATTTTACAATTACGCATACCAGTAGCTTGCCTTTGCTTCTTAATGATGGTGTAAAGAGATTATAATATTAAACATCCACAGTATTCCTCCAATGCATAAAGCATCAAAAATCATCAAGTCACAGTAATAGCAGGGATTATGGATATAAAATCTATTTCTTCCACAAGCTTTTGTAAAAAAGAATTATAATATTCGGGATAACAGATGGGTTTTCTATGCACACCGTGACAGCTCTGACAATTTTACCTTCTGAGATCTGTTAAACCAGCATGTTTACTGATGAATGTTTACTTTGGGTGACCATTACTTTTAGAGTCTTATAAAATACACTCTTGTCAATCTACATGTCCAGGTTGAGGATCATGACACCCCTCCAGAAGAGCTGCACTACCTCGTAATCAGTAAGCCCAACAACGGCTACCTGACGCTGGGGGAAAGACCGGAGCCAGTGACCTCCTTCACCCAGTATGATGTCAACCACGCCCGGCTGCACTTTATACAGCAGGTGAAGGAGACTTTACTGCTCCAGTTCTTTTTTTTGTTCATTAGAGATGTTCATTTGAAGCCCCTATGTGTGTAATTTTTATGTGATCATAGAATTGTATACAAGCACCTGATTTTTGCTTGTAGAAAAATGTGCATGCATTGCTGTCTACCACAGTGTCTTCTGAAAATCAACTTGCAGAGATTTAAAACCTGCTTGAGATATGTAATTTATCAGCATGTCTTATTTTCTTCACTGTTGTTTGATAATGCAGATGAGGAAAGGGGCTGTTTTTAAAAATGTATGTTGACGTCTTTTAGCGTGCCATTTTCCTTCCATTTCCACTGTTTTTTTATCCTTCCTTCCTGTGTTGTCTCTGTCAGGGTGAGCCCTCAACAGGTGTTTTCTACTTCAACGTAACCGACGGTCATCATCGTCCACTCTACAAGCTGTTTAGTTTGGAGGTGATAAAGCCCTCTGTCTCCATGGTGAACAACACTGGCCTGTCATTGGTTCAAGGCAGGACCGCTGTGGTCCTGACAACCAACCAGCTTGCAGCTCAAACCAACAGTCGCAGCCGGGCCAACATCACCTACACGGTCACCACACACCCTCGCCACGGACGCATTGCTATTAACGACCAGGAAGTCACGACCTTCTGCCATGAGGACCTACAGTTTGGCCGTGTTGTCTATCACATGACTGATCTCAGCGAATCAGAGGACAGCTTCCAAGTCTCAGTGTCAGCGTCGTCCCCCAGTGTTGACTATGGAAATGTAACAGCGCAGACGGTGAAGGTAACTGTGCGGCCTCTGGTCTACCTGAGGGAGCCAGTAAGAGTTCCCAGTGGTATTGCTGTGAAACTGGGGAAAGCCATGATCGATGCCTCTGAGCTGGCGAGAATCAGCCGAGCCGACCCGGTCTTTGAGGTTCTGTCTTCACCAAAACATGGGAAACTAGTCAAGGTAAAGCTGTTCACTGTAAGCTTTGGATCATGTTTGACATGCCATACTGGTGTTTTTGCATAATAGCTCAACTCCAATTTGTGTAAACATTACATGTAGGAGACACTCACTTGTGATAGGATATCCATCACACTAAACATTTAGTTTTTTGTCAAACCAACTAACATTACCATCCCATGGTAATACTGTTGAGAGCATAGATACTGCATTTAGGTGCTTGTGGGAAACTCCAGCATCTCCAGCTGCTAAACAGCTTTGCATTGTACAGCTACAGTATGCTGCGAAAAAAAACCCTCTTTAAAACATTGCCAGCAGGTTCCACTCAAGTATTGCTTGTTGGAGCTTCTATTTAGATACAGTCCCTTCCTTTCAACTGCATTACCACATGACGACAATATGACATTGACAAAAGTCAAGCAAGTTTCAAGTCTCAAGTGTCTGTCATGAACTGCAGTGATTGTCTGGAAGGTATGAAAAAGCATCCATAAATATAAAAACCTATAAAATGCTTTGGAAAAAGGTCAGCAGTAATTTGTAGTAAATATGTTAAAACAAGCTAAACAATGTCTGATCTTTTAGTTTGGTTTTTATTTCTTGTGTGCCCTAGCTGTTTGACCTGCATTACTTTCAGTCGAACACACAACCGCTGAAGTCTATTTGCTCTGAAAAGGAACATGTTAGCAAAATGTGTCAGCTAGTAAAGTAACAGCGACTAAATTTACACTCTTTGAAGAGTAACTCAATACCAGACTGAAAATGTATGTTTCACTACTTTCTGAGGTTGAAAGTCTCAAGTGTGCTGTACCTCTGATAACACTCAGCATCACTAATAAGTGTGGAAGTGTCAGAAGTATGCTCTGTAACCACACCCAACTCTCAATGTGATGTCACGGTGTACCAACACACCCTGGAGTATACTTCTACATCACTGCTGCAAGGTGAAAAGCCACTGGAACCACTGGAGGTCAGCAAGAACAAGATTTTCAGCTGGTGTCAAGTTGCCCTTAAAATATTCTGTATGTCATTTAAAGTTATTGTGTTTGTTGATGTGTTGATGACAACTATACCCCATTCAGAACAGCATGCAAAGAAAAATTACAGAAACCTCAGTGACTCATGTCACTAATAGTCTAATCATCGGATATCAGTTCAGTCTCTCTTCTGCTGTGTCTGTCTGTGCATGTATGCAGATGACCTATGACCCTAACCAAGCATCAGAGGTCCTGAAGTCGTTTACGTTTCGAGATGTGGTGCAAGGCCGGGTCGCCATCGAGGAGACTCTCAGTGACGGCGACAACCAGCTCCATAATAACAAATCAGCACTCACAACTTCTCGAGGCCACGCCCCCGCCACACCTCTCAATGATTCATTCATCTTCCTGCTGAAGGCTGGAAATGTCCAACCAGCGAAGGGCGAGCTTCACTTCACCATCTTTCCCCACCACCAGATGCATCATGGTCCGAGCAGTTCAATTAAAGCAGACGGTGCAAGTCATGAACACACGACGACCCATCTGCCGACACATAATAGGACTACTACCGGAGGAAGAGGAGGTGGACGAGGGGGATCCACGACGCACAGCGAGGTCACTGTGGGTTTGCCCCCCCACATTTTGTCACATAAAAACAACAACAGGACGCAGCACAAGTTGAGGCCTCACAGCCGCGGGGGGAACCACACGCGCAGTGGGAGTCATGGAGGAAGATTGAGGAGTGGTGCAGAGGGGGCAGGAGGAGGTCACAGTCATGCCCCACAACCCCACACTCCTTCTGTGTCAGACAAACACGGCCCAGCGCACCCTCCTGACACCCACCCGGTTCACGTCGAGGTCCTCCCTCGCCCCGCCTCCGACCCTCTCCTCATTATCCTGCCGCTGCTGTCCTGTTTGCTCCTCATCATAATCCTCGTAGTTTTGATCCTGGTGTTCCGCCGCCGCAAGGAGAAACAGGCCCGGCTGCGGCTACTCCAGCAGCTCGCTGCAGTGGCGCTACCCCCTGACGAGGGCACTGAGGACAGCCCTTACCTGGGTCGGGCGGAGCGGAGTATGGCTATGCCCTCTGTGGTAGTCACCCCGCTGGGCCCTAGAAGCTGCCCTACCTCACCCAAGGTACCCATAAGTCCCAGAAGGAGGAGTCTGGCCCCTGGGATGACCTTCTGGGGCCCATTTGAACCTGATGGGGCAGGTGGTGATAGGAATATTAGATGTGGTAACAGTATTGAAAGACATAATGTACCTTGTGGTAATGCTGTACCAGCTGTCACTGCAGGATTCAAGACCTCTCTAAAATCTAGGTCCCCTACTCCGACTCTTAAAGACAACCAGTACTGGGTTTGATGGAAGTAATTCAAAGACAAACTGTGCCTTAGAGGGGTATTTTTGGAGTGAAGGGTATAAATGGCATGTGCGTACTCTCCAGGGGACATCTACGGTCATCTAAGGCACATCTGACCTGCTGTGAACTTTTTAAAAACAGGACAAAAATATGCACATTTGTTGAAGAAATTGTTCCCTTTTTTTGTACGAAATGTATGAATGCCATTATATTTAAGTAATTTCACTGAGCCAACTTGAACTGAACACATCTTTGTTGTAACAACAATGTACTGAAAAACTGTTATTTCATCTGTAAGACGTTACCCAGCTACCTAGGAGGTGTGAGGTACTATTCAATGTAAACAGAATCCATTATTACTGCTTAGGCAGCCGTTAGTCGTCCTTTCAAGGTATTTTCCAGTTTTAATGCAAGTATGCCATTTTTGTAACCAACAGTCTGACTAATTCCTCACAACACTGGTTTTCATTTCTATAGTTGTGATGAATAGTATTTTTTCAGAACTGTTGCTGAACAAGGAAGTGAAACATAGGCTGAGTGATGCATTTACTCTAAGAATTGTGAGTTAGTAGTATGAGTGGTATTTGATACCTCTCACATACAACATTGAAACTGTACAAAGTTGATGTGGTGTTACTTCTTCAAAACCATGTATGTCAGCTGGTAGATTATAATGTCTGTTTGTTCATGTCACTAAAGGTACCGTAAGCTTCCAAGTCCATGCACGCAAACTATTTTTCTAACATTCACCTCTCATGCACAGGCGTCATTCACTTTTCTGTTTCCTTTGTTTGGTTTTGTTACAGCTCAAGGCATTCAGCTGTCATGTAACTGTTTCTGATAGTCCACACAGTATTAACAAAGACATCGATAGCTTCCTCAGTTCTTGACTTTTTTTTGACATTTTTCACCCCTTTTATGCCAGCCTGTTTGCCATGCACTGTGAACGATTTATTTTTAATAAAAGATATTTCTTAAAGACTTCTGTGTTAAGCTCAAACACATCAGTGCGAACAGTCAGTGGAGTAAATACTAAGAAGGAAGATCAGAATTCTTCTTCTCTGAGTCTCTTAAGATCTTACTTTTGTGCAGTGTTTTTTTTTTTTTTAATGATCAACAGCAACAGACTATCCATCTGCTGACAGTGGGGATGCACATTTTAAAAGCAGAGTACTTGAACACATAAAAAACAAAGATTGACAAGTGTGGCAATTACATGAAGACCCCTTTAGGTTTTATGTAACTTGCAAAAGTAGGAATCAGCCAGTATAGCCATTCAATAATCAAAACGGAAAGAAAACGGCTTTCACAGCCTACAGGCAGATACATTTTTTGTTATTAAGTCAGTACTTGAAACATGTTTCCAGATGTGCATTGGCCCATATATCCACCACAGCACTTGCAGCATAAGTAAAGTATTCTGAATGAATTATTTTTGGTGCATCATCTAAGTACTTTCTCAACCTTGTCCTGTATATAAAGTCTGATTTTAATCAAATAATTAGTGTGTATGTAAATGTTTCAAATGACCCCATGACCAGCCTCACTAACAGGTCCTCCTGCTGTCATACTTTTAAAACTTAAAAGCTAATCTTTAGAATATCTTTATGAATCAAAAGTATTGGCTGATTCAGCATAACCAGTATAATTGTTTGAAATGATTACCACAAACCAGTGAAGAAGAAAATGAAAACAGGGAGAAGAGAAGAAAGAGTCTGGTCTAAATAATGAAGAGCCTGCGACCGCAGTAACCTGACCTGCAGTCTGTGAACTCTGGTGTCAGATATCAGGGACTGGACTGCTGCTGCCTCCACAGGAAAAACAAGTGACAACACGCTTCTCTTTGGAAAAACTTTGCACTGAAAACACACAGAATGCAGATTTTTATGAAAATATGATATTGCTTAAAAACAGTCAGTGTGATTTAAAGAAACATTTTGACATATAAATACATGTATTTATATGAAAATGTCAGATTAACAGTTAAAGTATGCACTGTATTTGAATTTTTACTTTTTATGCTTACTGTGCAATGCACTATTATTGGCAAAAACATCTGGATGAAATTAATTGATAAAAACGTAGTGAAAAGTGCCCTGAGATAACGCTGTTATGATATGGCGCTATATAAATAAAACTGAATTGAATTGAATTATAAATGTCAGTAGTTTGTGGTGGTGTCGTGTTCTGTTTAATAAGCGCATATCCACAGCAACAAATTAGTTTGTTTTCATATTCAGGGTATGGACTCTTCTCTGATTTTGCGACTCAACTCAAAAACAAAATATATTTGAATATCCTGAATATATGTAAAACAATAATATTCATCAAAACACTAACTAGAAGACAGAACGGGTCGAGTGAAACTATAAGTTATATTTAGGGACAACAGTCAACAACATACATATATGATTGAAATAAATTCTACTTTCATTTATTTACTGAAATGCTGTGCCCGTGTTACATTGAAAGTGTTACGAAACAGTTTCATCATAGCGAATTACGTGTTCCTGAAGAATGGTTGTTTTTCCTGTTATAAACCTTGGAAAGTAAAACGCCAGTAAAGGAATGTGACGTTATTTTGGTTTAATAAGAATGTTTTACAGCTAGGCCACACTGCCGACCTGAGCAACGCGTGACGCGTGTCTCACGTGGACTGTGCGGCTCTTCTAACCTGTTAACATGGGCGCCGAAATGAAAAGCAAGAGGTTCCACGATGCACACGCGCTGCTCAGGTCGGCGGTGTGGCCCTACCGTTAGAGTAGCATGTTAGCAAACCGAGAAGAGCAACCACCCTTAAAGACACTATATGTAGAATTTGATACTGCCCTCAAGTGGCAGTATCAAGAAAGACAGTGCCGCCGGGCCATCTCAGAGACACAGAGAAAAATGTGGTGAAAGAAACACACAAACTCAAATTTTCACCAAGATTGTCTTAACTTTTTTACAATTAAAAATATGCTATAATCACATAAAAAGTCAACACACAGTGGCTTTAAACTGGAAGATCTGGGTTCAATGCTTTAATGCCAGGAAGCATCCATCGTGTTGAAGTGTCTGTACTCTGAGCCTGACCTCCACAGATTGAGGCAAAGCTGAAAGGGTCATGTGGACTTTGGGTTTTAAATAACCCAAGGCCTGCAGTAACCCAAAGAAAAAGAGCTGTGGAGCTGCTTCTCAAAACAAGCAGAGAGTCAGTCAAAAAATAAAATTAGTCTGAGATCAATTATTGTTTTAGGTCAGGCAACACATAAACTAAAATGGAGAACACAGGACTTCAAATTATAATATGGTAAAGATGTGAAAGCATCTGAGTTGTGAGAGATGTTAGACATCAGAAGTAGGTCAAATTTCAAGCTGTAATGAAACTAAACTGATTCAATGGAGTAGATTACGCCTACTTTGCCTCTTTCCATAATCACAAACAATCACTTGCATGCTGTCATGTCCCATCAAAACAATACTGAACAGGTCATTCAAGTAAAAACAGACACATATAGAGATAATAAAAATCATTAAGTCCAGTCCTTCAATCATTAAAACATCCAGTTTAAGTGATTTGGGGAGTTTCAACTCTACGTTTCTGTTGAGTTACCGTCTTCCCGGGTGGAGGGTTTCCATGAAGTGACGAGGCAGTGGAGGCATGGAGAGATCACATGACCCTGAAACCGGGAATCGAGAGGCAGCCCCGTCATATTGAGAGCAGCTGTTTTTAATATCTGTCGCAGTCCTGCTGAGTTGCAAGATGTGCCTGGAGTGTCAGCAAAATCCCTGTCTCTGGTACATTCATCAGAGCCGTCCAGATAAATCCAAGAAGTCATTCCACAGTCCAGTGGCCTATGTTTTTTTTTTTTTTAAAAAGAGTGGTATATTTCTTCCATCCATCACATCAAAACGTTTTTCTCTCTTAAAGGAAGATAAGATGTTCTTCATTACTGGAGGACGAACCCATCAATCATCCCTGTCTGCCCCCCTTGTCAAGCTTCCCCCAGTTTCCTCAAGGCTTTTATAGTCCAACTTCTGCGTTTTCTCCTTTTCTACTCGTCATCATCATACCTCTGAAGCGTGTCCTCCAGCTTGGCGGTGATCTTCTGAAAGAATCCGATCTGCTGACGGAGGTGGTGCTGCATCTGCGAGCGGAAGTCCCGTACACGTGTGCGGTGGAAGTGCTGGATCTCTGCCAGAGTGGCGCAGGAAATTATGTTGCAGCGGTCGTGGAGCTCACCTTCCTGCTTTGGACAGTCTTTCACCTTGGTCAGTGCACCTGGAAAAAGAAGTGGGAGGGAGAGAGGGAAAGAGACGGAGAAGACTGAGAAAGTGTGGCAGGTACAGAGTCGAACTAAAACTAGAAATTCCAGGATTGGCTCCAGTAAGAAACCCTATTCCAAAATCACAGAAAACTACAACTACAAATGCAGCCTTGAACCATAATCATGTTTAACAGTATTATACAGTCCACTCCATTTGTCTGCACAAGGATGGTAAAATAAAAATAAATTATGTTTTTTTTATGTTATATTTCTGTTTTTAGCAGGCTTATGGCATTGTTTTCTTGTCTTTTCTTCAGTGCATTCGCTTTCTTGCTGAGAGTTTGATGAGAATTTTGATACCACTCTCATGTCTGTCCTTTAATTAAGAGGCTTAACCAGGGGACAGTTAGCTTAATTCAGCACGAAAAAATCCTCAACTTGTTTTATTTACATTTAGGTTCAATTTAAAAAGACTGCATGGGAGAAAATTCTCCAAGCTGACCATGACATTTCTTTCATACTGCAGAAATTAGCTGGTTATTGCATGCTTTTTCCAAGTTTCCATGAAGTCACCCAACGCCCCGTAGTGACTCAGTGTGACTAAACTTTCGGGGCGGGGTAGTACAGTTTGGACAGACATGACCCATGAAAAAAAATGGATGAAGAGGAACTCAGTGTAAGTCTCTAACATGGCAGCATGTGTGCACCACTCTCCTCCTTCCTGACCTCGTTGACTTAGTCTCTCATTCTAGATCTCTCTCTATCTCCCACAATGAAAACACACACACCACCTGAAATTAACTTGGACTTTGCTCTCCTCACTGCCAAGGCGATTATGAAGCTGTAATCTGAACTCTTGTACTGTTGGCTGGTGGGAAGCTCTGTAACTATCTGCACCCCCTCTCACATATGTACACACCCCTCCCCTCTTCTTCTTCCTCCTCCTTCTCTTCAACTCGCTGTATCACCAGGAAGAAGGAGGAAAAGGGAGGGAGATGAAAAGAGGAGGAGGGGAAACTAATCCTGAGACCGCTCCATTTTGCATTCCTGCAGTCCCAGGGAAACACAGGACAAGAGGCCCAGGAATCTCTGCTCATTCAAATCAGATGTAGCCTTTGGACCTCACAGACAGAACCAGCAAAGTCTGACTATACTGTATGGGGGACAATTAGGTCAACAAAGAGTCCAGCAGCTGTTTTGCTAGCTAATCTGTGCTGCAATGGAGAGAGGGATGAAAGTTGGTGTCTTTGAAAATGTAAAAACCCCTGCAGTCAGGTTTTCTTTCTGTGCCAAATCCAATGATTTATTTAGTTAGAAAAAGAACGCTTCAAGAAAAGCAGATTTCTCATATCTCTGCACTGATGCAAACATCATCTTTCTCTCAATGAGGGTCCTTCACCAAATTGAGTGTTTATGGAAACTGTGACTAAACCAGCCATTTTTTGTTAAAGGTAGTTATTTCACAACTATGACAGCACTGCAGACTTTGCATTGTAGGGGATGTGTTCATAGGTGTTACTCAGCAGACGAAACAAAGCTTCCTATGACAGCGGTGGTGAATTACTCAGAGTCTGTGCTTTTATCTCTGATCTATCACATGCTGGGTACATTATAGGAATTTTAAGTCAGTGATAATTCATAAACTTGTTTGTCAGTTAGTTTGCAGCTAAACAACCATGCAAGTTACAACAGGTTTTTGGTCTTTTTGCTTAGTTAATCTATTAAGTAGCAGGACATTTTGACAGATTTCAATGAAATTTGGTGGAAAGTTAGGCCATATCCCAAAGAATGAATTGCCCAAATGACTATTAACACAATGATTAGAATTAAATAAATTTTCTTTAGTTGGCATACAGTCTGTATTTTTTAAATAAATAAAGAAAGACTGAGGTTTCTCTTCCTACCATGAATCTCATTTGTTCTCTCACAATGTATTTCTAGTTATGGTTTCCAGAAGTGAAAACCGTGAGAGTGCTTGGTGTGACATCCTATGAAAGCAGAAATGATGACATCATATCCTGTGACGTTACTTTGAATTCCTATGAATTCCTTTGAGATCTGATGAGTTAGCTTAATAAAGGTTTGGGCAAAGTTTTCATCATGTTTCAGTTATTACAAGTTTCCCCTGCCTGGTTTGAGTCATTATGATCAATTACTTTTTGTACGTTGTCCCATTTCATACAAATAAGCACAAAATTCCCATGAGATCATGCTGCACAGAGACACATATTCATTTGACATATTATGTACGTAAAGTAATCAATTCAAACTTAAGCTTATTAGTCAAAATGTAAATAGTAGGAACAGTATCTTCCAGCACAGCAGAAGTGAAGGAAATGTGCAAAGTTATTAGAAGTAAGAGGCTCTTTCAGGGACATAAAACAATGTGTTATTTGTCAATCAGAAAGTAGGTGAAGTCCTGTCAATCTCAGGGACTATTGGGATTCAGACTGTGTTTCCATAGTCCAGAGCTGTGATTGTATCTAGAGAACAGAGCTCAGCGGACTATAGAAAGAATGCCTCTAGGTTTGGCAAACGTCAGGACTTTGCGTGCCAGGAGCAACTCCCTCCTCCCAACCTGCGGAGAACTAACAAGCTAACTCTTCTGCAAGGCCTTTGTACATTTCTCTGTGTGAGTGTGTGTGTGTGTGTGTGTGTGTGTGTTTCTGTGTTTGTGTTTTCCAGTGAGCGAGTACAGGCTCTCACAGTCCATTGTAACACTAGAGTGTTACAATGGACTGGCTGGCCATGGGTTTCAGTTTTCAACCCAGACTGACACTGCGATTCAGCAAATGAAAACAGATGTTGAAACAGCCTCTGAGTCTCTGTGTATGATTTTATATTGACATTATTAATATACAAGGAGGCTGCAGGCTGGATGGCATTTTGGAAACATCATGAATTCTTTTTTAATGCAAGTGAAAATAAATAAATCTGAGTCTTTTGTTTCAGGAGAGATTATACAGCCTGCAGGATGGAAACTCAGAGCAAAAGGCCCGGTGCTATTATGACTCCTCCCTGAATGCAACCCTCCACCCTGCAGAGGCATCCACGAGCAACAGTCCTGACCACTCACTCAAAGCTAACCCTTGACCTCCCTGTGAAGAGAAGCAGGTGAAGTCCTGCATCTGTTTCATTTCTTGCAAGCATGTTGGAGGTTTAATGCATTTCACATACTTCTGTCATTGCTCACCACAGCACTGCACAATCTCTTTTTTTTCCATCCCACATCAATGAGTGGAAACGTGTTAAATAGTTCAGACTCTGATTAAGATTAAAAAAAAAAAAAAGGTAAAGGCTTTCAATAGAGAGTGTGCATGTAAATGAGCTAACTGTGTTTACATTTATACTATTTGGCAAACAATGTGGTTCTAATTTCAGAGCACACACACACACTTTCCCACCTTTCTGCACATGGATGATGTCAGGGAAATTGGCCAAGTGTCCTCGGTAGAGGTCCAGCAGGTCAGAAATTGGATCCAGGTCCTGGCGCGGCTGCTCGGCGAAATACTCCCCTATCGCCTCGTAGGCCTCGCCAGTGTCGGCAATGGCTCTGTTCAGGCCTGCTGAGTATGCCTGCTGGTCCAGCTCAAACGCCTGCGCCAGGAGTTTGAAGGACTGTCCCACTTTCTGGTACTCCTTCTTGAATCCCGCTATCTGTTTGCGAGCGAACTCATTGATGGTGGTGTTCACGACCACGCTGTTCTCGTCCATCCTCTTGGTGAAGGTCTTGAAGCCTTCGATCTTGCTCTCCACTTCCTGGAGGTCCAGTGGGACAGCAGGCGTGCTACAGGAAAGAATGAAAAAGATGGTCATTTTAGAACTTGAGGCTTACCTAAACCTTGAGACCTAAAGTCCTTTAATTCAAGCATTACATCATCTTTATTACACACACACACACACACACACACACACACACACACACGTGAGAGCATATTATTCCTCTGTTCTACTTATCTCATCCTCACAATCAGGCACTCCCTATGATGAAAGCTTTCAGTTACAGTACATTAAAACAGGAAAAACTGCTAAAGGGCAAATATACTCCACTGTTACTTTATACAGTTGGGTAAAGTTATAAAGTGGGTGCACAAAATACCTGGAACACAATACTATGATAAAACCCAACACCACAAACTTGATTTATACCTCTTTGACACACTATGAACAAAAATATAACATTCAAAGCTTCACAGAGTAGTTTTATGTATTACAATGCTAAGTGTTCCTCGTATTTTGTCCACCCCCGAACATCAGTCATTTGCAAAGTTTGTAACCTTGTGTGAAGTGCTGTCATTTATGGTTTTGGTGTACCTTCTTTTCCCTCAAAAGCACAACTTGCCACATCTTGTACTTCTACTTCAGCTAGTGATTGCCTACATTTCCCAGAAGGCCTTTTCCAATCTGCTGAGAATAGGCAGGAACCTGATACGTTCAGTGTAATAGTGATGACGATAGAGCAACAAGAGTGATAGTTTTTCGTGTTAAGAAGGTGAGGACCATGGCCCTTATTGAAAACCCGATCTGTGTTGTAGCAGCATTGCATTCTGGTCTATTTCCTGCTCTTATTGATGTAGAATGATGCTGGCCTCTTCGTCTCCTCCTAAAACGACTGTTGAATGCTGTTGGAAAATGGTGAATCTCGAAAGAATCGCTTGTTTTTGGACAACAAGTGCCTGACATCAAGCCTGGTGTTTTAGATCAATGAAAGATTCATGAAACTCCATTGGAGCTGCTGGACATATCAGTAATCTGCATTACACAAATGTGCAAGTCATGTAGAAAAAAAACTGCTGTATTCATCCATTAAATTCTAATCCAGGATTCGAACTCACAACCTCTACAGTACATAACCCAGCCTCCTACCTGATTGTGAGGAAGAAGTTGGCCCCGACCAGATCGTCCCTCTCTGCCTTCCTCTTTCCCTGTTTCCAGGCCTTCTCATCCGCCCCGCACGTCAGGAAATGCTGGAAAACGTCACAGCGTGCCAACACTGGGTGGCTGGTCATGTGGTTCATCCACCAGATCAGTCCCTTCCTCCGCTTGGAGATGAAGTCCTCCTCGAAGCGGCCGGTGGCCTGCTTCTCTGGCAGGTGGGGCACCGAGATGACGGGGAAACGCTCCACAAGCCGGGCGTACAGCCAGTCGAAGTGTTTATACCTGCAGGGATGATGGAAGGGGAGACAGGTGGGAGGATTTATGGGGACATTTTGAGTGGATGAGAAGGGAGGGAGAAGGTTTGGTGAATGAGAAAAGAAGGGAGATTAGGAAGTGAGCTAAATGGCAGGAAAATGTAGTAAGAAGTAGTGAAAATGAAGGAGGGCTGCAGAGAGGGCAAGTGTTAAGAACCTTTTCCCAGCAGGACGAAGTGGAAACTGAAATGTAAGGGAGTACGTGTTGGTTTGACATGACAATGACAGGGAAACAATGCAGAAGGTGCAGAGGGAATCTCAGAAAGGAAAAGCGGAGATTCCTGAGGACTCCAGAGGGCAAAGAGGCCACAGTCAGCTCTGTTTTTGCCATTTTGTGGGAACAACTGTGGCCACAGGAAAAGCCACAGAAACATTTATTTTAAGTGTATGGGGGCTGGGGGGATCCGGTGAAGAATTAAGCCCAGAGAGAGAAGAGAAGGAGGAAGAGAAGGAGGGAGACGGCCTGTACCTTCGGTTGACTTGTACGTTGGTGTGCGTCGGGGTCAGGCCGTAGGACATGTAGCTCTTCATGCCTTTGAACTTGGTCTGCTTGGTGGGGTCGTCAATGGTGCACATGAATGGATACGGGTCCTCCTGCCACTCTGGCCCATGCTTCCCCATCACCACGCAGATCTTGTCCCCGTCCCTCACAAAAGCAGAGGCCTCCCCTAGCAGGAAGGCCTCCCCTCCGGACTTGACGAAGGTGGAGAACCTGTTGAGGTTCCTCCCCACCGTTGCTGAGCTCTTGGCCTGCTGCTGATGCTGCTGGGTGCTCTCACGCCGCCCCGGCAAGGAGGACGTCACCGGGTACAAGGGGGGCATGCTGCCCAGACCCTGAGGTGCATTGGTTGCAGGAGAGCTGTCATCCCAGTCGTCGTCCCAGTCGTCATCACTGCCCTGGCTGGTGTGGAAGCTGCCCCCGCCACTGCCACCACTACCGGCCCCGAGTCCTCTCTGAGACTGGGTGTCCGAGGATGTGTAGGGGGTGTGGGTGGGTGTCAGGGCTTGGGTTTTGGGCGAGGAGATGCCATTGTTGTTGGTGTTGGAGGTGATGTGGTCCCTGGTGATTTCCACGTAGGAGGCTGGGAAGAGGCCAACCTCCCCCCTGCTGTTCTCCCCCTCCAGCCAGCCCTCCAGCTCCTCCTCGTTGAACAGAGTCACCAGCTCATTCTCTGTTATGGAGATCTCCCCTGGGTTTTCAGAGTGGAAGTCGTACAACACTCTGGCCTTTAACGCCATACTTTTATCACCAATACTGCTTGTGTCCTTTTCTGTTTCTGTGTCCTGTCTTTGCTGCCTCAAGAACTTGCTTTTGTTCCCGGATTAAACCTTTAAGATCTCTCTGAAACTTTAATGAGATTTAGGCAACAGCAGCAACAACTGGGCTATTCCCCCCCCCACACTTCTGTCACAATCAAACAGGCTTGTATCCGAGATCCGTGCATAAAAGAACAAGAACAGAAACACACACGCTTGTATCCGACACCCACCTCCTCTCTCTGCTCCTGTCTGCGGGTTCAAATAACATTTGTTTCCATGCACGACTTAATCCAGATCGGAAAACGCAGAGGAAACCAGTCTTTACGGGATGTTTTCTCTCCGAGGAAAGATGCCGGTTAGAGTTTAAAGTTAACGAACTTGCGACGGCTGTGTTGCTGCTTTATTCCTCCAGATAAGAGCCGGGGGAAAGTCCTTATTTTCCTCCTCCTCTCCCCGAGATGCTTGTAAGTTAAAGGCAGTCTTAACACGCAGTAGACTGGCTGACTAACGGAGGGTGGAGCCAGGGGCAAGTTCAGTCAAGTCACCTCATCATACATGGAAAAAAAAACACCTCATAACCTATTTTTAAAAGCTTAATCTTAACGGCATCATATAAATGTGCCA
Source organism: Maccullochella peelii (assembly GCA_002120245.1). Lineage (NCBI taxonomy): Eukaryota > Metazoa > Chordata > Actinopteri > Centrarchiformes > Percichthyidae > Maccullochella > Maccullochella peelii. The sequence goes on along the minus strand of LKNJ01000350.1, from coordinate 138,726 downwards.
TCCTGTTCTGTAGTCTGCACGTCATTGACTCTGCTTTGAATATGCCTCAAAATCAATATCGTTATTAATCATATCCCAATCATATTATTAATAATTTAAATATTACGAAAAGTTAAAATTTGAAAATATTATGAAAGTTAATGTTTGTACTGTTTGTGTTTTAAATCACCATCCAGTTTAGAGTGTGTTTTGCTTTTTGTCACCTGGAGGTTTGACCTTGTGTACAGAATGATGTGTATGTGCAGAGTTTGACACTAGAAGGCTGTTTTCACATTCATGCTGCTGCTTTAAGTAAGTTTCTCTGTGGTCACCTTGAATCTGAGTTAAATACGTGTACATATAGGAGCATGATTTTATGATGTTTTTCCTCAAAAGAAGTTCAATAAACTAATTATACAATCTGCTCCTTCCTCTTCATTGAAAAACACAGATTCTATGAATATGCAAACGTTCATTTCAGTAGCTGGATCCAAGATGAAAACTTCATTCTCAGTGTATGTCAAGTTTCCACATATTTGGCTTCCAAACTAGTTCTTCTGTCACAAAATCTTGCTCATATGAACATGTCTTAAACTCTTAAACTTTAAGGTAAGAACAGAGAAACTTTCCATCTTAAGCAGATACGACAGCCTTAAAGCCTATTTTTGAGTGGACTTATTATTAAACTACATATTTGCCCAAATTCAAATCTCCTCAAAACTTGCCCAAAGAATGACAGAAAAGATCCTAATGCTGGAAAGAACTACAAAAATTACTATATTTGCAATTTCTGCTATTTTTGAGGCATATGGTATTCAATTTAAAATTCATTTAGTTACTCTTTTGTCATTGAATATATAATATAATATAATATATTATCGCCGGGTGCATTGATCCACCCCGGCCACTAGAGGTCCGTGTTACATCACACAGTGAGAGGAGACTGCAGTTCCTCCTCCTGTCCAGCTGCCGGCAGTAAAGCGACTGGATTCTGGCGATGTTAAACCTTCCAGACAAAGAATGCGATAATTACACAAATGCTGATATGATATTCATGATATTTAATCAAACATCATTTGCGTCACAACAAGAGTCGCCTCTGTTTGAATCAACCGACGCGTGCGGAATAAGTGAGGACGATGTGATGACGTGAAGCCTGCCTGGACTGACAGCTGGGGTGTTTTAATTTCTAATAAAAAAGGGTAAATATGAGACATGCTGACGGGCTGTAGGAGCTTTGTTCTTGTACGTGCTGAACTGTGCTTTGCCTTCAGACAGATATGGTAGACATGTAGGCAGTCTGATGATCGACAACATGTCTGTTTGTCCCCGATGATGGTTTGAGTGTAGTTTTAAGTGAGAGTTGCATGCTCGACCCACTCATCCAGTTGCGCGCGCGCACGCGCGTGTGTGTGAGTGTGAGAGAGAGAGAGTGTGTGTGGGTAATATATATTTAATATGATTTCAATATGAAATTTAAGGCCTGCCCATTCTGTTCTCCGTATACACATGTACACATTGGCCTATTGTATAGAGCTAACCCATAATGGCTTGTAATGTTGTGATGTTAATCACTGTACAGTTTTTTATAAATGCGAACATTTGACCTCTTTTAATCACCTTGACTTTCATATACACTAGCTATTCTAAATTAAATTAAATGTTTAAACTGCAAGTAGTAATATAATATTTAATAATGCTTTCAGATAGGAATTACAGAAAGGAAACTTATGCAGACTTCCAACCAATAGCCCAAGCCCAACACATAGCCTACAGTATATTTCCATAAATAATTATGGAAAGTTTATTAAGGATCAGCTGGAGGATGGTTAGAAGCCACAAACTAGATGGGTACTCCTTTCAATTTTGGTAGTGCTGGGAAGAAAAGATGGTGGTGGACCAACTGGAGAAAAATGTAAAAAGTTGAGTCAGTTGACTGACAAATCTCCTTCATGAACATGTACTGGAGAACTGGCTGCACAAATAGCTAAAGTCAACTGGGCAAACATATAAATAATTTTTTGTAGGCATCAAAACAGTAAACCTTGATGAAGTGATTTAAGTTTTGGCAGCCTTAACAATTGCTATACACTAAACCACCAATGTTTGCAGGCTGTAGACACCTTCTCCTCTCTGTCTTGTCCAGATTTCTATCATGTCCGACCCGGTTCAGACCACCTCTGACAGTCTGTGTAAACTCGTCCGCTGGGCTCACAGCCACGGCACCATCTGCAACCTCATCCCCAGCCTGCAGCACCTCACCTGTGGTTCCTATGGTAATGTGCTGACACCGGAACCCGGTCCCCATGGCAGCAGCGTCCCTGTCGCCGTGTGGGGTTGTGGCGCTGGACACGCCTACCACTGGCCCCTCAGTGACCATAGCAATGGCTGCGGAGGCTCAGCGAATACCAGCCAGAGCCAGGAGAGGTTTGTTGGAGGGCGTCTGTCCAATAAGGTAGAGATTTTAGGTATTTTGTCTCTATAATCTTGAATTTAACAGTTCCTTAATTTGAGATGTTCAGCTTAACCTTAATAGTTTGGCAATACATCAACCTTATAGACTAGCAGAGACTGGTGTTCCTGACAAGTTAGCAAGGGCTTTGGGTTCTCCCACTGTAAAATTAGCAGGTGCTTCAGTGCTCTTGTAAAAATATTTCAAGCCTTTAATGCTCAGTCTTTAAGGCGGCACGGTGGTGCAGTAGTTAGCACTGTCGCCTCACAGAAAGAGGGCTCTCAGTTCGACCCCACCAGTCGGCTGGGGCCCTTCTGTGTGAGTCTGCATGTTCTCCCCGTGTCCGCATGCGTTCTCTCCGGGTACTCCGGCTTCCTCCCACCATCCAAAAACATACAGGTTAGGTTAATTGATGATTCTAAATTGCCCGTAGGTGTGACTGTGAATGTTTGTTTGTCTGTCTCTGTGTGTCAGCTCTGTGATTGACTGGCCACCAGCGTATACCCCACCTCTCGCCCAATGTCAGCTGGGATAGGCTCCACCCCCCCCG
>LKNJ01000350.1:114074-135700 GCA_002120245.1 Maccullochella peelii | reverse complement strand
CCCGTGACCCTCTGAGGATAAGCGGTATAGATAATAGAAGGAATGCTCAGCCTTTATTCCTGCAGACCTTTTCTCACTCATCCCACAATTCATGGAGTGTTAAAAACAGGGATGACCTGTAAAAAACGTTTCTCAGATTGAACCCTTCCTACACCTAATTGAATGAATGCATTGCTTCCTGAACTGTCATAAGCTTTATCCAACACCTTTTGAGGGTGAGAGTCCTCGAGGGAAGCAGCCTGGTTTATAGAGGATTCAAGATAGTGTCATCTTGCTCATACCCTTGCATCCAATTTATACTGGATTTCTGGATTCTGAAAACTAAAAGATACACCAGTTGTATCACCCAAAGTTGAAGAAAATACAGTAGGTCACATATCTTGGCTGCATATTGAGGACCCCTTGGAATGTGATGGTCAAACCCATTATGGTGTATTAAGCCTTGAAGGAGGCAGTGATCGGTCTTTGCTTCCAATTTCTTCTGATTGTCAAACTCCTCCTCTGTTGTCGACCAGAAATCTAATTCCTGAATAAATATGAGTTGAAAAATTGGCCATTCAGTTGCAGAAACATGTTTAATTTTATTTTGATAAAAGTTGTTTTTGAGGTGCTGGAGTTGCTGTCTACCAAAGTGTCTTTTGTTTCTCCACCAGTAGGAGTCCCAGTTTGTGAAATCCTAGACATGCAGGCTTTAAAGGGGTGTTGTTCTAATAATTTAGTATCGCACTTCCACAAAGCTGGGGGGCTTGCAAGAGACACATTTTAAAAAAGATTGCTTAAAATCAATGTAGCAGAGGCCAAGAGATCCCGACTTTATTCTATAGTATAGTACAGGTGCTGGATCCTACATTTCCCATAATGCAACTCAATTGCATCTTTTGTTAGACTCCCCCTGCCTAATAAATGCCCACATCTGCTGAACTCCATGCCCCAGTCTGTGACTTTAATTTCTCATCTATTCTCTCTTTCTTACCTTCCAGGTGACAGTGAGGGCGTCATGTGACCTCTCCTGCAGCGAAGCAGCATCAGAGGGGGAGGAGTTCAGCAGCCGGCTGTTTGTCATTGCTGGATGTGATTCGTCGGCTACAGATGATGATGGCGACTACGAGCCCTGCCCATCTAGGAAAAGAGGCGGGGCTCTAGGAGGAGCAGTTGCCGGGAAGAAGGTCAAGCAGGAAGCAACCTCAGCAGAGGATTTTGACACAGGTGCTAACATAGCTAGCACGGGGCTAGCAGTGACAGACGCTGTTTCGCAGGCTTGTCAGGCACCGGACACACACTCTCAAATCACACACACACTGTTGCCCAACAAGCCCCTCCCACCCTGCCCTCAGCCCCAGCATGGACAGGATCTAGGGTGTGAGGGATTAGTGGACCCAGAAATGGAGCTGCTGGGAGGAGGCAGCTGCATGACAGGGACCACGGAGCAGGCGGAGAGATGCAGCTCCGCCACAGAGACTACAGAGAAGACTACAGGTACTGCTTAGTGAGGCATGGAAAAACATGCAGAGACAGTGCCTGCACATTTTGATTGGATATTTTTTTGTGTGTCAGCGGGAATAAAGGTTGATTTTCCAGCTAGTGAAAAAAAAGATTAGATTATCATTACTAAAACACTAGATTATTTTATGATACAGAATAATACAGCACAGTTTCTTACCCAGTGTATGTGTGTGTTTGTATCTAACTGTCTGGCTTCCTGTTTGTGTGTTTCTGTGTGTATGTGTGTGTAAATCTTTAGGAGGGCAGAATGAGCTGGAGAAGATGCGAGTGTTACTTTGTGCAGAACGCAGCCGCAACCAGCAGATGATGGAGCTCATCTCCAGCCTGAAGCAGGACAAAGAGCTGCTGCAGCATGAACTCACTAAAAAAGCTGAACTCATCTGTGACTTCCTGCAGGACAAACTGCGACCAGGTAGAGTTTGCTATTAAAATGCTATTAAAATGCTATTAAAATGGGGCATGCAGTTTGTGGAGCCATTAACATGATAGCAGGTTAGCAGTTTAATAAAAAATAAAACAATAACAAAAAACAATAATGAAATAAATGATACAGTACTAATAAAAGAAGTAAAATAAATCTGTATGGTAATCAGAAGACAGTAAATTAGTACTCTAAACGTCTAAACTTATGGAAGTGAAAAAAGGAAAATGAAAATGAAAACAAAATTAAAACACCATTTAAAAAAATAAAATAAAATTCTTCCATGTACTAAAAAAAAAAAAAGTTTCTCTTGCTGCAATGTATACCTTTTTAATGATATCTTACAATGTTAACCAAATTCAGTCACCATTTTATCATTTCTAATTCTAGAGAAGAGGTGGTCTCGCTGCTCTAATCAGATGGAACCGGGAAGTTCACACATGACCTCTCCTGACGATGTGGCGGGGTTTGATTCGCCGACGCTGTTTGACCCATTTGAGGAAATGGAGCTTCACCCTCTGGAGCTCCACCGCACCCTGAAGAGCAAGAGGAGCCGGGATGGAGAAAACACCAGAGTCAGGAGTGAGGACATGACACAAGAAGGAAGATTAACTATAACGACTGTGGTCATAAGCGCCCATAGAGTAGAATGTAGAGTTATGACTAAATATTGCATTCATTAGCTTTATGTATGTGCTGATGTGTCTCTCTCATTGTCCCTGTACATCTCCTCTCCAGTGAAAAACGTGGTGGGTGTGATAGCGCGCTACATGGCAGCCCTCCAGGAGTTTCGCCGCAGTGTTTCCATGAAGGTGGCCTTTGACCGGGTCGGCGTGGACCGCAACACGATCTCCCGTACAGCGGCCATAGCTGAGCTCAGCCTGGCTGCTCCCGAGGTGTTTCACGCACTGGCACCGTGGGATGAGAAGGAGGAGACCCTGGCACATTACTCCCACCGCTGCCGACAGGCGATGGATGACAACATTAAGGCCAAAATCAAAATGATGAAGGCAAAAGGGGAACTGCTGCCCATTGTGTCAAAGTGACAAACTGTTACAGATAGTTTGCTGACTGACTCCTTCTGACTGAATCAGAGGCCTACAATGCACACTACTCGTACATACAAAAAGAAAATCCAACACAAACGTCAAAGAAAAAGGCCACCCTTGGATTCGCTTCTTCTACTGTTTGATACTATACCATCTGAGTCTGTGGTGCTCAACTTATTCCAGGTATTATATTTCCAGGTTGTTGTTATTTTCTTCTGTTGTACCAACTTTTTAAAAATCTCATGTACTTCTGATCATCATGTGACTGCATTACATTCTGGCCACATTTCTGCTACTGTGGGTATAGAAATAAGTCTTTCTGCCTCCTGCCTAGTGGATATGTCCTTGTATAGTTGTGAAACATCGGTGCAACATTGTGACTCTGGAAAGAATAAGTTCTTGTTCTTAGATCCTCTTGCTCTGTCATCAGAACCATTTACGATTATTTTATTTATTTTTTAGAAATCATTCAAATCAAATTCCAACTTTTGAAAAATAAACAACCCAATAACAAATAATACACAATGAGTAATTGGTTAATTCTGTGGTGGTCACTCAAACCCCTTTATAATTAAGTGGCTCTACCTTTGATGTTTCAGTTAATAGTCAATCTATAAGGGACTGTTAAGTATTCAAGGTTGAGTGTTTTTTATGCGTGGTAATGTACAGTATTTATTCTGTTGTACATGTTGTTTTGTGTACTGCCGACCACTGTTTTGCAATAAACCACTGAAAACAGTGAGCGTTATGAAGCAAGTCTTTCATTTTAGAGAGGAAAAAAAATGCCTTCTTCCATAGGTATGGTGTGGCATGAAAAAAAATCCAATTTCAGGCACTCAAGTGGATGGTTAAAAATGAAAGGCCTTTGATAAATGTATAATCCAACACCATTTTAAAGACACCAACGCGGATTGGCACACTTGCCTTCCTCAGGTAACACCCTACCCGTGGATGAAGGAATGTTTTTTTGGACACCAGAAACGCTCCTCTTATTGTCTTCTTTCATATTCACACAAAGAGAACCTTAACAAGAAAAACATTATTGAACTATATGTAAACGCACCTTTTGGTCCTTTCACAATCTGTTCACATTTACACTGAATATGGATCACTTTAAAACATGGATGTGAACAGTGAAGACACAAAGAAAAAAAAAAAGCAGAACCGATCATAAAACCCTATAATGTGCACATAGCCACAGCCTGTATTTAGACCTTCTGCCCCCTTCTTGTATAATTGCAAAAATAAAAACTGAAATTCAATATGTATACAATTTAATGTAACAATTTTATTATCCAAATATCGATATGAATCCATTACAAATGTAGAAAACCTGACAAAATGTGCATTTTTATGGAAAGCCATGATTAATGCCGTGAAAGGCAGAGCAGGATAGCATTTACAGTATTTCTGTAGAGTTCGTTTTTAGCCCCTGGACGACTTAACAGAATGTTTCACAGCCATCTGTAACATTCTTCCGACTGTTTTGAAAGCTTTGCTAAATTCAGCAGCCAGCTTGTTAGTCTGGAAAATGTAAAAATGATAAGAGTCACGCTCCCCTGAGATCGTTTACAACATGACAAACAACTGTCCATTAATCACAGACTAAAAAGAGGAAACTGGGAGAGACACGGTTCTGATGCGCATGTATGTCGTTTCGAAGCTCTGTCTCATACCGGGCAGCTGCAGGAGGGGGACAAGAGGTAAAAAGGTCAAGTCTCAGGCTCCAGGCGTGGAAGGACGGGGAGGATGAGGTTCCCGAACGAGGAGTCCTGAGTGATGAAGAAGCCTGATGAGTGCGTGTGTGCATGCTGCAAGAGAAAACACAGTTAGGCAAAGGTTTGTGTTACCACACCTGTACTGTATGAGGCCTTTCTTCTAACCACATGCACCATTTAATAATCGTAATGATTAAACAAAGGAGATGTAATGCGTCTCTAGAGGTGCTTTAGAGTTGAGAAACCTTACAGCACAGTAGCCATGGAGAAAACAACAATGCCTTTTTAGTTTACCGGAGAATGTAGGCGGTCTTAGTTTGACTTGATGAAGTTTTTGTGTATTCACCCTCGCCACATTAAATTATATTACAGTGTTTGAAGCTGATGCACCAACAACCACGCAGTGACCATTGAGCCTCTTTGTACGTCTGTCAGATGTTTCATGCCTTGAAACGTTTCTCTCTCTCAAATAATGATTTTCAGACCTCGGCTCAAGCTGGTGACTGTACAGTACAGTTTGTGCTTGTGTTTAAAATGCGACTTCATTAATAGAAATTTGTTGTGCTGCTTGTTAGTGTGTGGAAAAGTTGTTGGAAAGGACATTTGTGTTTGCTCCTGTCTCACCTGCAGGGCAGCTTTCTGCTGGGCAGCGATGTGCTGCTGTTCTGCGTTGTCCCTGAACTCCTTCAGACTCGGTCTGGACAGAGAAATGCTACAGGATGAGAGGGCAAGGGAGTAAAAATGAGATATTGTTTATAATGTTAACTTGTAACTCGAAATTTACTGACAATACCCTCTAGTATATATTGATATATGTGATATCAATGCTTAATTTCCCGCCATAAAAATGTTTCTCCAAGGTTTTGACTTAGATAAAACTCCTGTTGCCCTCCATGGCCGTACACCATCCCTACCTGGCTCCAGGAGTGTTCATGGACTGATTCTGAATCAGCCGCCTCCTCTCCTTCTCCAGCTCGGCCAGGATCGCCACCCGTGCCTTGTTCGGGAAGGCTGGATGGAGGAAAAAGAAGAGAAAGAGACAGAAAGACAATGGGGGAAGAGAGATATTATTGTGATAACCAATGGTACATTAGAAAAATAATCTGCATGTTATTGTCTTGTGGAGTTACAGAGACATACAGGTTAAAAGGGGTAAAACAAATAGAAGGTAATGTTTAACATTATATACGTTATTTATGCTTTACAGAGAAGAGTGTGTAAGATTAGAATGACATTTAATCATATCACCTCATTTCATCCTAGAAAACAGATCAGATTAAACATGACAAATACGAATAAAACCCATCTCCACAGCTGACCAGATATTAGTGGTGAATATCACAAGGGAGTGATACAATTTTGCTTCTGTAGTTATGCAGTGACAGTAGATGGCAGATTAGTAAAGACCAAAAACTGAGAACAGGTGCCTAATATCGAGAGACGTTTAGCCATATAGAATTAAACAGTCGTTTTGCCTTCAATTTATAGTAAATGTAGATTTCTTTCAGCTTTCATGCATCAAATCCTAAAGATGGTAGGACTCTATTAGAGTATTCGTAGCTCCGCCCCTGGCTTCAGGAGCGGATACAGATTGATTGATAAAGACAAAGAACTTCAATACCAGTATCGTTTGTCCCAAAACAAAATAATTATATTTACCTTGTCCTGGAGGATTAGTAGCCATATCGGTGCAGGTAGCAAGAGGCAGGTAAAAATAACAAACTACAGAAACAAGAATTATATTAACGGTTTAAGCTGTATTTGTTCGTGTTTCCTCCCGACCAGCTAATGTTGCACTGGTTAATAACTTAACGGACAACAATAAAAGTCCCCCTGGAACATAAATGTAACTTAAACTTGAGCTGTATAAATTACAGAGAACTTGCTGTTGTACACCACTGTACAACAGTAACTGAAAGTTTAAAATAACGATAAAACTCGTGATGATGTACGCTCGGTCCGTCGCATTTTGACACTTGAAACCGTGTACCGGTTTTTCAGCTAGGCAGGCTAGATGGGATCAAAAGAGATGAGGTCTCACTCTGCTCCTATTTCCAGTAACCAGTAACGTTATCATGAAACAAGAGAACTGCACAAAGGCTAGCAAACGAGCGTGATGAAAGTGTGTTACCTAAAAAATCACTTATACTAAATATTATGAGCTCTTTAAATGAATCAAGATATCATATGGAGGCCCACTTATTTAGAGTCCAGATGTCCGGGGAAAATGTACACACACAGGAATTCAAATACAAAACGTTTCCTAAAATTTTATATGCTCAATAAACTTAGCACATTAGTCATGTGCTTGTCATGTAATTACTTGGTCATGTGTACAAGTTATTTATTCGAGAGCACAAATTATCCAAAATGTTACCCGTGACAACTATCTGCTTGAAATGATCAATACATTTGAGCATGAATGTTCCATCTTGAATAAAAATCTTAACTTAAGGTCCAGTAATTAGCTTTTTTTCCTGGGCTTTCAATCACATTTCACAGTCTTCATAAGTGGACTAAGTTTACTCAGTTATCATGGAGATGGTTTAGTGACAATGACAGTGAGGTATATCCATGATAAATTAGAAAAGTCCATCGTTCAACCATGACATATGGTTGAAAGCTCTGGAAAAAAAAGGTAGTAAGTAGCCTAGATCTTGACTTAATAATAAATACATTTGTATTTTTTATTAATATTTTATTCATATAAAATATTATATTATATTCATATTCATATTGACTGATGTTTCCTTGTAATTTTTTGTTGTGCTGTGTAGTGTTAGAAGCTAATAAACTTGGTAAAAATTAGCAGGGTTAGCAGTTTCAGTAACAGTTCAATGCTCTTCCTATTAGACGATCTTTAGAGTTTCGTTCGTTCCTTGTTGTCACGTGACGTATATGTTTACATCCGGGTTCGTGTAGTTTAACGTCCGGAGCTGCGCAGTGGGAGTCAGCTGACAGATGTGACCAACCAGCGGGTGTAATATCTCAACTGAAGAGACCCTGAACAGAGAAAAAAGCCTCCCTGTTTCTGTACTAAGCGTATCAACCGCGGAGAACCGGACAGCCGTAGCCCCAGATACCTGGCCACATCTTCCCGCCTCCTGCAGGATGAGTGTCGGCGTTCCGAGAGGCCTGGCCAGCTCGGGGCAGAAGCCCATCACGGAGATCCTCCACCCGCTATCCGCCGCGGAGGAGCAGCTCTCCGTCAACGTCGAACGGGGCAAGGTAGGGGCTCTTCCGACACCGGTTTGGCTGTTTGAAAGCAACCAGGGGATGGAGAGAGGACGGTTAACCAAACTAAACTCTATACACTAACCTGATTTCAGGCTGGCACTGTTCTGGTTATAGTTCATTATTTTGGTTTCCATGTTAGGTTTACTGCCCATCACTGGAGGTTAGAGTTGAGCCTGAACCGTTTGAGTTTGCCACTGAATCACCGTGGGGTGAAAGATAAATCTCAAAAACTAATAACGGTGTTTTAGCTATAGCTATATCTTATAAAGCGACAATACAGCAACAAGAAACATTAGAAACAAAAAAGCACAGAGAAAAAGAAAAGGGGGATAAAATGCTCTTACTAATGCACACTCACACACAAAAGGTCACTATGAGTAATGTGTTTAAACCATTTAAATTGGATTATGTTTTAACACATTGCATTACACTGGCTTCAATTTACACATATTTGGGTTAGAAAACAGATTTCTCTCATTCCACTTTCTGAAAAGGGACCAGACGTCATTATCAGCCTAGGTGTGCTGTGTAAACAAGGATGGACCAAGCAAACAAATAACACAGCTTTTATTCTTCCTGCTCGTGTTTTACTTAGGAGTACAATCTTAGCAACCACTTTGGTTTTGCATATGAGATGCTGTGATAGGTTGGTCCAGCAAGGTTACATATCACCGTAAGGTACTTTCCTTGTCTGTTTTTTTTTTTTTATCTTTATAAATGAACACCCAGAGCCAACCAGAGGCAAAAACAACCTCCACACAAATGCACAATGTGAAGCCTGTAAGAGCTCCCCTGTCTACTTCCACCACCAAGGAGGTAATTGTTCTGGTCGCAGTCTGCTAGCAGAATATTCCATGTGTCAACGCATTTCAATAAAATTTGATGGAAAGTTAGGTCATGGGCCAGGGAACAAGTGATTCGTTGTTGGCGTGGATCACCATGTGTAGATTTTCTTTGGAAGGATTTCTTAACATTGCATTCTTAACATTTTTTAACCTTCTTTTGCTATTGTCTAAAGAACTGGTATATTTACTAGAATGACACAAGCTTGCACATATATCCCATGATTGTCTGTAACTTTGTGAATTTGTATGCAGATCCAGTTGCAGATTTAACAGTTATAAACGTTTCTCATTATTAATACTAAATTTAGAGTAATGTGCCGTCTTGGTCGATGAATGTGTTCTCTGAGTATTGTCTGGTGTTTTGTCTGTCACACTGTCATGGCTCACTGGGACACAAAACAGAGCCATCCTTAATGTTATTAGTAACACCTGTGCTTTTCCTTCTATGACAAGTCAAAGTGTCTGCAGTGAAAAAGGCCTATAAAGATAGTAATGTGGGCATGATGACCAACCGCGTACAAGTATTTCACCCCTCAAGCTGTCAAATATGTTTATAAAATTCAAAATAACTTTAAATCCCCAAAATACAACATTTAAGTTCTATCACAGTATTACAATAAGCAGAACTCCACATATTATATCCGTTCTTGTATCACAATATTGATTTTGTTTTTTTTGTTTTTTCACACATCTTCCAACTCTGATGTGTGTTAAAAACAGATCCCACAAAATAATATTTCCAGATTTTTCCTCACTGTGTGTCTTGAGCGTGGCTGTGTTGCGGTGGCCTGGTTGTTCATTCACAGTGGTGTAATGATGCAATGCAATGCAATTACCTGAACTGTGATTACTAGTGCAGGTTAGCACCACAGTGTAAAAAAACAAAACAAAAAGAGCACTTACAATGTCAGCAGCCTGTGTGTGTACAGTAGCAGCGAGAGAGTGGTGTGAAGAAAATGTGTGTGTGGTCAGCGTGTGGAGTTGCAGAGTGAGAGAGGAGAGAGACGGACGGGGAGCACTTTTCTCGACACTGATTGAATTGGAAAGTTGTACACATGCCCGCATCAGGTGATTTTTATAAAAAAAAAAGAAAAAAAGTTTGTGTTTGCAGAAACAAAGTCATTAAGGTTGAACATTAGCTTCTCTGCTTTCCCACATCCGCACCTAGACGGCAAGACGTGGCCCCAGAGGACATTAGCGAGTTCAGATCAAATCAAAGGTGGCAGCAGTACAGGCTGTTGTAGTGAGAGATTTGGCTGGCAGTTTTATTTTCAGAACCACTTTTGACACAGCCCTGCTGCCTCAGTGTTTTGCCTACCTTCCTGTTCCTGTTTAGTCTATGTTTACATTTCAACATTCTGTTGCCTGCAGCTGTTTGCAAGTCCCGTCTTCAGAGCCCCTTCTAAATGTGCAGTAATACATAGAAATGTTTTTGTTTTCTTAATATCCTTTGGACTTAAATGAGATTAAACTGCACCTAATAGTAGACAATCAACCACATAATTCTCTTTCCTCTAATATCCAGATCCACAGGTTGTCTCTTCATTTGAGGAGACACTTTCTGCAGCCTCCACTTTTGTCCAGTTGTATGGAGCCTGGGGGGGAAATTGTTGTTTGTTCTCTACTTGTCGCGATAAAAAACACTGTAAAATTGAGAGTGCTGGAACAAGTCTGACAGCACATATTTTACACCGACATACCTGTGGAAGAGTGTCAGTCTATTCTGTAAATAGTTTTGCATCAGTTTGATAGTGGTAATGATCAGATCTGTTTTTGTAGACCCAGATACTGAATGTGTTGATTAATGCACCAAACACCTGTTTGTCTAGAATGTAGGAGGACGCCATAAAGGACACAGACTTATCTGCCTTTGTCATCAACAGTTTCTTTCCAAAAATCAAATAAAATCAAATAAATTAGTTATTTTGTCAACCTACAGATGGTATAACTAGCCATTGTTTTCCCACAGTTGTGTTTTTTTTTTTTTGTTTTTTTTTTGTGTTAAGGCTGTGGAAATTTATCCCTGGCCCACAAATGCTCCGTTTCTCTCCTCTCGTCCATCATTCAGTCAGAAAGACAGGAGTAGTGTCCGGTGATGTAGCCTCAACAAGAGCCCTATTGACAGAGAGAAACAACTGCATCACCATCAGCATCAATCTGTCAGCTCTTTGTATGCAGCTTTTTCCCATTGCAGCATCTGAATTCGATGTCACTCACCGCGGTCTCTGTCCACGCAGGAAGCGGGGCTGACCAACGGCACGCCAGTGGAGACGTCGAGCCCCGCCTCCGCGTCCTCGCTGTTCAACCGGCTGCAGCTGGACGACGACCTGGAAGCAGACGTCCGGGACCTGTACGCCTCCACAGAAACCCGTGACCTTTTTGTCACAGTCGACGACCCAAAGAAGCACGTCTCCACCATGGAGACCTACATCACCTACAGAGTCTCCACCAAGGTCTGCTATTGGCTGGTGTCATGGTAACACTGACTACCTGGTTTTCTTTGGAGTATAGGGGTTGTATTAAACTTCTATCTAATGGGATTATAGTGGTTGTGTAGCATGTTTTAGCCCACCTACCAATCGTTTATACTTAATGTTACTACTAACCGTTTTTCAAAGCATACAGTTAATACGTCTGCACCTCTTGGAGATAGGGAATACATTTGCATCCAGTTCTACACAATAACAACCTGTGCCACCTACAGGAATACAAAGTAATAGCAGCAGCAGTTTAGAACTACAGACATGGCAATGTCGCCACCTGCAAGCAAAGAATGTATCCCAGGGATGACTTTTCCCTTAACCTTCCCATAAAAGATTTATATTCCAGAGGGGAGATGTACTCTGTAACTTATGTCTACCAGGTGGATCCTCAGTTACTCTGCCAGTAAACAGAGCAGGAGGATCTCCGAGCCACCGCTCTGCCTGACAGAACTTAATTTGTTCTGGCTTCCAGCAGAGAATGGAGGCCTTTCCATCGTGTAATGAAAGAAACAGATTCAGAGGGAGACACTGCCAGGAGCCGCCGGGTGGCGTCATGACGACGGTTGCTATGTGCACTGTGGTGCTTCGGCTCAGAGACTGCAGACAAATATCACAGCCCAATATGAACAGAAAGTGTTAATTGAGAGCAAGTGGGTGGGGCATCTTTTAACATTGTATTGTCAGAGAGTGTGTGTGTGTGTGCGTGCATGTGTGCACTGTTAGCTATGTTTCAAGGTCAGTGAGCATGTACAGTAATCGAAATGGCCTGAGATGAACATAGCCACCCTCCAGTCTAATGTGTACATACATTTATGAACTTCTCATACACAATGAAAACTAAACATGAATAATAAATAAACTTATGTTAATGCTGTGAATTAGCCCCTGAAGCCCTTGCACAAATTCTATTAAATATTTGTATCTATATGTCGTGTGTCATTTTTTTTAAACTTTTGGCTATATACACGTATAAACTACAAATTTTTTACTTTTGACTATTTATTTATGTAGTATATATTTTTTATTGTTGTCCACACACTGCACGTGGACTTAACTTGGCCAGAAGTTTCTCAGTTGACAGAAACACACAATGGGCCCCCAGTTACACAAGGTACATACATTTGGGTCCCTTTTCAGGGTAATATTAAATTAAGGGTCAGAATTGGGCTTTTAGCAGGTAATATAAATGCTGTATCCTCCCAGGAAACACAGCAAATGTGCTTGTGCTTGTTTTTCTTCAGACAACACGGATAGAGTTTGACCTGCCAGAGTACTGCGTGCGACGGCGCTACCAGGACTTTGACTGGCTGAGGATCAAGTTGGAGGAGAGCCAGCCGACCCACCTCATCCCCGTAGGTCAAACTGAGCCACGACGCAACCTACTGTCCTGCTTTACATCGAGATCTGCTTCATTTACCTTCTCTGCTCTGCTTCTCCTCTTTCCTCCTCCTCCTCCTCCTCCATCCCTCTTCGTCTCCAGCCGTTGCCAGAGAAGTTTGTGATGAAGGGCGTGGTGGACCGTTTTTCGGAGGAGTTTGTGGAGACGAGGATGAAAGCGCTGGATAAGTTCCTGAAGCGAGTTGCCGACCACCCCGTCCTCTCCTTCAACCCACATCTAAACACTTTCCTGTCTGCCAAGGTAAGACAACACAAGGGACATTTTTGGTCTTTTTATAGAATCTATGTCCATAATCTCTCCTTCACCCCTTAACAACAAGTTTGTCACAGTTTTATTTTTTTTTATTAATGCAACATTCTAAATTGGTTCAATCCAGCGCACAGAGTCCCAAAGTCCCAAAAGTATAAATACTGATAATTTTCTCGCCATGATCAACACACACACAGTCTCTCTCTCTCTCTCGCTCTCTCTGAAGGTTATAAACTGTAGTGACTCCTTCATTCAGAAACACACGGTGTCCATGCTTTTCCTATCACATGCTTGAATGCGATTCATAGTGTGCAGCGCCTTGTCATATTGCAAATAAAAAAACCAGTAATCTCAGCAGCGATGTTTCAGTACAACGCAGTACCACAAAATACAGAGCTTCCGCTTCCTTATTCGTGCGCGTGTGTTTACTCTACATCTGCCATCAGTCACAAATTTAGTCTCTAAAGTAGCGGAGGCACAAGACTTTATTGATCCCTGTGGGGACATGAGGTTGTTGCAGCAGTAAAATAATTGGACTCACGAAGAAGAGATGGAAAGAAAGTAGGGCATAAGCATACTAGAACAGCATCAAATGTAGAGTGTAAAATGTGTGATAAAACACTAAAGGTAATAAAACAATAGAAGAAGCTGTGGGATTTTCTCAACATGCAGGTGATACTTTCAGCATGTTAGGTGGAAGAGAAGAATGTCATAATGACTGAATATGTAACCATGGATCACAAAATATGAATAAGGTAATTTCTTTGTTTAAGTTGCACATGGTTCTTGTAAAAACACTCCTTGTCATGTTAGCGTATTTGTCACTTTATGCCTATGTAACGGGATTCTTGATATCACATGGCCCGTTGTCCCCGTGTGTCTGCAGGACCTGAACAAGCGTCAGGGTCTGGCCCTGCTGACCAAGGTGGGCGAGTCAGTGAAGCATGTGGCCGGAGGCTACAAGCTGCGGGCGAGGCCGGCCGAGTTCTGCGCCATGGGAGAATACCTGGACACCTTCAGCCAGAAACTGGGGACCATCGACCGCATCGCTCAGAGGATCCTCAAAGAGCAATCAGGTAGCAGACCAAGGATGGTTTAAAATGACCCATGTAACCCGGAGGTTGAGGATTCTTCTTCTTCTTCCTTTTTTAACTAAGTCATCCTTTAAATGTTATAGAGCAGAGGTTTTCAAAGTGGGAGGCGGGCCTCACCACGGGCGCTTTAAACAGTTCAGGCTCAGTGAATGGATGTGAAAAAATATGACATTAGTTATCAAAAGGAGATCACATAGAACAGCCTAAATGTGTGTGATTTGGTTAAAGAGATAGTTCAGAGTTTCAGAGCTAGAGTAGTTTTGGGGAATTGTACTGTTTTTCTCAGAGTCAGAAACTAATAAATGCCTCAGATCAGACCTTTTTGTTATGTATTTGGTGTAGTCTGAAGTTGTCAAACAGCAGTATTAGGCTTTTTGTCCGAGGGGAGGCCCACAGTCTCAAGACTTTGAAACCCCGTAAAGAGAACCTGGCAGGCCTGCAAATGCTCATAAACCAGTTTATTGATTCATTGTAATTTGTCAATAAAGAGAGGACTTAATAAAAAACTTAACAAATGAGAAAACGATTAAAAATGCGACTAAAAAGGGTGTACACACGAGCAACATAAAGCGATAGATCAGTTAAAACTAGATGAATTAATACAACATGAATAAAGGAACTTAGGAACTACAGGTTTTGAACAGGAACATAAAAGAAGCATTTGTTTTGCATTTTGCATTTATCATTTGTTTTTCTCTTTGATCTTCCATTCATCATTTCTGTTATCATTTACACAGAGCCTTGTTATGGTGAGACTTTGCATATAAGCCCTGGGATGTAACAAGCTCTTTCACTGCCTAGAGAGCCGAAGCCACTTCTTCATAGTTACTTCTTCCAAACATGTATTTTAGGCACCAGGAAGCAGCATTTGAAACAGCGGTGCCAGTGTGCTGCTTGCAACACGGCCTCAAGTAGTCCTCCTTATACTCTACTTCTTCTCTCAGTAGACCTACTTACTGGCAGCTATTTGTATGTGCTACATTGTGCTTGTTGACAGCATGTGTCATGAGATGGTTCAGTCTAACACTAGCTTGTATGAATTTATCTGCAGTATTGACTTATGCAGTGCTGTAGTGTTTGGTTTGGAGAAAAACCCACAGACCTTTGGGCCTTGAGGGTGCGTGGATGATAAGTGCAGGCCTAACTGATGCATGACAAGTGATTCTGTAAATACCTGTCGTCGTCGTCGTCATCACACACCCGTGTGAAATGCTCGAGGTCACCATCTGTTCGGGGGTTAAGATGTGCTGCAGTCTTTGACCTGAGAATCTGCAGCATAATAGAGTTCCTTGTTTCCATATTGGAGGAGATAAGATGGAAACCTGGGGAACTGTAGATAATGATGGCCTGTGAGCTGACAGAGTGTAAAAAAAAGCAAATGCCATGCATGCAGCAGCCTTGCGTTTAGCCACCACCCTCTCTCATGTGTTATTTACAAATATAGATTTTGCAGTTAAACATGGCGATCCCTCCGTATTGCCTGTGAGAAAAGACAGGAAATTCTGCTGTGATTTGTTTTCCAGTCCAACAATGTCTTGTGTTGTTACAGAGTATTAGCCGCTCAAACTTAAAATCCACAGGTCATTAAGTAGACCATAACTCTTAATTTCTTACTTGGCTGTCTGACCTCTTCTTTTCTTTCACCCCCACTAGAGTACCTGACGGAGCTGCGTGAGTACGGCACCGTGTACTCCAGCTGGGCGGCGTCTGAGGAAGAGCTGCAGCGCCCCCTGGAGGGCGTGGCCGGCTGCGTGACGACGTGCTGCAGATCGCTGGAGGACCAGAGCGACAGCATGAGCCAGGACTTCCTGCCTGTACTCAGAGAGTACGTCCTCTACATAGAGTCCATGAAGGTGAAAGGGACGAGGGATGCTGTGCGGGAAATGTTTTGTTTGTTTGATGTTCTCAGAGAGCTGCATACACAACAGCTGTGTCCCAAATCCATACTACATACTAATTCTGTACAGTCTACTTGCTAATCATCACAGTATGTGGTTTTAGCAGTAAGTGTACAAGAAAAACAACACACTTTAGCATTTTATGCTAACAGGAAATGACATGACAATACATGAAACTATTAAACAATTAAACTTCACAAATAGAAAAACATTTTTTTTCATATGATTTAACAAACTTTTTTGTTTGTTTGTTTGTTTTCCAAGATCTTTCTGGAGCTGTTTCACTGCCACCTGCAATTTGTTTCATTTTTGCATTGCATTGCATTGTGGGAGAATAGTGTGCATCAACACCACATGCAGAAATCGTCCACATCTAGTATGCACGCTGTCTGGTTTGAGTGAACTTCATTTTGTCCCTTTTTCCAGTGTGAACATGCTACATGCTAAGAACCTGCTTAGAATTGAGAGTGTAATATGGATTTGGGACACACCTGCTTCTTATTTGACCCTGAATAGAGGAAGTGGCTTCTGAGATTCTGCATGTGTCACGTCCTGCCCCTCACCAAGCTGCTGATTCAGCATGTCTCTCTCTTTGTGTTTGAAATATTTTTCACGTTATGTCTCTCAGAAATGTTACAGTATCGCTAAATGCTGCGCTAACGGTGCGAAATAAAACAGTCGATGTTTTCTGATTGTTTACAGAACGTTTTGAGGAAGCGAGACCAGAGCCAGGCGGAGTACGAGGGCCGACTAGAAGCAGCCATATTGCGCAAACAGGAGGACAGAACGCCAGTAAGCCTCCTCCTTCCTCTCATCTGAGTCTAAAGCTCCTTTCACACACGGAGGCCTTAAAATCGCTGTGTTCACTGTTGCCATTTCTGGTAGTGTTGATACTAGGATTGCTTGGATACTTTATGTCCATACGCCACAATAACTCCACAGAGAAAGACTCTCAGGATTTGTCTTCTGTCCCTTTCAAATTTCAAATGCCTCTAATACAACCCTCCCCTCCAAAACTCCCGCCCCACCCAGACCCCTGTGGTAGTAGTCCTGTAACCTGTAGTCTTGCATTATGTCCCCTGAAGGCCCCTATAGCTGTAGTTTTCTCTTGTCTCGCCATAGATGCCGGTGGAGGTGGAGAAATGCCAGGACAAAGTGGAGTGTTTCAACGCTGACCTGAAGGCAGACTGGGAGCGCTGGCAGAGCAACAAGAGACAAGACTTCAAACAGCTTCTCACCAGCATGGCCGACAAAAACATCAACCACTATGAAAAGGTATGCGGGCAGCTGTAAAGCACTATGTAATTACTGTTGACATTTTTATAGCTAGAATAGAAACGGGCAACATGATCTGTATTGTGTTAGGATGTATTCACACATAGAATCATGTTGATTGTTGCCAAATGTTGATTACGGTGCCATTACAATACCTGAGATACCAAAACAATACTTTTTAGAAATACTTAGAACATGTTTCAATACAAAAATCTATTTAACACAGTATGATTGAAGAAATATCTGATCATGGAACAACACTCAATAATTCAGTCGGTACTCAAAAAAGTACTGTATGTAAAGCTTGATACCCACAGGTGACCCGTAGTAAACACATAGTAACAAGTCAGTACTGTTAAATAATCTAGCATGTGTAGCCAGCTGAGCTTTGGGACCAGATCCAACGGAGCACTAGCTGAGCTGAAATGAGCTGTCAGTAGTTGACCTTTTATTCATCCGTGGTAGATTCACTGAACACGAATGCTCTTGGTAATATTGAGAATAAATCTAAAGCTGAACAAAATGCGTAACAAAAACAGATGCATACTGTATTTACATGAAGCTGCCGCATTAAAACTATTCCTCTTGTGTCGCTGCATCTCCCTCCGACTCCCTTTCACCTCATTTTTTTTGCCTCTGTCGGCTGTCTTCATCCATCTCCACCCTCTGCAGTGCCAGGCAGCGTGGGAGTCGCTCATAACTCTTCTCCAGGAAAAACAGACTGAGGACAAAACGAGTGAGACGAACTGAAACGCCCCCTCGTGTCTCTGCCCCCCCACCCTCTCTGTGTAACCCACTCTCTCATGCCAAGGAAAAAAACCAAATGGGGCAGCAGACTTGAACTGCTGGACTTTGCCCCTGTTCTCCTGTGAGGTGATTGTACGGAGGAGTCGTCGTCTTTCACAGAGATCTGACCTGCGAAGGAGGTAACGGATGGTGCATTCAAGGACAGCGGGGAAAGAGGAGAGACTTACTATGTACAGACTTCTTTTTTGTTTTGTCGTTGTTCTTATTGACTTTTTCTACGTCGTATTTCCAATTAACAGTCAGTTGCCAATGCTGCTTGTGTTTTTATTTAACCACGGCCTCAGAGAGGCGTGATTTCTGTCTGTTCTCTCCATGTTCACATTTAGCCGAGTGTGAAGGATAACTCACTTAGCGTTGCAGAAAATGGAGAAGATAATAATATTTTGCGTGAAGTATGAAGTATTCAGAGAATCCCCAGGATTTTCTTTTTCGTGTCAGGTTGTTAAAGCCTCTGAAAATGTAACACTAAAACTGAACTGAAACAAGACTCATGGAATCTCTTTCATCTCTTAAAGGCACCATATGGGCTATAATTTAGAAGCCAATCTCTTATGCTTAATTTAAATGACCACATCTGTTATTTTTGCATGTTTCAGACCATAAACTTATATACCTGCCATTACTGTTGACCTGAGAAAAAGCAGGAGGCGTAGCAGCAGAACCTCCAGGAAAAGCCTCTGATAGTTCTTCACAAGGGAAACTTGAGGATGTATTTTTGATCCACATCCTTAAAAAAGAAATAGAGAGACGCTGAAGCAAAGCCACACAAGTGTGGGTGTCTTACTTGAATGTGGACCTTAAATAACCTTTTTAGGAAAGAGTTCAGAGTTTAGATCTGTTTTTATCATCTTGTTTTAAGTAAACCATTTGGTATGAGACTAAATGACTAAGTAATGTGGAAATGGTTTGCAGTTCTGTTAAACCCCTCTGACAGGGAAGTTTGACGATGTGACATCGTCTGCTCAGCTTTGACTCGTGGGAAACATTTTTTTAAGAAGGTGTAGTAGCACAGCAGCACGTGCGACCAACAGCATTTGAGCGTCACACTTGTTTCCTTGTCCATCTGCTCTCAGATGATTGATGCTGGTATAAAGGAATTTTGTAAACTTTATTTTTCGCAATTGCATTTATAGTAACATCTTAGCTTTAAGAGTCTGGAAATTTTTGGTTTAGGTACCTTGAAAGTGCTTGAATTTTACTCTTAAAAAGCTGTACGAACCCTGCATTGAGGATAGATGAAGCATGCTGAGAGTTTATTGTTATTCCCTTAAATATCCTGGCTGGTTTGAATTTCCTCAGCCGTACTGCTAGCTCATTACACTCAGCAGGAAGTAGCGAAAACTCGACCAATGATGAGCAGGGCAGACTCAGCCGGGGACATCTTCATCAGAACCACATTTACAAAGACACTGATTTTAACTTATGTTCATTTGTGGCACAGATCCCACAGCGTTGTAGCCTCATGAAGAGGAACATTTTTTTTTTTTACAACAAATGTAATAATCATTTCTGTTTAATGAAGAGTTGCTTTAGCGTCATTTCAGTTATTGACAGGATTTCTAGAAATAAGGTGCTGATTTAACTTTTTCAGGTCTGTGCTCCTAGAGTCTGTTTTAGTTGTTTCTTTTAAATGCCCTTTAGTCAGATTGTCTTTGAATGACCCTTGTGCTGTTTTTTAAGGTTGATGTCACATGGCAGAGCCTGCCCTCATTGCGAGTGATGTAAGACTGCAATGAGAGGAGGTGACTGTGGCTGCTTTTAGTACTTTGTCACTTCTCTTTTTATTCGTCCTTCATGTTTTGCCCCTCAAGCTATAAAAGCATGAAGCAGTTTCTTCTTTCTACCAGAAGCAAACAAAGCTTCTGTCTGCTTATTTCACATATACTGTAGAAGAAGACCTCAATTGTTATCCCTGAACTACTGCTTTAAAAGGTCAGTTCTACTATAATTTAAAGTTTTGCTAATTTTCCACATTTTCCTTCCTTTTTACTTTAATTTTCACAACTTACATGAACACGAACCACAATTAAAGTTGTTTTAAAAATGGTTTATCCAAACCTCTCAGACTGAGTCACTGTTATTCACTAAGCAACAGCAGGAATTCAGGAACGGTAATGCATCACTGTTAAGCAAAGTTAAAGTCACCCTGTAGTTTTTGTTCACTAGTAGCACTATGGAGCAGTGTTTTTGTGAGCGGGTCCCCAATTTGTTTTGTTTACAATAAACCTCCACAGGGCACCTTTAAACCAGATTGTTTCATCAGACTGTAAAATTATAGATTTCAAATTCTGTTCACCATTTCCTATTAGCACACTGCACTGGGGAACACCACGAGAAATGAGGCAGCAGGTTTAATATATTGACCTGATAAAGAACTAAGGAACAGGAAATGTAGCAAACATGATCAAAGTTTAAAAAAATGATCTGATAGGACACTGGATCCGATCGATACTTGGTATCTGTTTCTTTACAGTTGGTCACTGTGAATCGGGGCAGTGATTTAAAAAAATAAAAATAAAATAAAGAGAATCATTGGTGCATCTGTAGACTTGTCCTGCTATTAATGCTCTAAATGAAGTAACTGTACTGACCTGATATGCTTTGAACACGCACAGGTTCCGGGATCATTCAGGCTTAATTGAAATTTCCTTTTGCTCTGATGGCACTATACTGTATATTCAATATAGCCCAATGTACAGCTGAATTATATGGTACAGCTGAGTCTATTTTTGTATAAAAGAAACAGGAGATCATTGTTGGACTTTCAATGAGTATGAGAAGATTACACAAAATAACACATTTTAAAAGGAATTTTTTAAAATTTAGATTTGTACCAAGAATGTAAATTTTGCATAGTCAAAATATGGAGGAATGAAACATTTATTTTTGATGCTCATTGGAACCCCAACAATAGTTCTCTGACTAATTTACTTATTACTCATAGCCATTGTAAAATCTCCATCTTATACTGGGTGCCTGCTGATTTACTTTTGCACTATAGACATAGCTGCTGACAAATTTAAACAAAAAAAAAAACTACATTTGCTTTCTTTCAGTCACCAAAAATGACAAATCTGGTGTCGAGTTGGTTGAGATTGCATGTCGCAGTTTGGAAACTTGGTTCTGTAACGTAAAGAAAGGCATCGTCTGCAGGGACGACGATGGCTGCTGCTGTGCGAGCCTGTGAAGAGGGGAGAGTCGGGGGGGATGTGATTTTGGTTTTTCTTTAATGTACAAATCAAATGTTTCCAAGCCAAATGTCCCCGTCTTTCCCTCCTCTCTTCTTCACGTTGATTCAGACATGAAGAGAAGATCGGATTTGCAGATTTGCATCAATCAAACCTGTATGAAAGGTTCAGTCAGACAATTTCTGAACGTGTGGCTCTAGTTTCAGTCTTTTTATTTCCCCAGTGTGTACTGATTACGTTCAGAGTTTTTATTGTACATTTGGATGTTAATAACGTCTTGTTGTAATTATAAATAAGCTTGTATTGATGTCGTTTTGATGCAATTTATCTTTACCTCAAATTATTTTTTTGGGATATATTGGACCAATAATAAAAAGGACGAATGCATTTGATAATTGTCTGCTTAGGTCTGATTTCTTTTTTCTTCTGTAACATTTTATTTGTTTTCACCAAATGTATT